>CM075061.1:74683612-75041112 GCA_037428765.1 Rubia yunnanensis | reverse complement strand
CTAGGCTTCGCTATCGTGACGTGACAGCTCTTCAAATCCTATTCAGTCTGATTAAATATGTCACTGGTTCCGTTCTATTTTATTTTAGGATTCCGAGGATGAGCCGTCCAATCCTAACATCATTTATGAGGAGCTGGGCGACGAAGCCTCCTCCTTAGATAAAGATACATCTGACGCTACTCTCTCGGCAAGAATTTTTCTATTGTGATTTTTTTGGCGAGTTCTATTATGAGCGAGCTTTCTTTCAGTCAAAAGTACATAGCGCCACCCCCCATGCTCCCATGGGCCGCTTACCAAGGAATAGAAAGGAAGGACCGGGGGCCAGAGCAAGTTGGATTGGGGTATAGAGTCGTAAGTGCGATGGAGAGTGACAGCGGACGTGCTCGTACGGTTCATAGAAGGATATGATAAATTACTTTATTGTTGGGAACTTTCACTCCACTATATTCAAAATATGCCTTTCTAGGAGCCTTACGATATGCAGCTCAAATGGTCCCTTATGAAGTTTCTATTGGTCTTATTCTTATTGTGCGCCTTGTGAGCGCGTTTGGATCTGCGAAGACAATTGCTCGGATGTTCCCCTAACCCAACCCGGGAAGGGACCGGAGGGAACCGCAGCATGGGGAATGTCCGTGTCTCGTCGCAAGGCTCATTTTTAGTTGTGGGTCTTAGGGCGGGCAGCTTTATCTGATCAAGGGTGGGGGCACAAGGGTCCTGGTACTATACAAGTGCGAAGAACCCCGGAGGTGACTGCAATGAGCAGAAATTTCACTCACGGGCCTAAACGATGAGCGAACACTCGAACGTGAGAGCAAGGGATCGCCCAACGAATGGACGAGCTCAAAGGGGGCAAGAACCATGCTTTCAGAGAAGTGGCGGTCTGAATCTTATCTGAACTACGAGAATAACTAACTAAGCTGTGCCATAAGGGGTCATTCTCCAAACGGGACGGGGAAAGGCCTTTAGGTTGTTTAAGTAGGTTGGGTGACAGATCGGCCATAGGAATACTCCGGGATACAACGGCAGAGGTATAGGTGATAGCGCGTTCTGCTTCTTATCTAGAGATAGAGAGGAGCGCTAAAATCCTTTCTATTGGTTCTTACGTGGCAGCTGGTATAGATGAAGAAGGGCGGGCCGTCGGGACCTATTCTCTTAATAGGCGGCAAAGCGAAATAGGAATGGGGCCGAGCTAACTGATGAGTGCCTTTTTAACCTTTAGAAAAAGGCTCTCATGTGGAGCTAACATGGCTGTCTACATATAACTATAGCCAAATCTAGATGAGACGGGATGGACGGTCAAAGGCTGCTGCGGGACTACCATAAGAAAGCCCGCCCCCACTAGCTAACATAGAAAGAGATTCCCGGATAGCAGTAGTCTCTATGTGAATATTTTCTCGACCAGGCCAGGCCGAATTGGGCCACCGCTTGGGATGGGAATGGCTAAGCCCACATGCATCATTTGATAAAAGCACTCCAGCCCAGTCGCCTCCGATGATTGGTTTGTCAACCACGCTTTCCCTCCTTCAAAACAATGCTTCTCACCAAATCCCTTTCTTGGGTTAGGGAAACACAACAATAAGTAGTTCGCTCCAGGACTCTACCCCCCGCGAGAGCAAGAGGAATAAAGGTGGGTGCCGAAAGGAACTTCAAGAAAGCACGGACGAGCCACATGCAGGGAAACTTGCACGTGTGGTTCTGGCCGGGGACCCCGGTATACTGTACTAATATGTGTAGGTTCCTGTAATTCGAGTGAGACTGTCATGGCGCAAAAGCATATATGGTCTGGTATTCCCTTGTTCCCTGTATTGGTTATGTTCTTTATTTCTTCTCTAGCAGAAACTAATCGAGCTCCATTTTATCTCCCAGAAGCAGAAGCTGAATCAGTTGCAGGCTATAATGTAGAATATGCGCGGGATGCGATCTTTAATAGTTCACTGTTGGCGTAAGCCAATGTCCCGAGCACGGGGACTCATTCTGACTGAAACAAGGGGCGAGTCTTTACGAACTTCAAAATTTCTATCTTATTTAGTAAAGTCTCATTTTTTTATAGGAATAGGTGCTTGCTAGGGCACTATTCATTCTTCATTCGAAACTATTAAGTGTAGGGTCAGGGGTTTCCGCCTTGTTATCAAAAAGGGAGTTGGGTAAAGCAAACTCCCTCCTTGGAAGAGCACGGGCTTAGTCAAGTAGAACTGGGTTGCACTGCTTGATGCTCCGATTGGAAAAAAACTGGTGGGGCCATGCCGGTACGACTGAATATGCGTTATAAAGGTAAATCCCTCCCCTACGACACCAAAAACCGGGCCAAACTTCTAAACTGCCGCCCGCTTCCATAGAACAATATCATGGCAACGTAGACCTAAGTGGTCATATTGGATCCTTGGAAACTTAACAGAAAAGGGATGGAAATCCTATAAACCCTTTGATCCAAAAAAAAAAAAATGGAGGCAGCCAAGTTCAATATTGTGACGCATATTATACTATGATTGATTTTATTTTTTTTTAGCGGACTTTAATGGATGAAATTTGGTGTCTCACAAATGCAAAAACTTCAAACAATACAACTATGGAATAATGTGATACTAGAGCGGAGTAATATCTACCATACACAGCTCTTAGAAGTCTATAACAATGGTAGGAACATGTAACAGGGTCATGATGTTTGCATGCTGGTGCCGTTTGTGCCTGTACATTGCATGACGCGCATTCAACTTTCTCCTACTTTTAAGATGAAATGGAGCCAATGCACCCTAAAGACTTTTGCCAATGCCTGCTCAACTCTTGCTATCCATTCCGTGTTTGAGCTTTCTAACTCAATAAACACAATAAACATGAAGGGGAGTTTCCTGAATTGCTATTAACAAGGAGAGCTAACCTTCAGGGCATCATAATGTTTCTTGGTTATACAGATATTTTGACTCAATAACTCATCCAAATACGTTTGGAAATAAGAGTGGAGCTAAGCAAGGAGAACCTGAGCACTTGAAGGAGTCAGGTCCGAGAGGTTTTCAGGGGCTTCTGCAACTTGCCACACAACAGAAAAGCCGCCCCTTTTCCCACAATGCCTAAAGATAAAACCAACAGCAACATGGAGACTACGACCCACAACAAATATCCTTGAATCGCAGGAGTTGACGGAGAATGGCTTGCATATCTGTTGCGGCAACGCAGGCCCCTCAACAGTTTCCCAAGAATCACTCTCCATGTCATATACCTTAAGCTTTGTCCTTTCATGCTCTGAAACTACAAACAAGTGATCAAGGATCACAACACTGGATCCGGTCCAGCCCTCTCGAAGCCCAGCAGGCATAGCCTCCCAGTGATCGGTGGTTGGATCATATATGTGACCCCGAGGAACCACATAGAAGGGCCAAAACCACCCTTCCGTAACTAGAAGCTTGCCATTAAGTACTGCTGCATCGTAGGAGGCCATGTTAGTTGGCATGGTCGCAACGGGACGCCAAGAAGCTTTGACAGGATCAAAAACTTCGGCAGAGTCAAGCTCAAAAAGATCGGTGCTACTCCCTCCAGCTGCATAAATCATGCCATCAATCACCCCAGCAGCGAAAAAAGACCTTGCAGTGACCATCTTTTTCATCACAGTCCAACGATTTTTCCTAACCTCATACTTGAGCACCATATTGAGAGGGCAGTCGAGATCGGACACGAGTCCACCACACACAAACAGCACGCCATCCCGGGGAATGGAAACACACCTGAATCCATGGGGGCACACCTTGTCCTTGGCGCAGGGCATAGTGGGAATGGTATGCCAAGCTATGCGAGTGAGATCAAGGACTTTCCACTCAACTTTACCACTGCATTTGTGCAAGGCCAACACAAAAAGCCAAGGCTCATTAAAACCAAGCTCCTTTCTACACATAAAGAATCGCTGTTTACTGCCAAAAACTGCATTCCAACGTTTACAGACACTCCTGCATCTTATATGATTATCTACCGAAACTCGAACAAGACAATTTAGAGCAACGTCATCAGGAAGTCCTGGAATTAGACACTGAGACTCCCCCCATAATTCCACCTCATCTAACAAAGCTAACCTAAATTTAGGAGACAGGCTGATTTGGGAATCTCCTAGCTTATGCACTGGAGATTGCTGGGAGGACACCCGAACCCTTTGCATCCTCGATCTGCAAACTACATAATTACCCTGATTACTTTCTTACAAACTTCAAATCATCAATCAAATTCGGTAATTGAAAAGGGTACCTTACGCACTTCAGACTTGTCTTCAATAGTTAACAGACACCGAGTACCACACAACTTGAAGCTTCAAGAAGAGAGAGCTCAAAAAGGCTGTATGTGTATGTACAGAGATATGAATGAATGGAAAAAAAACATATTGTTTAGAGTCTTTTGACCACTAAGAAGACTAACTTCTTTAAACCATGATTACGATAATCCTGGGACCACCGAATGTGTGTGGCAGACATGGATTCAGGTTAGTGGAGTTAAATACACGGCATCATGCGCTATCGAATTCACATCCCACGGACCCCACCACTGTTGTTGCTCATTACTCCTCTTTGTTATTTATTTTTTAAAATTAAACTAGGTAAACTTTGAACTTAAATATAAATTAATATATATAGTAAAATATAAATTAATATATATAGTAAAATATTTATGCGAGAGATATTGTTAGATTCATCTTAACATTTATAATTTAAATATTAATTTTATATGCAAAAATATTATACGTATCTAAAGATATTAACGGTCAAACATGATCACTGAATATTGTGAAAAAGTAAATAGAACAATAACTATGGAACAGAACTGAGTATCATATGTTTAATTTAATGGAAATTCATTTCAACACCATGGTAAAAAGAGAAAAGAGGAATTTAGTGCAATTTGACTTTCATATAAATGAGAGTTAAGTGCTAAAATAATCTGAAGTTTTAGTTAGAAGTGTCAATATAACTCCGTAAAATTTGAAAGTCCAAATTAAACTTTAAATTTTGGAAGAAAGTGTCAACCTAACCCTTACAACCCGAATTTGGCTGAAAATTAATAAAATGACCATTATACCCCTAATTTAAAAAAATTAAAATAAAGACTAAATTATTTTGTTGGTCCCCTACGTATTATACAATACCTTCTTTTGGTCCCAAAGACCAATACCACATTTTTTCAACAATTAACATAATGAAATTAATTTGTTTGGCCCCCAAATTTGGTTTTCAGGTAAACCGAAATGATTTTCCAATATAACTAAGGGTATTTTAGTAATTTTACTAATTAAAAAAATATTTTCATTTAAAAATTCCAAATTTCTCTTTTTTCTGTTCTTCTTTTTTCCTTTTCTATTTCTTTTTCCTTTTTTATTTCACCCCCAAAGATCGGTGCTGACTTCAGCACCATGGAGCGCTACTTCGCCTCCCCGATCGTCCACCGTCGCTTGACGACCCCACCACCGGCGTCACCCCCAAGGATCGATGGAGGAGCTGCTGTCGCAGATCTCCTACAGTCGGAGGTACTCGCCGGAGGATGCGAGCAACTCCGACGTGGCGGCTAGGGTTTTGGGGTGGAACATCACCTTCGTCGTCGGGTAAGAGCGGTCGACGGAAAAGCTGGGGATGGGGGTGATGGTGTGGGTGTCCTCATCGAAGGAGGGGGTGTCGACGTGGTTGTTGAGGCCTTTGATGAAGCTCCCGACAATGATGTTGCAGTGATGCCGGTGGTGGGAGACGAAGGAGATTGTGATGGATTGGGTAGGCGGAGAAGACTGGAGATTGTGACGGATTAGGCAACCGGTGACGGGTTGGGTAGGCGGATTCAGGGCAATCAGCAATGGATTTACAAACTACTCTTACTATTCTCATCCCATGTCCCGGTCGGTTTTTTTATTTTTTTATGAAAATTTTGTATATAGATCAAATCAAACCAAAAGAGTTTTTAGGCCATCACTCCTATCCTTTTACAAGAAAAAACCCTATCAAAACTTGCTATTTAAAATCAAACAAACAACCAACTCTATATTCTATCTAGGCTCATATTCAAAATTTTCTTTTCATCTCTTTTTGCTACTCCATTTGCATTCAGCTTCAACTTGGGCAACCAAGGTCTCCATCTTCAAATCTTCTTGGCAAAAGATCCCAAATTTTTGCAATCTATCAACCGTGGGCAGCCCTCCCTTAGCATCCATAGGAAAATTCTATGCTTAGGTAAAATGTTTTTGTCCCAAATTACCTTTGCATAAAAGTCCATTTTGCTTCCTCCCTTCATTTCATCATACACCATCATTGTCTTCAACTTGCCTTCCTTGTCCAAACAACTCCCAAGGGTTTGGAAGTGTTTATCTTTCAATTTGCACAACATCTTCCAATGCCAACTAGAACTTACCCCTCATTTGCTTCCTTGTAGACTTCCACCCTTTATGTAATATGCTTGAATCCACCTTACCCGAAGAATATCTTTCTTTGAGTTTAAATCCCACAATTGGTTACATAGTGCTTCCTTATTCCAAATGGAAGGATCTCTAATCCCCAATCCTCCAAAATTTTTGCTTCTACAAATTGTGTCCCAAGAGATAGGAGTATAACTTTTTTTCCCTTCTTCTCTTCCCCACAAAAAACATCTACAAATTTTCACAATCTCCTCATGAACACCCTCAGGTATACTTAGTATACTAGCCCAAAATCCAGCTATACTTAGTAAAACCGAATTGATCAATTGCACCTTCCCTGCATGAGAAAGAACACTTGAATTCCAACCATGCAATTTTATTCTAATTTTATCATCCAATTTCTCACAATCTTGCTTCCTCCACTTCACATTAGACAAAGGAAGCCCTAAATATTGCATAAGAAAATCCCCTCTTGTTACATTTAACACCCCAGCAACAAGTCGTTCTCCTCTTCATCCATTCTAGAAAAATAAATTCTAGATTTTTGCTCAGTTATTGCAAGACCCGAGACCTCCATAAACCTCTTCAAGCAACCTTTCACACTCTCCATGGATTTTTCGTTTGCTCCACAAAAGATAAGCAAACCATCAGCAAACAACAAAGTATGCACACCAACCTTTTTGCAACTTTAGTGGAATTCTATGTGCTGCTCCTTGTACTCCTTTGCCATCATTCTTGTAAGGTACTCCATGCTCAAAACAAACAACGAGGGGGATAGATGATCCCCTTGTTTAACTCATCTTCTACCCATGAATCCTTCAGAATACCTCCCATTCAAAACCAAGCAAAATGATGACTTCATTATACTTCTCTTGATCCAATCTATCATCAACCCAGGGAACTTTAAAACCTCAAGCCATTTAACAAGAAATGTCCAGCTTATACAATCAAAGGCTTTGCTAATATCCACTTTAACAACACAACTTCTCTTCATGCCATCAACATTGTACTTATGCAACAATTCTTGTGTTAAAAGAATGTTGTGTGATATGTGCCTACCTTTCACAAAAGCACTTTGATTCTAGCTAATCAAACAAGGAAGCACCTCACAAAGTCTTGCACAAATTACTTTGGTTATCACTTTATAAAGTACGGAGCAACAAGCAATAGACCTATAATCACTTGCAAATTGAGGTTGACTAACCTTTGGGATCAAGGATATCACGGCTTGATTCAAAGAGTTTGGAATTTCTTCTCCCTTGAAAAAACTTTGTACTGCCTCCACCATACTTCCTCCAATTATCTCCCATTTGCTCCTAAAAAATTGGCTTGTATAACCATCTCTCCCGGGGCTTTTGTTAGGATGAATCCCCCAAAGTACTTTCTTCACCTCCTTTTCACCAATTGGTTGGATTAAGGATGCTTTTTGTTGTATGCTTAGAACTCCACCTAAAATAGCCAACTTTTCCTCTAAGTCTTTAGTTTCCCAATAGACTCCTAAATGGCTTTCATAGTGTCTCTTCAAATGTTCTTCAATCTGGTCTACATTGGATAGTAATCTACTCCCCACTTTTATGTTCAAAATTTGGTTCTTGTATTGCCTTGTTCTCATAGAAGCATAAAACAACTTTGTAGGCCTATCCCCCTCATGAAGCATTACACTTTAGCTCTTTGTTGCAAGAACTTGTATCCAGCTTCCTCTAATTCTCCAAGCACTTTCCTTGCATAAAATTCCACCCTTTGCCTCCTTTCATCCCTTGGTTCTTCATTCAACCTCTCTTGTGCCAAAAGTCATTCCTTCTTAGCCTTCTCCACCCTTTCTCCAATATTAGAGAACTCCCTTCTATTAAGCCTATTCAAAGGCTTTTCCATGTCTTCAAGAAGCTTTCCAAAATCCTTCATTGTGCTCACCTTCCTCCAAACTGCTTGGATTGTCCCCTTGAAATGTAGTGAGACCTCCCACATATTGAAATATTTGAAGCTCCTCTTCTTCTTCTTGTCTTCCTTATGCTAACTCAAAATGATAGGATGGTGGTCGGAGAGTGTGCCCGGTTTTACCTCACAAAAGGCTTGGCCAAGCTCCTTACCCACTCTTGGTTTACAATGCCCCTATCAATTTTGCTTTGTATCAACTACCCCACTTCCCTTCTATTGCTTTAAGTAAACATTTGGCCAATAGTTTTACTTTCAACCAACAAACTAGCCTCCATCACGTCTTGGAAATCCAAGACTTCCTTTTCTTCAACTTCGTTCCCACCTTCTCTATCCCCAAAATCCAAAGGGGAGTTAAATTCTCCTATGATCAGCCATGGTTTATCATCTCTACTCCCTTGCCCCTTTAGGAACTCCCACATTGGTTTTCTCTTTTCAATGGTGTTATGGCCATACACCACCGTCAAGAAGAATTTCAAGTTATTGCTCCTAATCAACCCATCAAAATCCATCCATTGATCCCCAACATTCAACACCGTCATATCATAAAAATCAGCCCTCCAACCTAGCCAAATCCCCCCCTACAACATTCCCATTTGTTATCAACTCCCAACCAAACCCTATTCTCCCCCACATTTTTTTGGTTTTCTTCTTTTACTTTAGTTTGCAACATCCCCAATCAACCTATATGATTAAACATACAAAAGTTTTTCACCCTCCTATACTTATCACATTTATTCAAACCCTTTACATTCCAACAAGCAAATCTACTATTCATAAGGAGGGTCAGATAAGAGAGTATACTCATTACCTTCACTCCTTGAACTCCTCGGATCTTCTTCTTTCTTCCTTGCTGCCCTTATCCCTTTCTCTACCATTTTGAACTCAATCTCCTCCCTAGCAGCCCTTTAACTTCCCATTGCTGCTCTTTAGTTTCCCTTTGCTGCCCCTTAACATCTTTTACTCCATCTTGCTTCTCATCTTCTTTCACAATCCTCCAAATTGGCACATAAATCCTCCTATTCGTTGACTTTTTTCAGCTCCATTTTTCTTCCTACACACCTCCTCCTTATGCCCAATCATCCCACATTTTCCACATTTAGTTGGCTTCCATTCAAAACAGATTTGCTGGCTAATAATCACCTTGTTTTCATTAAGGTAAATCAACATGTCCGGAAGGGTATCACTTATCATCACCTCAACTTGCACCCTTGCAAAATCCAGCCTCTCCTTCTCTTGTGTTGCTCTAACAAGATTCAAAAGCTTCCCAAGTGGACTTACTATCTTACTTATGAGTTTTGGTTGCCAATACTTCAATGGCAATCCGGGGAGCTGAATCCAAACCGGGACAACATTAGGTTCTTCAATCACACCTTCTTCATTCCAATCTTTCAATAAAACGGGTTTTCCATCAAAGAACACCACTCCTTTCTCCAAAACAGCCCCTTTATGCTCCTTAATTTGAAATTTAACCATGGTGGGTTGCTGCCCAAAACCTTGCACATAATAGTAGTCTCCCATTGCTTTGAGTTTTCTTCCACCTCCTCCATGGTGATTTCACCCATAAACAGCCTATCTATCTCCACATGTTGGTAATATTGAATCTCCGCCGAGCTAGATTTGAGTATAGAACTCCAAGATCTGACCTCCTTCTTGCTCTCCTCCTCCACTTCTTCACTCCAAACAATTTTTCTCCCTTCTTTAGAGCTGAAATTCGAATTTGAACCCTCGTTTTTTGCTTCTTGAAAAACTTTTTTTTCTTCCACTCATTGGCTTTTAGCTTCTTTATGGCTTAAAAGTGACTTGTCAAGAACACTCTTCAGCCCTATTTTGTTTTTTCCCTTGCCCTCATCCTTCAACAAAGCCAAACTGATCACCTCCTCCTTCAAAAACATTTTTTTTCTCTCCTTTGATTGTTGTATTTTCCCTTTATTCTTAGTGTTAGATCTCCTCATAGTGTGAGGATGGCAAATTCAAAAGAGAATTACCATATCTGAAATAAGAAAAAGGGAAGAACACCCATACTATGTGAAAATCACCCCTAGTACTTTTAATCCCGGTCGGTTTTACTGCCACATGTTTCACCTGCAAAGGATTCCGGCCAAGAAATCTGAGCCTCGACGGCATAGCAGAGCTTGGGAGCGACGACATGTTGCTGTTATCAAACGGTACGCTAAATAACATCGACCACGCATTTCATCCGGATCCCATCAGTTTCAATGATGTAAAGAAGGTGCTGGTTAAAGATGTTGGAAAGTGTTTTAATTCGAAAATACCCAAGTCATTGAAGAGGTAGCTTATTGAATGTATCAATTCATTTAGTGCAGAGAAATAGTTATCCATGCAACAATCAGTTTGGGAAGGTAATGCACTAAATCTAGACAACAATGCCCTCTCCCAACTCCCTAAGCTTCCTACACTCAGTAATAAAGTTTGGAAGTGGCGGTGAAGAGAATCTAGCATGACTCGAAACAGGGGATCCGGGAATTTGTTTCCGGTTGCTCCCGCCGCTTTGCCGACTGGAACACCTCTCGCCAAGTGCCGCTGAAGTTTTTTTGATTTTTTTTTAAATTAATAGGTATAATGATCATTTTATATAATTTTGATAAATCTTGTTGTTGACTTACCTGAAAATCAGATATGGGGATCAAAGAAATTAATCTCAGAATGTTAATTGTTGATTAAATGCGATATTGAGCTTAGGACAAAAAGAAGGAATTGCGTCACCTAGTTTTCTTTGCCGCACCAATCTAAGTGAGGGGCAAGAAGCCCGTAGCCGCTAGAAAAAATAATCACGGCGATGAGGCTGCCAGGCAGGGAGAAGGAGAGAGAGGTCGTCCGCGGCGGCGATAAGGTTGCGGGGCAAGGAGAGAGAGGGGAGAAGAAGGAGAAGGAGGTGATGGTGGCGGTGTAGAGGAGGGAGCCCATCTCGGAGGAGGAGGTGGTGTCGTCAGCGCCGCCCGTGACGACGGCGCACTTGATGGTGGAGCGGTGGGCGGGGAAAGAGAATAGAGAGGCTCATCTTGTGAAGGTTTCTGGAGGTGGGCTAGAGGTGGTCGAGTGGAGGAGGTGCTGGGCTGGGCGAGTTTGGCAGTGGAGACGGCTGTATTTACAGGATTTTTGGGGCATCTGTTGGTTGATAAGATCTGAAGAAGAAAGGATAGTTTTCGATTTGTCGAATATGTAAAGAGCGAATATGATATTGCGATATGATCCATAAGATAGTGGGATCAATGGTTTTTCGTCGTTGTTTTTATTTTAGATTGTGTTTGTACTTTCTTTTTTCCACTCATTTTCAAAACTTGTCTTTGAGGCTTGATAAGTGCGCGGACTACAGATAGGACATACAAGTACCTAGATATTCGCCTTGTAATCTCCAGCCATATATGTTTGTTTTTGGTTTTTTTTTATTCGTTGCAATCATTGCTGCGACGCCCATTACACTGTTAGGAAGGTGATTAAGCTAAACCTGATCAGTACTGAGGATTATTAGTGTGTAAAGGGACTTGTTCTGTTGAAAGGTCTTGATTTTATAACTTGAGTAGAAGCTGAAAAATATCATGAAAAGTGTGATGTTTGTGAGCACTAGAGTGTGATTTAGATGCTCAAATTGAACTATATGGGGAAGTTAAGTGGCTTAAATTCAAGATCTGTAGCACTGCTCAACCTTGGTAAATAGTGGATTATCAAAACAACTCAGTACGGAGTAAGAATAGGTGTATAACATGGATCGATATTAGTGGGCAATCTGTTTTGTTGGTCTCCCGTTGTTGTATTTGATGTGGATTGTATTCCATGCATTAACCAATGCATTTGACACAATTGTTATTATGTTTTATATGGATGATTGCTAGTTTCAGTTAGGTTTACACGGCAAAGGGTTTAGACGACCATTATTGATTTTCTTGTCTAAACCCCGATGTTTTGTAGACTTAATTGAAACTAATGGACACTTTGTATTATTCATTTGCGATCTTACTAGTAGGGTGCTCGTGAATATTTTGGCATCATTTTGGAGAACGTCATTCACAAGGATGGTAGTAGATAAGAAGGCCACAGAATTATAGCGTGGTAGTAGATGGAATAGAGCCGGAAAAGGCATAATTGAAGTTCAAAGAGGTCAAGAATGGAAGACGGCATCAACCGGCCAAATCAGCCAGCATGCCGACCGACGGACACGAAGGCCAGCATGAGCTAGCCATGCCAGCACGCCTCGTACCGCCAACATAGACTGTGTCACATCTCCTCAGCGCGCGCGTGTTGATTTGTGCTACCCGTGTCCCTTTGTCTCAAAAATTACTCCAAACAGTTAAGTATGGGCAAGAACCGTGTCGTTTCACACGGTCCGCTCATTTCAAGTCCCAAATGCAAAGATCAGCCCACATGGTGTGAAAGATAACACAACCTGATGCGTTTTACTGAGTAAGGAGTGCCTCCAGTTGAATGCCCACGCCAAACGATACAGGACACGCGATCAGAAGTTCAAAACGAGTCTCCAGCCGGTGATCCATGACAAGTGACATAGCCCGCACCAGCACGAAGGCAACCCGACTGGCACGGACCATGTCGTTCCTCACTGATCGTGTCAATTGCTGCTTCTGGGGTTTCTAGACCTATTTCAAGGTCTAATTCCTTATTATTATATATATAGACCTATGTCTAACACAACCCACGCCAGCACGAAGCAAATGACCTGCACCTGATCGAGCAGACCGCGTCAATACAAAACCTCATGGGTCGTGCCAGACTGTGCGGCCCACGCCAACACGAAGGCAACCCGACTGGAACAGATTGTGTCATTCCTCACTGGTCGTGTCAATTGTAGCTTCTAGGGTTTCTAAACCTATTTTGGGCCTATTTCAAGGTCCAATTCCTTACTACTATACATATGGACCTATGTCTACTATTAAGTTTATGCTCATTTTAGATTTCAAGAGTAGGGTAGAGAGAGAAAGGAACTCCTCCTTCTCTCTAGCATCTTTTCTTTTCTTCTCTTTATTTTCCTTTGCCCAAAGGCATTGAATCCAATGAAATACATGGGTTCAATGCTTAGGGAGTAGTTAATTTGCTTAGGGATTATATTTGTATTCATGATTTGTTACATGTTTTGTGAGATTCCTTAGATCTACATATTTCTATGTGTTTATGATATATTATTGGCTTGTTCTTCATATTATTATTGATTGCATGAATGATACACTAAGATGGCACACACCGAAGTCTACATTCATGTTGGCACATATGTTGATACCCCCTAGGGAGTGAAACCTAGATGTGATATGGGTAGCGAAGTACGGGTCCACGTGGGTGTGTGCACGTAGTTCTTTTCCGAGTTCTACCGTTACGATGACAACACACTAGTCTAGCTGGCGAGTTAGTCCGAAGGGTTACGGGTAGAGATAGCAATTGGTAGTAAAATAGGGTTAGCTCATTTGCGACCCTAGAGCCATCGATAAGGTGCCTATTTTCCTTTGCCTCTGTAGGCCTAGGAATAGAGTATTTTTGGTTTGATGCACGAGACGTAATCGTACGAGGGAGAAACATATCTTCACAACGGTAGGGCCGTTGTTGCACTTCCCTAATTATGGAGGCTGTGCTGATGGAAGATTACAAGAGCACCCTACGTGACAGGTATAGGGAAGTGTTAACCATCGACTACAACATGTGTTATGAATACTAGAATAGGTTTAATGTCTTGTATGCGATAGAATCGAGGATTGAAACATTTCACCAATCATGTTACACAAATATTCCCCAAGTGTTAGAATTTATAGTTTTATTCTCATGTGATCTCACATGCTTGTTGTACTTATTAGTTGAAAACCCCCCAAAAACCTATTTTGAAATATTTAGTTGTTCCTAACACACAGAAGAATTGACAGCCCAAACGTGGATGTGTTTAGTTGACTTTTGGACATCTAGCATCTCTGTGGGCTAACTCGGTCTTGCGAATATCTACCCTATAGGTAGCTTAGCTGTAAGTTTGGGAGCAGAATATAAATTTTATCTTTGACTCTTTTGATTGTCCTGCGCTCGGGTTAGTATAGTAGATCCCTCGTGAAAAAGGTCATTTGTTAATGACCTCGAGTGGAGGCGGGTCAAATTTATGTGCCGCTGCCGGGGATGCTAGTCTAAAGCTTTAATTGTTAACTTGAATAGCTTGTTAGTTGAGTAGTTAGTGTTGTTTTTATTTTTGCTTTGTTGGTTTTTGCGGCTGAGCCTTTGTGATAGTGTACTTCTAATCCTTTTGCTAGTGTTTCTTTTGGTTGGATATTGTTTGGCTCCTAGTTTATGGTTCACACATGTGCCCCAAACTTAGGGACTTTACACTATCTATCGGAGTACACAAGTAGTCGAAGAAGAAATAGGAGGAGAACTAAAGTGGGTGTTCCACAAGAGCCAACCTTTAGTAGTAGAAGAATCAGTAGAGATGGCAGATGGGAACTGCACTTTAAGGGAGTTGATGGCTCTAAATTTGGAGAATCAACCCCTTTGCATCACTTTTCCCCATTGCCACACAATGTCAATTACGAGCAGTAGAGTGGGATTATTCAATGCTGCCTAACTTTCCATGGGATGGCCAGGGAGGATTCAAACAAGCACCTTTCGTAATTTCATCTTGTATACACAAATATAAAGCCACATGGAGTCTCAGAAGATGACTACAACTTGCGCACGTTTACTTTCTCACTTTGAGACACAACAAAAGACTGGTTGTATTACCTTCCACTGGGCGCCATCTCATCATGGATGGATATGAAAAGGCACTCCCTTGACATGTACTTCCTAGCTTTAAAATCCACGGTGTTGAAGAAACAATTGTCCAACATATCTCAGAATGCAAATGAGTCCTTGTATGAGTAATGGGAAAGGTTCAAAAGATTATTGACTAGTTGTCCTTATCACCCGTTCAAGGAATGTGACTTGGTATACTATTTCTTCGAAGGGCTCTGTGATGATGAAATGAGGATGGTTAATGTAGTTTACAATGGTTCCATCACCAACAAGAGTTTGAACGATGCAATAGCCTTATTTGAGGAAATGATGAATGGAACGAGGCAATTTTCCATAAGATCAAGAGTGAAGACGTTGGATGAGCTGACTCAATTTCTCAAGTTGGAAGAGCAAGTGCCAGCACTTGCCTCTATGATAAAGGAATTCATGAAGGGGAGAATCCAACAAGCCAAAGTGTGCAAATTATGCAGTTTAGACCATCCCACCGACATATGCCCACGAGTGGTTGAAGATTTGGAAGAGGTTAAAGTGTTGGATTTCAACGGAGGCAATATGCAACAATTCAGTAGGGGGTAATAACAACAAGGGTTCTGAGGGTACCAAGGAGGTCCAAGGCAAGACCCTTACACGAATACCTTTAACCTTAGGTACCGCGATCACCCCAACTTTTGTTGGCGCAAGAAGAATCAAGTTCAAGGGTACAACCGAGGTGGACAAGCTATACCTCAACCCTATCAAAGGGATGAAGAGCCTTCCAACAACAACATATCACTCTATAAGTCAGATCGAGAAGAGATCTTGGATGCTATTGGCCAATTGGCAAAGAAGCATGATGTGTTCATGGAGCGAACAAGGCGTGAGATTGAAAATCTTGGGGTAGGGCCTTTGGAGGCCAAGGAGTCTGGCAAGCTTCCTTCCCAACCAGAGATCAATCCAAGAAATGTGAGCGCATTGAAGCAATAGAGCGGGAAGAAAGTGTGTGAACCCAAAAAGGAAATCTTATAGGTTGAGTCTGTGAACATCACTTTGGGGTTAGGTGGAGGTCAAGGATGTTTTAAACCCTCAATATTCTTCCTTCTGCTACAAGTTACTTAGCATGGAAAAAAAGTCTAGCATAGATATATTGTCACTCAAATCATGCAATCCATCGGACTCATCAATATTCTTATCAACATGGAATTCATCCAAGTATTCATGCTCATTTGTCACACAAGATTCATGTAAATCATGCTCATCACATAGGGTCACACCTTTTCACATAAAAGAGGAATCATTCGAATCTTGCTTAGATTTATAGATGTCAAATTCCACATTATCCACATCATCTTCTAGAGTTAAAGTTCCCAAATGGACATCAATTTTAGTTCTAGACATTTTAAGAAAAGGTCTCCCTAAAAGTATTAGGGGTGCACTTCCATCGTGCGCCATGCCTAGGACATAAAAGTTTGCCGGAAATACCAACTTGCCAACATGCACCATCACATCTTTTACTAGCTCACGAGGGCTAGCTTGGGAGTGATAGGAGAGTTGGACAATCACTCTAGTTTTCCTAAACTCACCTATCTCTAGGCGTTCATAAAGACTAAATGGGATCACATTTATTGATGTGCCTAAGTCTATCATGGAATTTTCAACAAGCTTTCCACCTAAAGAGATAGGAATAGAGAACATTTCGGGGTTGTCACATTTCTTAGGCAAAATGTTTTGGTTTAAAATGGCGACTCCCTGTTGAATGAGAACCAAAGGATGAAAGGAGGCAAGGGTGGAATTTGATGCAAGGAAAGTGCTTGGAGGAGGCTGAATACAAGTTCTTGCAACAAAGAGCTAAAGTACAATGGCTTTATGAGGGGGATAGACCTACAAAGTTGTTTTATGCTTCTATGAGAACAAGGCAATACAAGAACCAAATTTCGAACATAAAGGAGGGAAGTAGATTACTATCCAATGTAGACCGGTTTGAAGAACATTTGAAGAGACACTATGAAAGCCATTTGGGAGTCTATTGGGAAACTAAAGACTTGTAGGAAAACTTGGCTATTTTGGGTGAAGTGCTAAGCATACAACAACAAGCATCCTTAATCCAACCAATTGGTGAAAAGGTGGTGAAGTAAGTACTTTGGGGGATTCATCCTAACAAAAGCTCGAGGACAGATGGTTATACAAGCTAATTTT
The DNA here is from genome assembly GCA_037428765.1 of Rubia yunnanensis. Classification (NCBI taxonomy): domain Eukaryota; kingdom Viridiplantae; phylum Streptophyta; class Magnoliopsida; order Gentianales; family Rubiaceae; genus Rubia; species Rubia yunnanensis. The sequence goes on along the minus strand of CM075061.1, from coordinate 75,023,903 downwards.
TTAGGAGCAATTGGGAGATAATTGGAGGAAGTATGGTGGAGGTCGTACAAAGTTTTTTCAAGGGGGAAGAAATTCCAAACTCATTGAATCAAGCCATGATATCCTTAATCTGAAAGGTGAGTCAACCTCAATTTGGAAGTGATTATAGGCCTATTGCTTATTGTTCCGTACTTTATAAAGTGATAACCAAAGTAATTTGTGCAAGATTTTGTGAGGTGCTACCTTGTTTGATTAGTGAGAATCAAAGCGCTTTTGTGAAAGGTAGGCACTCATCACACAACATTCTTTTAACACAAGAATTGTTGCATAAGTACAATATTGATGGCACAGAGAGAAGTTGCGTTGTTAAAGTGGATATTAGCAAAGTCTTTGATTGTATAACTTGGAAATTTCTTGTTAAATGGCTTGAGGTTTTAAAGTTCCCTGGGTTGATGATAGATTGGATCAAGAAAAGTACAGTGAAGTTATCCTTTTGTTTGGTTTGAATGAGAGGTATTCTAAATGATTCATGGGTAGAAGAGGAGTTAAACAAGGGGATCCTCTATCCCCCTTATTGTTTTTTTTGAGCATGGAGTACCCTACAAGAATGATGGCAAAGGAGTACAAGGAGCATCACATAGAATTCCACCAAAGATGCAAAAAGGTTGGTGTGCATACTTTGTTGTTTGCTGATGATATGCTTATCTTTTGTGGAGAAAACCAAAAATCCATGGAGGGGTGTGAAAGGATGCTTGAAGAGGTTTATGGAGGTCTCAGGTCTTGCAATAAGTGAGCAAAAATATAGAATTTATTTTTCTAGAATGGATGAAGAGGAGAAAGACTTGTTGGCTGGAGTGTTAAATGTAACAAGAGGGGATTTTCCTATGCAATATTTGGGGCTGCCTTTGTCTAATGTGAAGTGAAGGAAGCAATATTGTGAGCAATTGGTGGATAAAATTAGAAGAAAATTGCACAGTTGAAATTCGGTTTTACTAAGTATAGCAGAATTTTGGGCTAGTAAACTAAGTATACCTGAGAATGTTCATGAGGAGATTATGAAAATTTGTAGATATTTTTTGTGGGGAAGAGAAGAAGGGAAAAAGGGTTAATACTCCTATCTCTTGTGACACAATTTGTAGAAGCAAAATATTTGGAGGATTGAGGATTAGAGATCCTTCCATTTGGAGCAAGGCAGCACTATGTAAGTAATTGTGGGATTTAAACTCAAAGAAATACATTCTTTGAGTTAGGTAGATTCAAGCATATTACATAAATGGTGGAAGTCTACAAGGAAGCAAGGGAGGGATAAGTTCTAGTTGGCATTGGAAGATGTTGTGCAAATTGAAAGATAAACACTTCCAAACCCTTGGGAGTTGTTTGGACAAGGAGGGCAAGTTGAAGAAAAGGATGGTGTATGATGAAATGAAGGGAGGAAGCAAAAGGTACTTTTATGCAAAGGTAATTGGGCACAAAAATATTTTACCTACGCATAGACTTTTCCTATAAATGCTATTGAAGGGAGGGCTACCCACGGTTGATAGATTGCAAAGATTTGGGATTTTGAAGACACAAAAAAATTGTAGTTTATGAGATGATGTGGATGAGATAGCAACCCATTTGTTTTTGGGTTGTACATACACTAAGGTGTTGATGAAAATCTTGAAGTTGAAGGATATGAGCAAAATGAGGCAAGTAAAAAGATGTTTGTTGATAATGGTAAGAAGAAGGAAAGACTTGAAATTGATGAAGCTTACTAGTGCCTTGTATGGAATATGGAATGAAAGGAACAAGAGGATCTTTAGCCAAAAAGATTTGAAAATTGAGACCTTGGCTGCCCAAGTTGAAGCCGAATGCAAATGGAGGAGCAAGAAGAGGTGGAAAGAAAATTTTGAAGATGAGCTAGATAGAATAAAGAGCTGGTTGTTTGTTTTGTTTGTTTGATTTTAAATAGCAAGTTTTGATAGGGGCTTTTGCTTGTAAAAGGCTAGGAGTGATGGCCTAAAAACTCGTTTGGTTTGATTTGATCTGTATACAAAACTTTCATAAAAACAAAAAATGGTGACTCTCCCCATTTTTAAATGTCCTACCTTCTTAGTTGGTCTACTTTTTTTTTGTGCATGAAACTTTAAGAAACTTCGCATACAATGGCACATTTTCAATTAACTCCATGATAGGTATTGTTACCTTGGGTTTTTCAAAGATCCTACAATACTTGCATCATTGGTCACCGCATTTGGCCTTCCCTTCAAAATATTTAGAAATGGAGGTGGGATAGTCACATGTGCCTCGGGCGGTGGAAGCTCCTTGGATGGTGCTTCCTTGACCATGATCTCATCCTCTTCAAAGTTTTCTTTGTTTACTTCCAATACCCTATTGTCTTCTTGCATCCCTTTCTTCTTGGACTCACGAACTTTCTTCCCACTTCTCAACTTGAGTGCACTCACATTCCTTGGATTGATTTCCAGTTGGGAAGGGAGTTTTCCGGACTCTTTGGCCTCAAGTTGGATCACCGAGGTGGCGAGTTGCCCAACTTGAACTTCGAGGTTCTTGATACAAGAGAAAGCCTTATTACCAAGGTCTTCAATCTCACGTCTTGTCCTCTCTGTGAAGATCTCGTGTTTCTTCCCCAATTGACCGATGGCTTCTAAGATCTCTTCTTGGTCTGATTATAAAATTGAAGCATGGTTGTTTGAAGGGCCTTCAACTCTTGGGTATGGTTGAGATGGAGCTTTCCCACCTCGATATCCTTGAGGTTGATTATCTTCCCTCCACCAAAAAAATTGGATGGTCTCGGTACCTTGGGTTGAACGAGTTTGCGTAGGGATCTGGCCGTGTATCAAACAGTGGTTGACCCTTAGCAAACAGTGGCCTCTCTCTGTTGTTGTACTCTACGACCTTCACCTCTTGCAAATCTTCTACAACTTTGGGACACGCCTCAGTGTTGTGGTTAAGGTTTCACAAACCGTACACTTTGACTTGATGAAACTTCCCTCGTAAGAGTTCCTTCATCATAAAAGCAAGAGCTTGGACTTGCTCCTCCAATTGAGGTAATTGTGAGGGTTCATCTAAGACCTTAACCCTTGACCTTGTGCCAAACTGTCGCATTCCATTGGTCATTTCTTCAAAGAGAGCCATTGCATCCTTAGGGCTTTTGTTGGCGATTGATCCATTACATGCGTCATTCACCATCTGCATGTTTTCATCACACAACTGTTCAAAAAAATAGTAAACTAGGTCTTCCTCCTTGAAATGATGGTATGGATAGCTTCCAAGCAACCTCTTGAAATGCTCCCCATAGCATAGAGTGACTCAGTAGCTCCCTGGGTGATATTAGATAGCTACTTCTTCAGTCTAGCGGATTTGGATGCCAAAAAGTACTTCTGTAAAAACCCCGCTTCATATCAATCTAGTAGCCTATACAATTGGGAGATAAGTACAACCAATCCTCAGCTCCATCTTGAAGAGAGAATGGAAAAGCCCTCAGATTATAATTATCCTCTGTAACACCCGAAGGCTTCATGTTTGTACTGACAAGTGCTTGTTCAGGTCTTCCCCTGCCACACCGTGGAAGGTGGGATGACAATGGATCATTCCTCTCTTCAGCTCGCAGCTCACGTTCGGTGGTAATTGGGGAAATGTGATGCATAACGGTTGACCCTCATTGTCCTATTATCCTCCGCCATTTCTTACGGCTCTTCTACCAACACAACCGGTCTAGGTTGAACCTCTACTCTAGCTCTCTGCTTCTTTCATTTCCGACTACCTGTGTTATCATTCAGGTAGTGAAAACACCTAAGTTTGTGGTTCAAGTATGTACCATAAACCAGGGGCTACCAGTACCCTTCCGAAGGTAACGCTATCAAATAGATCAAAAGCCAACAAGATAACTATCACAAAAGCTAAACACAAGAATCAACAAAAGAAAAACAAAGCAATAGTAACTACTCTACTAACATGTTATGCTAATTTATAATTAGACTGATTAGTATCCCCGACAGCGGCGCTAAAATTTTACCCGTCTTCACCCAGTGTTGTTAAAAACTGAGTGAAGGCATTGGATCAAAGGTCAAAGATAAAATGTATAACTCACTACTATGCTATCGATAGGGTAGTTAGCGGTAAGCCCTGGATATGTCCACAGAGATGCTAGGACCTAATAGTTAATTAAACATAACCACGTCCGGGTTGTCAATCCGTACTTGTTGCTAGGAGTAGACAGTATAGTAAACATGGGGAAGGGTTGGTTTTTAAGTTATCAACTACAAACATGAAAGTAAAAGGCATGTAAATTATATAAGCTAAACTTTTTTTTAAGCATAACTATCCGCGGATGGGGGGAAATATATCAGGCTCCCCAAACCTATGTAAATGAAACCAAAATTAGCGTCTTAAAATTGTTCCTTACAAAAGGTCATTCGATTGATGATCCAAGTGCCCGAAGAGTACTTGAAGTAAATAAAATTGCTTTCAAAAGCAGTGAAACCCCCTATACAAGGCTAAGGTAAACTATATGTCAGATTGGGTCAATCTTAAAATCCTAAGTACTGGGATATCACGAACGGGTCGGGGAGTCGAGAATCGAAACCCCAGTTAGTCAATGATATTCAGACCTAAAGAGATAAGATGAAACAACCATGTGAGGCAAGTATGTATCCGGGCTTGTCCTTAAGGAGAAATGAGTAGAAGATCTTCTCAGCTTCCCATAAGTTGCAGCATCATCTTCATCAAAGTGTCAGCAGTGTCGAAATGTCAGCATCAATACATATTGTCCACTCCGGTGTAATCCTTAGTTACCTGAGAATCATGAGGAAAGAAAACATCAGAAACTATACTAATGGAAGAAAAATAGATAGATGTATGTTTGAATTTAGACAGATAACCGTGAATCAAAGTGTTAGCCATGACAGCATATGAGTGACTTAAAATATTCCTACTCTAATCCCTGGTTATCCAGAATTATCTAGTGAAAGGAGACCTTGAAGAAAATTTGGAGCTGCCATGATATCCACATCCCCGTGGAGATGATTATCCATAGCAAATTTAGCCAAAAAATCTGCAGGTTGGTTAGCTTCCCGGGGGATATACTGAATTGGGATTGTGAGCTGTGCCCTGTGTAGTGTACTACAGATTGAGAAAACTTTCCAAGGACAGCATGAGGGGTTGATAACCCCCCTGACTGCAGTTAAGCAGTCTGATTCAATAATGCAGTTATGTAAAGAGAGTTCAGAACAAATTTCATAAGCACTCTGAATAGCTAAAAGTTCAGCATGTAAAGGATCAGTACTTTGGAATGAATTAACTCTCATTTTGATCAAAACCCCCCTCCAATCCCTTACAATCACTGCAATAGAGGATAAACCACCCATTTTCCAAGATGCATCCGTATTAATTTTGTAGCCACTTAGTGGTTTTTGCCAATTGACAATCGAAATTAATTTTTTCTTCTTTCTAAAAATTTTGGGGATGATTTTAGCTTGAATCATCTCTTGTTCTTTTCTATGTTGCCATAAAATTGATGAGCAGAAAAGATTTGGTAAATCATCCCTTTGATGTCAAGGAAACATGCTTCAGCAGAAAAAACTCTGTTTTCATAGATGTTTTTGTTCCTATAAATCCATAAGAACCAGATTGTGGCAACTAGGGAAATAGAAATTGGGTTATCATGTATCTTGGAGTCAGCTGTGTATGTCAAAAAAAATTCTACTATATTTTTTAAACTACTGAATCCAGGTGAAGGTAGCTGTAGCAAAGAAAGGATCCTAAGCCATACAACATTTGAAGCTGTGCATGAATTAAAATAATGTTCAAGGTTGTCAGAATGATTCATGCAAATAGGGCATCTAGAAGCAAAGGAAAAGTCAAACCTGATAAGTATATTGTCAAATGGTAATATGCCATTTAGGGCTCTCCATAGCAGTACAGACATTTTACCAGGAAGAAAAGAAGTTCAAACCTTTGTGAAGTCTCTGATTACTGGTCTTCTAAGTCTGAAAATTGAGTATGCTGACCTGATTGAGAAGTTTCCATCCAAGGTGGGGGTCCAGACAAGCTTGTCTTTGTGTGTGTGCTCCAAAGTAGCAACCTGTAAAGTATGGATAGTGTTGGTAGCCAAATGTGGCTCCAGGAGTGGTATTAAAGAAGCTTTATCATTAATGAAAGACCTTAGAGATATATCTACAAAAGGAAACTCAATGTCTTCAGGCCATTTGTAACATAAGGCTCCATTGCCAATCCAATTAGCATTCCAAAAGGAACAGTCCCCAACTCCATAAATGACTCTAGAGGCACTGTTAGCTGTGGCAGTAATTCTTCTAATCCTGGCCCATGTGTGGGATTTTTTATATGATTCAGGTAGAGACCATAGAAGAGAAGCCCATTGGGTATTGTTTTGTTGCAACTTCCACCATAGTTTACATGAAAAAGCTTCCACTGTTGCATTTAGGTCCCTAAAGCCTATGCCATTTTCCTCAACTGGGAGACACATTTTCTTCCATGCTCTCCAAATTTTCCTTTCACTATTTTCACAATTCCCCCAAAATAGACTAGATGCAGTTCGCTCCATTTTTAAAAAAAATTATCCTAGGGGGCCTTAAAACTGCAAAAATATGGATAGGTACCGAAAGGAGACAGTGATTTATCAAAATGATCCTTCCAGCTGAAGTTAACCATCTATTCTTCCAATTATTAATCATTTTTTCCATTCTTTCTAATACTGGAAGGTAATGAACCTGTAAATTACGACCAACAAAAATAGGTACTCCTAGGTATTTAAAAGGGAAAGAACCTTTCTCCATTCCCAATATCCTCTTGATTGAGAGAACAGTTTGGGGAGAGATGTTATGTGCTACGAAAAATTCAGATTTGGAGAAATTAACTTTTTGTCCAGATGTGCTCTCATATGCTAACAAAAATTGTTTAAAAAGTTTCAGGTTACTTGGCCTGTTGCTCAAAAACACAGCAGTATCATCTGCATACATGATATGTGTGAGGGGAGAGCATGTAGTGGGGAGACTGAAGTATTGCAGATAACCATCTCTAAACATTTTCTTTAAACTTCTGGAAAATGCTTCAGATAGAATGTTATACAGGAAAGGGGATAAAGGATCCCCTTGTTTGATACCTCTAGAAGCAGAGAAAAAACCAGATGTAACTCCATTAACTAGAACAGAGAAATGAGCAGCAGCAATGTTATGCATTATAAGTCCTACAAATTTACCATGGAACCCAAATTTTAGGAGGATTGAATTTAGAAATGACCAAGAGACCCTGTCAAAGGCCTTTTGCATATCTAATTTAACTATCAGATTAGTGACTTTAGATTTTCGAGACAATAATCTGGTCATCTCTTTCATTAGAATAACATTGTCAGAGATATCCCTACCCTTGATGAAAGCACTTTGCTCAGGAGAAATCAGGATTTGCATTAGAGGTTTAATCCTCTCCAACAGCAGTTTAGAAAAAACTTTGTTAACAAAGTTAGATAAGCTGATAGGTCTAAAATCTGCAAAGGTTATAGGGATTGGCTTTTTTGGGATTAAAGTAGCTTTTGGAATGTTACCATTTATTAAGAAGTCATTTGCAGCAGTCAAGAGATCTTGTTTAATGGTTTCCCAGAAGTGAGTGTAAAATTCTCCTGAAAAACCATCAGAGCCCGGAGCACTATATTTGTTGAGATTAAAAACTGCAAATTTAAGTTCCTGTAAGCTAAAGTGGTTCAGCAGCAACAGATTTTGTTGTTCTGTGATAAGTTTAGGAATCTCATTAAGAAAATGATTATGATAGGTTCCCTCTTTTTGTGAAACATCCTGATTGAGTAGTTCCTGGAAAAACCTAACACCTTCCTCCTTGGTGAGTTTAGGATCCGAGATCCAATTACCATTTCCATCTTTAATTTTGCTGATTCGTGATCTAGCTTTTTTTTCCCTAATGGAATGATAAAATAAACTAGTGTTAGCATCTCCATGTTTTATCCAATTAAGCCTGGCCTTTTGTTTCAGAAAAATGTTGAGTTTTTTCTGAGCTCTCAGAAGATCAGCTTTAGACTTTGTGAGTTCCATTAGAGTTGCATCATCAGGTGAATGCTGGAAAAGTATCTCAAGGTCATTAACTCTATTCTCAGAATTTAAAAGATTCTGATTCACATTGCCGAAATTAGATCTATTCCAATCTTTTATTACAGTCTTTAATCTCTTAAGTTTATGAACCAGATTCTGCATTCCATGAAAAGGAGACATCAAATTCCAATTAGAAACAACCAGTCCTGAAATTCTACTCTGTTAGCCCACATTTCTTAATATCTGAAGGGCCTTGGAACCTGCTCTAGAGCAGATTGGATTGAGAGTAATAGAGGAGAATGGTCAGAGGTTAGTCTATTTAGGACATGAATGGAGCTATTGGGAAATCGTTCAAACCATTCTAAATTACTCAGTCCTCTATCAAGTCTCTGAAACTGTAGGTCCTTACACTTATCTAGATATCTGTTATTGCTCCATGTGTATGAGTTACCTACAGTAGGTATTTCATGCAAATCCATATTAGATATAAAGTCATTAAATTGTTTCATACTTTTCCTGGGAGTGGTCTTCCTACCTTTATATTCAGTAACAGAGACTACAGTGTTAAAATCACCTATATAAATTGCTGGATCAGAATCAGAAGATTGTAGGTCAGACCATAATAATTCCCTTAAATGTCTATGGACACTAGCATATATGAAGAAACATTTCCAGGAAGAAGAGGTAGCTTTTTCCATTATTTTAGTTTTTATGAATTGGTCAGACTCCTGTAAACTTTCTATGTTGAAATTATGATTCCAAAGGATCCATATTTAGCATTCCGAGCATGTAGAGCATTTTCAAAACCTAAAACATGCTTCAAATTAATCAAATCTTGATTATCATGCCATGGTTCAATTAAGCACAGAATATCTATCTTATGTTTCATTTTGAGAGCCTTTAATCTATCAATTGAAGTGCCATAGCCCCTAACATTCCAGACTAAAATATTACCAAATTTGGTGTATTTTATCATTTAACACTAGCTGGGGTAGCTTTTTGTGATGATCTTAGGTTCCTTTGCTTATTTACAGTAGCCTTGCTGTTTTGTTTCAATTTAACATCAGATTTCTCCTTAGTTTCAGAGTTTGAGATGTCTACCTCCTGATGATTGTTATCTAAATTATTACCTGGTATAGGGGGTTGAATAGTAGATTCCGGTACTAGATCGGCCAGATGGATAGAGGCCTCCTCTTGCACTGCTTCAGAGGATATCACTACCAGTTCCTCATTGGCCTGCTTAGCTTCCAGAACAGGATTTTCTACACTTGTGGTCTGATCAGATAAATCCTGTGATTCTAAAGACTCGTGGAAAATGTCAACAATATCATCCTCTTTAACCACATTATCCATATCATTTAGATCAAACAAAGATTGAAAAGCATTTGATATTGAGACCACATTGTTTTGACCTAAAGTTTCTTCAATAGGAGCTAGTTCAGATTTTTTTTCCTCCAAAAGAAGCTTGTGATTGGTTTTGAAATGTCATCTAGTGAGTAAAAAGGGGTGTTTCTCTTCAACTGATTAGCTCTGAGGGGATTAAGCTTTTTCTCCATCATTAAGGCTGAGTTGTTTTCCTGAGTTTGAATATCAGTTTCCTTTTGTGACACTGATAAAGTTGAAGATCCTGCTACTTCCACTGTGGCTTTTGAGGGATTGCCTAAGTCATTCTTCATTTGATTCTGAGCTGGGGGTGTCCTAACCTGAGTCTCTTTGATTTGCATTTTTTGTTTTGTTTTTCCTCAGTTCTGGGTGCAAGAAGTTACAATTTAGGTGACTATGTCCAATTATCCTACAGTGAGAACAGTAAGAGGGCAATTGATCATATTCTATGGGATAGTCTGCCACCTTATTTCCAATTCCTACCACAATAGTAGAAGGAAGCTGAGACATCAGATCAATTTCTACACAGACCTTAATAGCAGAGGGTCTAGTCAGAGCCTTAGTTGCAGCATCCATTTTCAGAAACCTACCAATCTGACTACTGATTCCTATAATAGCCAAAGTGTTATAAAAATGAATTGGAAGTTGATGAATCGTTACCCAGGCCGGGATTATTGAAGATTCAGCAGTCGGAGAGAAATCAGGGGACCATTTCTGTACCTTCATCATCGATCCATGTATCATCCATTAACCTTTTATCCAGCAGCGCTGGTAGTCCTCGTTATCCTGAAAACGAATTAAGACATGACGGTAGTCAATTGAACCTAATTGAAATTTAGCATTGAAACCAATTGATTTGAAGGCAGTTACTAGGGACTCCACAGGAGGTTTCCCTTTGTTGAACTTTCCAACCAATGCATTCTGATAATGCATAGCCAGGAGATCGCCTTCCTTTGGAGGGAGAATATAGGCGATCTTACCCTTATATTCCGTAATGGGGTGAAGGTTCGGGGTGTCAGGGAGGGATGCTAAGAGAGGAGAGGGTTTCGAATTGAGAGCTTGAATAAAGCTTTTGTTAACCGATGGGGGATGATCTGGAGGGGGAAGAGGCGTCGGAGACGCCATCGTTTGCAACCAGAACCAGAAGAGATTATGGGATATGACCGTTATCAGTGTGAAATGAGGAAGAGAGGAGAAGAGGAGGAAGAGAACAGTATGTATGTGTGTTTTTTGCACTTTTTTTTGGCCCGTAGTAACAGTAACAGTTAGCAAATCTGTTGATTCTTGTAGTAATTTATATAAGCTAAACACTTGGGGATTTCTTGCGTAACATGGCTTGATGACATGCTTCGATCCTCGATTCATTCACATGTGAGATTTCAACAACCTAATATAGAGCTCATAACACGTGGTGTGATCGATGGTCAGCACTTCCCCATACCTGTCACGTCGGGTGCCCTTGCAATCTTCCATCGGCATCGCCTCCGTAATTAAGGGAGTAAACCATCCATTATTGTAGATCTATTTCTTCCACATACAATTACTTCCTGGGCACTCCACCACAGATGCTCTACTCCCTAGGCCTATAAACGAGGCAAAGGGAGGTAGGCACCTATTCTATGACACTAGGACTAATCTAAATAGTCAGCTAAGACTGATGTGCTGGCAAAGTAACAATAAAACTTGGAAAAGACCTACGTACACACACCCACGCAGACTCGTACCTTGCTATCCATATCACACATGAGGTTTCTCTTACTTGGGGGAGGGGGTGGGTATCAATATTTGCACCAACATGAGTGTAGACTAGAGTGTGTGCTAATGATCCACTGGATGAACAATAGAATTGCTGTTTGGAATGTAAGAGGCCTTAATAAGAGTGACAAACATAGGAAAGTTCTCAAATTTTGTATGCAGAATCACATTGATTGTCTTGGAGTTTTAGAAACTAAAGTTAAGCAAGAAAATCGAAAAAATGATATGGAACAGGATTGGTTTTGGCTGGGAAATGGAGACAAACAACTCAGTTTCAACAGGAGGAAGGATATGGCTGGTATGGAGGAATGATTACTTTGAGATTAAAGTGATCAGTATGGGAGATTAATGGATGAATTATTTTGTGGTCAACAGAAGCTCCAAACAGAGTTTCTTTATGACTATGGTGTATGGACAAAATGATATGGAAAACAAGAAAAGAATGTGGGATTACATGACAGGCCTGAGAAGAGATGAAACACCTTGGGTGATCTTGGTAGACTTCAACTCACCCTTGGATATGAAGGATAGAGAAGAAGGGAAAGAGGTGGATGAAAAGAATACTCGGGACTTTCGAGAGTTCCTGGAGCCGAAACTAATGATAGAAATCAGGACATCAGGTCCTAAGTTTACATGGACAAACAGACGATGTGAGGGGGAGAGGATACAAAGTAAGCTGGATAGAGCACTCTTTAACCACGAGTGGATCAAGGTACTAGAATCAGCATATTGTGAGATTAAACTAAACAATATGTCTAATCATCATCCACTAGTACTCCACTGGAAAGCTGCTGAAAAGACTAAAAGAAGAGGGTTTAAAATACTACAACATGTGGAGTCTTTCTGAGCTGTTTACACTAATAGTTAGAAGGGTATTGAGAGAAACAGGAAGTCTGATGGAGTTAGCTAGCATGCTGGTGGAGATGCAAAGACTTCTAGCAATGCTGAATAAGAGAGAATTCTCTGAAAATAGGGAAAAGAACAGGTGAAGCTTTTTCAAATGGATGGAGGCACAGGAAGAATTGAATACTTATCCACAGGATAATGAAAAACATAAAAAAGAACATGAGAGGCTAGGAAGGAGCTAGATAAATTGGAGGAGGAAGAATTCCAATTCTTGCAGCAAAGGGAAAAATACAATGTATGTATGAGGGAGACATGCCTACTAAAATTTTCTATGCACCCATGAGGACAAGATAGTATAGAAATCACATAGTGAATTTGAATATAAGTGGAGAATTGGTTTCAGATCAGGAATTAATATAGAAGCATATGCTAAGCCATTTTCAGAATAATCTGGGGATAAGATGGCAAACAAAAAAGCTGGATCCAAAAATAGCAGGAATGAGGAAAGTTTTAAATGTTCAACAACAAGCCAAACTGATTGTTCCGGTCACTGATTAGGAAATTTAAAAGGATATGTGGAGCATACATACTAGCAAAAGTCCTGGAAAAGAGGGGTTTACTAGCCATTTTTTCAGGAATACCTGGGATATAAAGGCATCAACCTAACAAAAGCAGTGGAGAGTTTCTTTCAGGGAGAAAACAATACCAGGACTGCTGAGTGAAGAAGTAGTATCATTAATACCAAAAGTGGATAATCTCCAGAAGGCTACTGATTACTGGCCAATATCATACTGTTTTGTGGTTTATAAAGTGATCACAAAAGTAAGCCGTGCTAGAGTGAGTGAGTACTTCCATAGATTATCAATGAAAATCAAGGGGCCTTTGTCAAGGGGAGAAATATTGGCCATAACATATTACTGACACAGGAGTTGTTGCACAAGTACAATGTGAGGGGAATGAAGGCAAGCTGTGTGGTAAAAGTAGATATAATAGCAAAGCATTTGACTGAATCACTTGGGATTTTCTTACTGAATGGTTAAAACAACTGAAGTTCCCAGACAGGATGGTAGACTGAATCAAGGAAAGTACAATGAGCTCTACTTTCAGCCTGGTACTGAATGGAAGAAGAACCACAACCTTTGAAGGGAAGATGAGAGTCAAGCAAGGAGAACCACTCTCATCCCTCTTGCTCTTTGTAATTTACATGGAATATATGACAAGAATGTTGGCAAGGGAGTATAAGGAGAAGAATATCAACTATCATCAAAGAAGTAGGAAGGCTGGAATTCACTCCTTGCTTTTTGCTGATGACCTGTTGATATTTAGTGCAGCTGATTTAAAATCAATGGCTGAGATTAAGGGCTGTCTGGGGCAGTTTATGGAGGTTACAGGCTTAACCATAAATGATCAGAAATTCACAGTCTATTTCTCAAGAATGGAGGATGGGGAAAGAGATTTGTTGCTGGTGTACCGAGTGTCAGGAAAAGATAATTCCCAATGCAATACTTGGGAGTGACTCTCTCTAATACAAAGTGGAGAAAGAAGGAGTGTGATCAGCTAGTAGACAGAATTAGAAGAAGGCTACAAAGCTGGATTCCAGCAATATGTCTTATGCAGGGAAAGTACAAATGATAAACTAAGTATTACTTAGTATACCTGGTTATTGGGCTAGCATACTCAGCATACTTGAGAGTATTCATGAGACTGTTGTGAGAATTTGCAGGTGCTTTTTATGGGGAAGAGAAGAAGGCAAGAAAGGGTATAGCCCAGCTGCATGGGATATTATGTGCAGAAGTAAATGTGGAGGAGGAATAGGGCTAAGAGACCCCTCAGTATGGAACAAGGCTACAATTTGCAAAATTGTATGGGACCTAACTGCCAAAAAAGACATTCTGTGGATCAAATGGATCCAAGAATATTATATGAAGGATTAGAAAATATAAAGCAAGGTTAGGAAACAGCTGGAATTGGAAGTTATTTTGTAGGCTGAGGGATGAGCATCTTGATACTCTGCAGAAGTGTGTAAATAAGGAGGGTAAGCTAAAAATCAGGATGGTATATGATGAATTGAAGAGGAGTATGAAGAAAGATGCATACAGGAAAGTGATCTGGCATAGGAAAGTACTACCAAAGCACTAAATTTTCATCTGGTTATTGCTGAAAGGGAATCTACCAACAGTGGTGAGGCCTCAGAGAATAGGTTTCTTAAAGAAGCAACAATTTTGTTACCTATGTGAGGAGAAAAGGAGGAGATAGTAGATCATCTGTTTGCAGAATGTGGTTTTGTTAGAAGCATACTACACAGGCTGAAATTAGGAACGGTGAAGAGCATGAGGCAACTGAAGAAGATGCTACTGATGATGGCAAGGAGGAAGTAAGACAGAAAAATTATGCTGCTAACAACATTACTGTATAGAATTTGGATAGATAGAAATAATAGAATCTTCAAAAGTGAAGAGTTGAAGATAGACACAATTTTCGCACAATGGAGAATGAATGTAACTGGAGAAGTTGGAACAAGTGGAAGGAGAAAGTAGAAGAAGAATGGAAAATAGATACATGGTTTTACTTTCAATGAAATTAGTAGTTTCCTTTGACTATGATGTAAAGGTTGGGAGAGAAGGCCTAATCTTTGCAAGTTTGATCATTTATATACAAAAAAGTTTCATAAAAAAAATTGACTAAATTGTTTTTTTAGTCCCCTACATATTCTTCAATACCTTCTTTCAATCCCCCACTCCAAAACCGCGTTTAATCTGCCACTAACATTCTAAAAATGAATCTTTTGGTCTCCTGAGATGGTTTTCAGGTAAAGTCAACGGTAAAATTGGTCAAAATATGTAAAAATTACCATTATACCCCTGAGTTAAAAAAAGACGCTGCCTGACCAACTCTGCAACTCCGCCACTGCTTGACCAACTCCGCCACTGCCTGACCAACTACACCGCTACCTGACCAACTCCGATGATTTTCCGGTAAGTAGATATAAAAATTTTCCAGACTCTATTTGTAAATTTTAATTGACTCAATATGACAAATTTTAATTGTGAAATTGAAAACTCAATGACAAGTAGATCCAACTCCTCCTCCTCTATGCCGGTCGGTGCCGGCTAGGAGATAATGATCGGCCACTTAATCTCTTCCAAAGGAAGGCAAGGAAACCTGCGATCACCGCCACCGAGGTGAAAGGACGAGCAGAACCTGGTTCGCATCTTCCCCCAGGGCTAGAGCTAACTTGATGGATCTGAAAAGCCCAAGCTTTGCGCCAATTACCGCCGTCACTCTGACTCCAGCAGCAATGCCGGCAAAATTCCTCTTCTTCTTCCCCACCTGAATTCCTCTTCTTTGTTCCGGTGAACCAGTGAACCAGCGGAAGTGGCGAAATTTGATCCTGGCGGCGGCGGATAAGGGTGTCAAAGGAAACCCTAAAAGCTTTGCGGGGACAAAGATGTTTTTTAATTGAAAATATTTTTAATTACTAAAATTACTAAAATACCCCTGGCTATATTTTAAAACCATTCCGGTTCACCTGAAAACCACCTCAGGGGACCAACAATTCATTTTTAGAATGTTAGTGGCCGATTAAATGCGGTTTTGGAGTGGGGGGCCAAAAGAAGGTATTGAAAAATATGTTAAAAAATAATTTAGTCAAAAAAATATTATATTTACTGGCCATAAATTGTTTATATTCTTATAAATGAAAGTCTAAACTAAATGATTAAAACGATTAACTAAATTTTAAAAATATGAACTAAACTATACATTTGCTACATCTATCCCCAAAATATAGTATAATTTACGTTGAGTGAAGTCTCATAAATCTTTACGCTTATCCAATTTCTTTCTTTTAAAATGAGTAAGTATTATTTTTTTATAATAAGATCTCGTGTTAGACCGATTATTGGTTAGATGCAATAATAATAATAATAATAATAATCCATTTCAATAATATTTAGGGTTAAATAATATTTATTTATACATTACTATAACAATTTAAAAGTTTTTAAAGTTATAGAAACATCGTTGCAAAAAATAAAAATTAAATCATCCAGGTAATTAATTACATCAATTATAAAATGATCTCATATAATGGTTAGTCGATATAAAATAAGATTTTGTGTACTTTTATATATTTCATGAAGTCTTTACTAACTATAAGCTAATTATGTTATTTAAACTGAATCTTTTTTAAAAAATTAACTGACATTCTAAGTATGAATTAAGTAATAATTCTTAGTCCCAGGGAGAAAAGATAGACTGGTCTGGAAGCCTGAAGCTTCAGGTAATTTCACTTCTAAGTCTACCTACAGAATGCTCACTCAGATGCCAGGTAATTTCCCTGTCTCTAAATTCATTTGGAATAATGCATTGCAAAAAAAGATATCCATATTTACATGGAAAATGCTGCAATCATTTCTGCCCTTTGATGAGGTGCTCATTAAATGTGGATTCAGCCTTGCTTCAAAATGTCCTGCCTGCTCAAACTCAGATTCTATACAGCATTTTTTCATTTCATGTCATATTGCTAAAGCTGTTTGGGGTAACATGGCTTCCATTGTGAACTTTCATCTTCAGGACACTCATTCTCTTCCTGAAAGATTTTTTATTTTTTGGAATACTAGAGATCTTGCTAACTGGAAACACTTTATCTGCAAAATAATACCTTCCCTAGCCTGTTGGTCACTCTGGAAAGCTAGGAATAGATTATTACATGATAATGTGCCATTTTCCTCAGATCTGATCTCTAAGGAGATTCACAACTTAATAAAACTGGCATTCCTAACTACTCCAAAGACATATTTCACTCATTCTTCTATCTCTTTACCTTTGAATCAGTGGATACCTTTCATTAGACCTCCACCTAAGCCTAACATAACAACTGTTCTGTGGGAGAGACCCCCTGATGGGTTTTTTAAAATAAACACTGATGCCTCTTGGTACACTGATAAGGCTGCAGCTGGGATGGTAGTCCGGGACTGCTGTGGTGATTTGATTAATTTATGTTCAGTCTCCATCTCTGCTGCTTCTCCGATCGAGGCTGAAATGAAAGCCATTCTATTTGCTATTGAATCATTGCCTGATATTCATATGAACTGCATTTTTGAAACTGATTGTAAGCAAGCTGTTAATATGATAAACTACCCCTACTCAGCAAATTGGAACCTCTTTAACTTAGCTTTTCAAATTAATGTCCTGCTGTGTGGAGCAAAGCTGAATAATGTTCTTAGGGAGGGTAACTCTGTAGCAAATGCGATTGCGAGGTATCATACTTGTCATCTTCAAAGTATCCAGCCTAATAACATTCCCCATCATATCAAGGGCCTCATTGTGCTGGACAAGGCTCATGTTCCCCATGTTAGAGCTCACTAGTTTCTCACTTAGAGACTGATACTGCTAATTAGTTCTCCTGTTTGTTTGCAGATCACGATCCATCTCAAACTGGTCTTCTTCAGCCTCTGCACCTCCAGTCTTGCAATGATGCACTGTCCTCTTCTCTTCCTTGGAAACAGGATGATGTTCTGTCTTCGAAACCAAAGGCAAATTTCTTCAGCACTTGGATGCTCTCCCGGCTTTCTGCTGGAAGGATGACATGTTACTGATTTCACTTTTGCATAATCTAGGATTACTGTATATCTCTAGTCTAATTTGGGTACTGAGGTTGCCTGGCCGGAGGTGTAAATTAACACGAGGGGTGGAGATTTCCACCTTCGGATAGCAACTTCATCATCTATCCTTTTGCTAGGATAGTTTGCTTATAATATAAGAACTCGGTATAGGATTAGTAGGACTTTTGGAGGGCAATTTTGTTGCCTCATCACAAACTTTGGTTTACCTATGTAAAAGTGTTTCAGATGAGGAGTGGGGAACCTCTAATATAGTACCCCCACCTTCGGGTGATTTTATTTTAAAAAAAGTAATAATTATTTATATTTATTGGAATATATTCTATACATATATATTATTTTCTTTCTGTAAATTCTGTGGTTATATTCCTATAAATGAAAGTCTAAACTAAATGATTAAAACGATTAGTTAACATTTTAAAAATATGAACTAAACTATACATTTGCTACATGTAGCTTGTATCATTATATTGTGTGGAAAACGACTATCCAAACTAAGATTTTAAAATGATTAGAAAACATTCAAATCACATGAACTAATATATATTTGCTAACTGTATTTCTATCATTATATTTATTAAAAAAAACTAAACAATGTGATTAGTAAATATTTTAAACATATGAACAAATTTGTACTAGTTGTAAGTTCTATCATTATCTTTCACAAGATGAAACTCCAAACAAAGTTCTTGAAATGATCAACAAACATTCTAAACACATAAACTAATATACTATATTTTCTAGTTGTACGCTATCTCAACACATGCAATTTAATTTGTTATAGTTAGTTGGAACACGTTTTAATGAAAGACAGTTAAAATATAAGTTGATTACGTTATTTAAAGTATTTTTTTAAAAATGAAAACACCCGAAGGTGGGGGAGTTATGTATTAGGTTCCCCAAGCCTTATAACAAGATTAACAGTTGGTACATGAAGTGTATCTAGATCCCTAGACATTGAGGCAACGTTGTTGCCTCCAAAAGTCCTAAAACTGTAAATATGAACAGCTATACAAGGGTAGTAGAAACTGTAATGAAGTTACGATCCAAAAGAGAGAATCTCCACCCCCTGTGTTGATTCTCTCTCTTGGCCAGGCAACTTCAAAATCATAAGTACTCTATAAATTTAAAAGTTTCTAATCCAGAAGTGAGAAAGGAGAATTTGGTCAGCACCAAATAAATGGCATCATCGAAGTCCCTCAGTATGGTTTAAATAGCTGCAAAAACTGAAATGGCAACCATAGAGTGAGCAGCTGCTCCCTTCCAACGTCATAACGGTCCTGCATAGAAGAAAACCGTAACTCAGCAGTTCCTATTCAAGACCATTATCATTTCTGGAAACTCGAATATTAGGTGTGGATTCTTTGTCTAAAGAGACGAGGCCTCTTATATACCTAGGGATATTAGATATAGAAAGGCCTTGATCAGAGTCAGGATGGTTCTTAGCTAAAGCATCAGCTACAGAATTCCCCTCTCTAAAAACATGTTGAAGTTCAGCTCTACCAAGCAAAGACTTCACCTTATAAACTTTGTCAAATAATTCCCAATGAGCAGCATAGGGATCATTTATCATATTGACCGTAAGTTTTGAGTCAGATTCAATTATAAAAGTGTGGTCCAGCTGAGGGAAAATATGACAAGCATGCAAAATGGCATCAATTTTTTCTAGTAGCGGTGAAACAGCAGAAGAGGCAGCAGTACTAATCTGTATTGGGCAACCAAAAGAATCTCTAGCTATAAGACCAACAGAAGCTTTGTTATAACACCAAGAAGCATCCACATTAATTTTTATGAAACCAGGCTTACGCCTATTCCAAAGAATCTTCGATATGTTTGGCTTAGGAGGAGGTCTGAGCAGAGGTGATAGATGCCTAAAGGAGGCTGGGATAGGTTCAGAGGGAAACAATTTAGGGGGGCACACATGCAATGTCAATTTGATGAGATCCTGCACCTCTCTACAAATAGAATTGACTAAGAGGGGCTTATTATCAAATAAGAAGCCATTCCTAGCTTTCCAGAGAGCCCAACATACTATTGAAGGCAGATTCTACAATAAATGCGCTCAAATTTTGGTAAATCACAACAGTTCCAGAATAAGTAAAACCTTTGGGGAATGGAGTGAAGAGCATTTAGATTAAAGTGGAGCAAAGATGCGAGGTTTGACCAGACAGCATGAGCCATATGACAAGATATAAAGAAATGCTGAATCGAGTCAGAATGATAGCAAACAGGACATTTTGATGCTAAACTAAATCCACAAGTAATGAGGACATCATCAAATGGAAGAAATGAATGCAGTAGTTTCCAAGTAAAGATAATAATCTTTTTCTGCAAAGGAATGTTCCAAAGAGAAGTATTTGCAAGGGAGTACCTGATGAAGAGGTTAAGGCCTTATAGGCTGACTTGAAAGTAAAATTACCTGAGGGTTCTGGTTTCCAAATCAGTCTGTCATCCCTTTCCAATGTTATTTCAGTCCCCTGCAAAAACAAAAGCGTATCATGCTCCAAGAAGGGCGAAATCTGATCTAAGACAAAGTTTCTATTGGAGATGAAATCAGCCACAGAGATGTCAGACATATGAGAAAAAATGCTCTCTGGAATATGGTTTAAAAGGGGGCCATTTGGACACCAGTTGGCTGACCAAAAATTACACCTACCTTTGCCATGGATTATAGTGGAGTTATTTTCAGCAAAGGAGTTAATAGAGCAAATTCTTTTCCATGTGACAGATTTTCTGTGGGATGGAGGAAGTTCCCATAGCAGTTTAGACCACAAAGAAGTACCTAGTTGACACTTCCACCACAGTTTAACAGAACAGGACTCAATTATGGCTTTGAAAGATCTAAAACCTAGTCCATTCAGTTTTGTAGGCTTAGCTAGGTCTTCCCATTTTTTCCAAACCCTATTGTTCTTATCCTCAGATTTTCCCCAGAAGAAACGAGACATTTTTTCTTAATTAATTTAATGACACCTTTAGGGGGATTTGTTACTGTCCAAATATGTTGAGGAATAGAATAGAGGCAAGATTTTATTAAGACCATTTTCCCTCCTCCACTAAGCCATTTATTTTTCCAATTTTGAAGCTTATGGTCAATGTTAGCCAGCAAAGAATGATAGTATCGCATCAAAGTTCTTCCTTTAAAAACTGGACAACCTAGATATTTGAAAGGAAAAGATCATTTTTTCATTTTTAAAATAGTCCTAACCTGGTTAAGCCTAGCTGGTTTTGCTCTTTTACTTAGATAAAATTCCGATTTATCAAAGTTAAAATTTTGGCCCGAGGTAAACTCAAATATTTCAAGGAAAGCTTTGATCTTAATTAGATTCGACCTAGATGCTTGCATGAAAATAATCGTGTTATCCGCATACATAAGATGAGAAACCGAAGGAATAGAAGCAGGAATCTGAAAACTAGCCAATCTACTATTAAGGAATATATACGCTAAACTCCTAGAGAAAGCTTCAGAGAATATGTTAAATAGGAAGGGTGAAAGAGGATCACCTTGTTTAATACCCCTTGAGGCATTGAAAAAACCTACAGAATTTCCATTTACAAGTATAGAGAAATATGCTTGTGACAGATTATTCATAACAGCAGTTAGAAAATTCCCATTAAAACCAAACTTTACCAAGATTTGTCTAAGAAAGTTCCAACTAATTCTATCAAAAGCCTTTCTTAAATCTAGTTTCAGAATGCAGTTTGGAGTTCTATATTTTTTATCTAGAAATCTGATCATTTCCTGTAAGTACAGGATATTATCAGATATGTCTCTATTTTTCATAAAGGCTGTTTGGTTAGGTGAAATCAAGCTTTCCATGTAAGGTTTTAACCTTTCCATTAACACTTTAGAACATATTTTATTCACCACATTAGAAAGGCTAATTGGCTTGAAATCATCAAATGAGCATGGGGTGGGTTTTTTAGGTATCAAGGTAATCCAGGTACTCAAAATCCCCTGGGCATATCAAATCCAGCAATGAATTCATTAACAGCAGAAATCAAGTCCATTTTAATGATAGGCCAGCACTTAGAGTAAAATTTGGGAGAGAATCCATCCGGACCTGGACTACTCATCTTTTTCAACCCTTTTATGACTTTATCCAACTCAGATTCAGTAACTGGAGAGGCTAGAATTTGGTTATCCCTATCCTTAATAATATTTGGAATTTGACTTAGGAAATGAGGATAGTAGGTCTCATCAGATTCCTGAGAGGGCTCAGTAAGCAATTCAGAGAAATAATCAATAGCTGCATTTTGAATTCCCAACTGAGAGTTAATCCATTGACCTGCACCATTTTTTATTTTAGTAATCTGCAACTTACAATTTCTTTCCTGCACTACCTTATGAAAGAAAGTTGTATTATTATCTCCTAACTTATGCCATTTAAGTCTTGCTTTCTGCTACCAAAATTTTTCCTTTTCTTTTAAAGCTTTAAGCAGTAGAGCATTTTTATCATTCAGTTTTACCCATTCCAAAGTAGAGGGGTTCAAATCAAAGATAATTTCCTGAGCTCTTAAAGCTTCCTCTGCCTGTTTGACATTAATATCTATATTGCCAAAACTATCTCTATTCCAAATCTTAAGAACTTTCTTAAGTCTAATCAATTTTTGATAGAATCTAAGCATATCTGTTTCAGCTAAAGGTAAGTTCCAACAATCATTAGTTAAACCAGTAAACTCATTCCTATGAAACCAGGCATCAATAAATCTAAAAGGCTTTGGATTGGAAGAGGTCAGAGAAGACACTTGGAGAAGAAGGGGAGCATGATCAGAGGTCTGCATATTCAGAATTTGAATAGAAGAAGATGAAAATTTAGAATTCCATGATATGGTACTGAGTCCCCTATCTAGTCTCTTAGAAGTTGGGTTCCTTAGCCTAGCATTACACCAAGTGAAAAGGTTACCAACTGTATTAATTTCTTGTATCCCATTCAAATTTATCCAAGAGTTAAAATCCCTAATGCTACCTAAGGCAGGAGAACTAGGGCCTCTGTACTCAGACAGAGAGGTAATCGTGTTAAAGTCACCAATAAAAATTGTATCTCCTTTGGAGATAGGCAGCAGCTCTTTCCATAGATTCTTCCTACCATCCCTATTTCTAAGAGCATAAATAAAAACTGCATCCCTTTGCCAGTTAAGGTAATGATGCAAAATAGTAACATGCATGAATTGTTCATGAGATGATAGCAGAGAGACAGAGAGTGAGTTAGTCCACATTAACCAAATTTTCCCATTATACAGAGTCAAATTATGTGCAAAGGAGAGTTTCTGCATATATGCTTGACAAGAGCTATTGTCATGCATAGGTTCAATAATACAAAGCAGCTTTATTTTCTTAAGTTTACATAGATTAGAAAGCCTAAGCATTGAAGTGTCCATGCCCCTAAGATTCCACACTAAGCAATTTACATGAGAGTTGACTATCATTGTTCACAGGATTTATTACTTTTTGTGGCTGATCTAAGCATCATTCTGTTTAATTGGCTTAGATAATTGTTTTTCTTTGATTTAGATTTACCTTGTTGCTTACCTGCAGGGGAAGAAGTGGTAGGATTTTGATGATCAGAATTGGCCTCCATAATTGACACAGCCTCAGTCATTTCCTCTTGTTCCTTAGAATAATCCTCTTGAGCCTGCAAAACAGAAAATTTGTTTGCCATCTTTCCAGGCTGGGAAAGTGCCATTTTGTGATTTGGACTATACATAGGTATTGAGAAGGATCCTATCTGAATATCATCTTTAGCACATGACAGAATAGTTGGTTTGGATAAAGCCGTATCTTTTAGTAACCTTATGATAGAATTATCTGAGCTATCTTGAGTCTGAATATTAGTAATAGGAGATCTCTCAGTATTAATGATAACCGGGGAAGGTGAGCTATGTGGTAAAATATGGTTGGAACTGTTAGAGGTTCCTTCAGTGTTACCAATCAGAGGGGGTGATTGATCTTCCACAGAGTCTAAGATCAGAGGAGGCATATCAAATTTCTTACCAGTAGGCTTCCAGTGTGATTGGGGTAAGGTTTGATTTAGATTTGTATCCTGAGTTATTCCATTATTAGACAAAGGATTAGCTTTACATTGAAACAGAGAATGACCAAGTTTTGAACAGTGGTCACAGTACAGAGGTACATCCTCATATTCAACCTGGTATTTCCTATTGTTAGAGACAGAGCCTAGCCTTATGAAATAACTCAATGGTTTTTGAAGATCTATTTCCACACAGAATTTAATAGCTGATGGCCTTGTAAGCATGTCAGTGGCAAGATCATTCTTGATAAAACTGCCTATGCTATTCCCTATTGCCTCAAAATAGAAGCTGAGTTATAGTAGTATAGGGGAACTTCACGAATAGTACACCAGATAGGAACTATTGGTGATTCAATATGAGTAGAAAATTCAGGGGTCCATTTTAGAATCTTCAGAGAAATTCCATTCAAATTCCACACACATTTCATCCAACATCTTTGATAATCGTTTATCAGTTCAAACCTAATTAGAACATGCTTGAAATCGAGGGAGCCAAGCTGATACTTACCTTCAAACCCCACCGTTTTGAAAGCCTGTTCCAGAAGATCCATTGAAATTCTCCCTTTAGTAAACTTACCCACCAAAGCATTCGCATAATGGGCAGAAAGAGTGGCAATCTGTTCATCCGAGTATAAGCATGAAGGATCCCCAAGTGGTGCGTTTTAGGGATAATTTCTGGATTGTTAGGTAGGATTTTAGAAAGAGGCGGAGATTTGTTCTGTAATGCGGCTGCGAAGGTTTTGGGGGGGGGGGTTTGATCACTGATGGTTGCCGCTATATTGGCCGGCCACAGAGGAGACCGGCCTAGCTGTTGATGGTTAGGGCTAGCCGTTTCCGGCGAGGTAGCCGTTAACGGCCAGTAGAGGAGATGAGAGAAGTGTTGAAAGCATTTTCCGTTGGGATTCTAGGGATTCGTGCCTGAGAGAAAGCTCCTTGATGACTTGTTTCTGTGCAAATTTGATATTTAAAAGAATTAAAGACATTCTAAATATACGAGTTATTTATATTGATTGGAAAATATTCTAAATATATAAATTAATATATATACATTATATTTGTGACCATAAATTGTATGATTATATTCCTATAAATGAATGTTTAAACTAAATAATTAAAATGATTAACTAACATTTAAAAATTATGAACTAAACTATACATTTGATACATCTACCCCAGGATATAATACAATTTACGTTGAGTGGAAGTCTCTCTTTTTTAAGTGAAAACACCCAAAGGTGGGGGTTGATATATTGGTACCCCAAGCCATTAAAAAGCGAGCCAGAGTCATCATAGTAGTTTGTACAAAAGGCAACATCATTGCCTCCAAAAGAATGGTCATAAAATATTGTCTATGAGTCTATATATGTATGCAAGAAACTAGGGGAAAAGTAGTTGCGATTCCAAAGTAACGAACCTCTACACCCAGTGTTAATTCATTACTTTGGCCAAGCAACTACCATTCAGGAAGTCAGTAAGTAAAACGGATGGAGGGATTGAGTTAGTTAGTCTTTGGGCAGTCGGGGGTCCCTCGAGCACATGAAAGTCCCCGCGAGCTGACGGTGGTTGTCTCAAAACACGGTTATCCCCTCTAGCACATGTCCCATCGAGCACACAAAAGTCCCGTCGCGCAGTCGAAAGACTAGTTGAGTACACGAATGTCCCCTCGAGTACTCGAAATTCCCCTCGAACATTCGAGAGACCCCAGGAAAAACATGGATATCCCCTTGAGCACACTTCTCTGGAGAACCCAAATATCTCGTCGAGCAGTCGGTAGTCCATTCGAGCACACGAATATCCCTTCGAGCAGTTGAAAGTCCCCTAAAGTACATGGATGTCCCATCAAGTGTACGAATGGCCCATTCGAGCAGGCGAGACTTCCCTCCAGCACACTAATGTCCCCTCAAGTACACAGATGTCCTCTCGAGCACACGAATGTCCCATCGAGTAGTCAGAAGTCCATTCGAGCACACGAATGTCCCTTCGAGCAATTGAAAGTCCCCTCGAGTACCCGGATGTCCTCTCGAGCACACGAATGTCCCCTCGAGTACACGGATGTCCTCTCGAGCACACGGATGTCCCTTCGGTATACGAACGACCTGTCGAGCAGTCAAAACTTCCCTCCAGCTCACGAATGCCCCTCGAGCACACGGATGTCCTCTCGAGCACACGAATGTCCCGTCGAGTAGTCGGAAGTCCATTCGAGCAATCGGAAATCCCTTCGAGCAGTTGAAAGTCACCTCGAGCACTCGGATGTCCTGTTGAACACACGAATGTCCCCTCGTGGACACGAATGTCCTCGTCGAGCAGTCTGGAGTCTCCTCGTGGATACGAAAGTCCCCTCGAGCACACGAAAGTCCCTTCGTGTAGTCAACGGTCCCTTCGAGCACACCAAAATCCCCTCGAGCACACGGAAGTCGTTCGGGCAGTTGGGAGTCCCCTCGAGCATACAAGTGTCTCATCGAGCATACGAGTGTCTCATCGAGCACACGAAAGTCCCCTCTAACAGTCGGTAGTCCTCTCGTGCACACAAAAATCCCCACGAGCACAGGATGTCCCCTTGAGCACATAATTGTCCCCTTGTGCATATATTTGTTCCCTTGTGCATATATTTGTCCCCTCGTGCATATAATTGTCCCCTCGAGGAGGAAAAAATCCCTTTGAGCACACCATTATCCGCTCGAGCACCCGAGATTCCCCTCGAGCACACGGGTGCCCCCTCGAGCACACGGGTGCCCCCTCGAGCACACGGGTGCCCCCTCGAGCACACGGATGCCCCCTCGAGCACACGCAAGTTTTCTGGACCAGTCGAAAATCCCTTTGAGCAGTTGGATGTCCCCTCGAGCACATCGTTGTCCCCTCGAGCACACAGATGTCCCTTCGAGCACACGAATGTCCCCTTGAGCACACCTGCGGCAAACAGGAAAGAGGAATCAGCAATATCAATCATCTTTATAGGCTTGCCTATGGATTCTAACATACGGTGTATGAATGCTATCCATATAAATTATCCCTTTAATATGCACCGGAATGTTGTTCAAATTCACTGAAGAGTCCATCCGGGAGGTTGAGTGGTGTTTAACAATAGCATCAGCGACTGCATTACCTTCTCTGTATATGTGCTTAAGAGAAACCTGGGACAGTAATGTGTGAACTTGGAAAACCAATGGATATACAGTCCATTTGGAGCATGATGGGTCATTGATCATATGAACTGCCTGTAGAGAATCAGATTCGAGAATTAAGTTTGGATATCTAAGAAGGACCGCCTTTATTTCAGCTTCCAGTGGGGAAGTGGCTGATATGGACTCTGACTTGATTAGGAGTGGGAAACCCTGGTTATCACGAGCAATTAGTCCAATAGAAACAGATGTAGCAGACCATGAGGCATCCACATTAACCTTGATGGCATTGGGACCTGGAAATTCCCAGTATACTGTGGAGATGGTTGGCTTTGGTGGTGGTCTGGGTAAGGATATCAGAGAATGGAATTGATTGCATAAGTTATGGTGTATATCAGGGAGGTAGGAAGAGGCTGAAATGGAAAGTTTCAGAGTATCTATAACTTCCTTACTTATATGGGTAAACGAAAAGGGTTTGTCCTCGAAAAGGTAGGCATTTCTAGCCTTCCATAAAGCCCAGCAGATCAAAGGGGGCAACAGACGACATATTATTTTCTGAAACCCAGAAAGGTCACTACAATTCCAGAAGATGAAGAAAGTGTCTATAACACTGTGGACATTTTGCAGGTTGAAATGAACTAAACAAGCACTTTGAATCCAAACAGATTTAGCAAGCAGGCAGTTAATGAAAAAATGTTCCAGAGAGTCAGATTGATTGCACACAGGGCATTTTGAAGCCAAGCTAAAACCACATTTAATGAGGATATCATCAAAAGGTAAGAATGAGTTGAGCAATTTCCATGTAAAGATGGAGATCTTCTTAGGTAACCTAGTGTTCCATATGAGCTTAGAAACTGGGAAGTTACCTGGTATAAATGTTAGAATTTTATAAGCTGACTTGAAAGAGAATCTACCAGTTTCTTCAGGTTTCCAGATCATCCTATCCTCTCTGTCATGTACAATTTCTGCATCCTGTAAAAATAGAAGAGTATCATTTTCCAGGAAAGGAACGATCTTAGGTAAAATTGACACTTTGTTATTTATGAAATTGGCTACTGAGCAGGGGGAAAACATGGAAGTGATGTGGGATGGGACACAGTTTGTCAACGGGCCATTTGGGCACCAGTTAGCAGCCCAGAAATCACATTTTCCTTGACCATGAATAATCAGTGAATTTTTCTCTGCAACAGGGTTAACCTCAACGATTCTTTTCCATGTTTTGGAGTTCTTGTGGGACTGTGGAAAGGACCACAGTAATTTGGCCCACAAGGTGACCCCTAATTGGCTCTTCCACCATAATTTCAGGGAGCAAGCTTCAATAATTGACCTAATAGATCTAAAGCCCAACCCATAATGAGTTTTAGGGATAGCAATGTCATTCCACTTTTTCCACACCCTATTTTTTCTTTCTTCAGTCTCTTCCCAGAAGAAACTAGCCATACTTTTTTCCATGGATTTTATAATAGACTTCGGTGGTTTACAAACAGTCCAAATATGATGAGGGAGAGAGTATATGCATGATTGGATGAGTGTCATCTTCCCTCCTGCACTTAACCATCTATTCTTCCAGTTATTAAATCTCTTATCCATAATTTCAAGAAAGGGATGAAAATATCTAGATAAGGTCCTTCCTTTGAAAATAGGGCAACCTAGGTACTTAAACGGGAAAATTCCTTTCTTCATTCCTAGGATAGACCTAATCTGATTTTTCTAAGTGACTGTAGCTCTCTTGCTAATGTAAAACTCTGACTTTTCATAGCTGATTTCCTGTCCTGATGTTAACTCAAATATCTGCATAAAAGCTTTAATCTTAGTTAGGCCAGATTTTGAAGCTTGCATAAAAATTATGGTGTCATCAGCATAGCTTAAGTGGGTGACTGGTAGAATAGTAGAAAGAAGGGAGAAATATTGCAAACTGTTATTTTGAAAGATGAAGGAAAGGCTCATGGAGAAGGATTCTGTGAAGATATTGAACAGTAAAGGAGAGAGGGGATCACCTTGTTTGATACCTCTAGTTGATTTAAAAAAACCAACATGATTACCATTAATGAGCACAGAGAAGTAAGCCTGGTAAAGGTTGTTCATGACCGCCTTAAGAAATTTACCTGAGAAACCAAATTTATGCAAAATATTCTGCAAAAAACCCAAGCTAACCTTATCAAAAGCCTTTTTCAAGTCCAGTTTGAGCATACAATTTGGTACCCTATTTGTTTTTGTCAAGGAATCTAACCATCTCCTGGAGATATAGGATATTGTCTGAAATATCTCTATTTTTCATAAAAACAGTCTGGTTTTGAGAGATTAGGTTGTCCATATATGGTTTCAGTCTTTCCATGAGAACCTTAGAGCAAATTTTATTAGCAATATTAGAAAGGCTAATAGGTCTGAAATCATCAAAAGATGATGGGGTAGGTTTTTCAGGAATAAGAGTTATCCAAGTACTAGAGATACCTCTCGGTATGTTAGATCCTAGAAGAAAATATTTTATTACAGATAGGAGGTCATCTTTTATGAAATCCCAGCATTTAATGTAAAATTTACTGGAGAAGCCATCAGGCCCTGGGCTACTATTCCTATTCAGCCCCATGACCACATATTTGAGTTCAGTTTCTGTTACAGGCCTAGATAAACTGGTGTTATCTTGCTCAGTGATGATGGAAGGAGTCTGGCTAAGGAAATGTGGACAGTAGGTGGAATCCCCAGGGTTCCTAGATTCCGTTAGCAGGTCTGAGAAGTATTTGACAGCTTCATTCTGAATATCTGAAAAATTGTCCAGCCAGTGGCCAGACGAGTTTTTGATTTTAGATACATTCAATCTACAGTTCTTCTCCTGAACAGATTTATGGAAAAATTGGGTATTATTATCCCCACATTTAAACCAATTCAATCTTGACTTATGTTTCCAGAATTTTTCTTTCTCTTTTAAAGCTCTGAGAAGAAGTGCCCTTTTTTCATTAAGAATGATAAAATTAGTTTTTGAATGGGATAAATCATAGATTACTTCCTGTCTTTTGAGATTATCCTCAGCCATCGTTACATTAGAGTCAATATTACCAAATTTTTCTTTGTTCCATATTTTAATTACTTTCTTAACTCTAAGTAGCTTAAGAAATAGACCCATCATACCTGTTTGGTGAAAAGGAGAGACCCAGTTCATTCTGATTAAATCCAAGAAATCCGGCCTATTAAACCAAACGTTGAGAAATCTAAAAGGTTTTGGGTATGAGGGACTCTGAGTAGCAATTTGGAACAAGAGGGGTGAGTGATCCGAGGATTGCCTATTGATGATCTGTATGGAGAAAGCTGGGAATTTATTGCTCCATTGAAGTGTACACAGACCTCTATCCAATCTTTTAGAAGTAGGGTTTCTCAGTCTGCCATTGGTCCACGTAAAAATGTTCCCTACAGTATTAATCTCTTGTATTCCGTTGATGTTAATCCAATTATGAAAATCCCGAATACTTCCTAGATTAGGAGAGCTAGGACCTCTATATTCGTCAGGAGTGACAATTGTGTTGAAATCACCTATGAAAACAGTTTCGTTTAGTGGTAGAAGACCTAGGTCATGCCATCGTAACTTCCTACCTTCTCTATTCCTAAGGGAATAAATAAAAACTATTTCCATTTGAGAATTAGAGCCAGAGTGAAAGATTTTAACATTCAGGAATTGCTCGTGGTGACATATGAGATTAACATTCAGCGCATCATTCCACATTAGCTAGATCTTACCATTATGGAGAGGAAGGTTATTAGAAAAATTCAGTTTCTGCATGTAGGATTTGCATTGAGAGTTATCATGCATAGGTTCTATAATACATAAAATTTGAATTTTCTTTTTCAAAATCAAATGCTTTAGTCTAAGCATAGAAGTTTCAATCCCCCTCAAATTCCAAACCAGAAAGTTAATTTTGACAGTGTGCATCATTAATCAACTGATTTATGGCTTTTAGTGGCAGATCTTAGCATCATCTTATTCAATTGGACAAGGTAATTTTTTTTGGTCTTAATCTTACCTTGGCCATCATTCTTACCCGGTCGATTACTTGAAACTATCACAGGGGTGGCCTGAGAGTGATTATCTGAGTCAGCTACACACCCATCATTAAAGGATTCCAGAGAGTCTAGAATTAGGCCTTCGTCAGACAAATCCTCCATATCTTGCAAAACAGAAAATCTATTTTCCATCTTTCCTTGGTGTGAAAGTGGGGGGTTTTAACGGGGGAGCACTGGAAACGAGTCAAGTTGTGAGAGCCAATCCCTATGTCATCCTTAGCATATATTTTAGGTTTATTTATAGGGATAGTAACCTCAGTTAGGTTTATTAGTTCCCTAAGGGCTGTATGGGATTTATCGAAGGCTTGTGTTGCTGATGGGTGGTCTGCGGGAGGTGGTTGAGGTAACTGAGGTGTGGTAATTTGAGCGATTACCCCTGTTATCTCGGTGCCATATGCCAAAGGATCAGAGGTAGGGTTAGTATTAGCTAGCTGATGAGATATGATTTCTGAGTTGGGTTTAATGGAGGAGGGCTGATTGTTAGTAAACATAGCAGGGGCTTTTGCAAATTTATGCCCAGTAGCATACCATTTAGGCATTGGTTCAGCATTATTATGGGAGACAGTTTTACACTGACCAAGTGAATGTCCCAGTTTAGCACAGTGATCACAGTACATGGGGATGTCCTCGTACTCAATATTATACTTTCGATTGTTATTTGTTGATCCTAATCTGATGGAGGTGTTTAGAGGTTTCTGAAGATCTATCTCAACACACAACTTAATGGCAGAAGGCCTGGTTAGCATTTCAGTGGCTAAGTTTTTCTTGATGAAATTACCTATGCTATTTCCAATAGATTCGATAGAAGAAGCATTATAATAGTACAAAGGAACTTCCCTGATTGTGCACCATACCGGAACGATTGGGGATTCCTTGTGTGTTGAAAAATCCGCAGACCATTTGAGGATTTTCATCTGGACTCCGTTGAAAACCCAGCTTCCTTTGATCCAGCATCTTTGATAATCGTTAATTTGGTCAAATCTGATGAGGACGTGCTTGAAATCCAGTGAGCCCAGTTGATATTTTCCAGCAAACCCCGCCGTTTTGAAAGCTGACTCCAGTTGCTCCATTGAGAGCCTGCCTTTAGTAAATTTTCCTACCAGGGCATTGGCGTAGTGGGCAGAGAGTGTTGAGATCTATTCCTCAGTTATAGACATGCTGGCTCCCCCAAATTTTCCATTTTTGGAATCAATTCGGGATTGTCCGGTAGGGATTGTCGGAGAGGAGGGGATTTTGCTTGGAGGGCAGAGAGGAAAGTTTTTTTGTATGGTTATATGGTTGCTGTTCTCTGCCATGGTGGCCGGCCGCGACGGAGGCGTGGTCAGCACCGTCGCTTGTTGACAGGGAAGAGCCGTTATTGATGAAAGAGAAACGTTACCGGCGTGAAAGGACGTCAGATTCAGTGATTGAGAAGTGAGAGAAGAGAGGAAAAGTTGAAACCGCTCTATTCACGTCGGTTTGATTGAGTGGAAGTCTCATAAATCTTTATGCTTATCCCATTTCTTTCATTTAAAATGAGTAAGTATTATTTGTTTATAAGAAAATCTTGTGTTAGATTGATTAATGGTTAGATGCAATAATAATAATAATAATAAATTCATTTCAATAATATTTAGGGTCAGATAATAATTATTTATATGTTACAATGACAATTTATTTTTTTTAAGTTATAGAAACATCGTTGCAATAAATAAAAATAAAAATAAAATCACCTTTGTAATTAATTACATTAATTATAAAATGATCCCGTCTAATGGTTAGTCGATCTAAAATAAGAATTTGTGTTATTTTATTTATTTCATGATGTCTTAACTATATATCTATCTCAACACATGAAATTTAATTTATTATAATTAGTTGGAACATGTTTTAATAAAAGACATTTAAAATATAAGTTAATTACGTTATTTAAACTAAATATTTTTTTAAAAATTAACAGACATTCTAAAATATGAATTAGTATTAATTATTTATATTGATTGAAAAATATTCTAAATATATATATTAATATATATATATATATTTGAGTTATTCATAATAAAATACTAGTTATAGAATGTATATAGTAATATTAAAATAAAAATATCTTAACTTTAATTATAAGATTTTTTTAATCTAATATATAATTGTTTATAAAAATTATTTACAGTAATATCAATAGAGTAAGTCTCAGGGAATGCGGCATGTCCATAACCTTATGGATATGCCTGAGTCCTATTTGAAGTTAATAAAAATAGGTCTCTTTCTTGTGGGCCAAACATATTATTTCTTATGGGCCTGATTAACTCTCTCTTCATCCATGAGCAGAATTGCAGCCATGGAAGAGATTTATGAGCAAAACTTGCACACCAGTCCTGACACTGTCTCCATTGCACCGCTAAAATTTGACCTGCTCAAGCTGATAAAAAAATCGGTGTTGGAGCCTTGACGATAAACATTATGAATGAAAATTAAATTTGGGGGATCCATCGAGTGCAGAGACGTCGCAGTATTGGCGATGATGCAACACCAGCCATTACAAGCCTTTGTTCCGTATCAGTGATACCAAGGCGAAAGCCAGATATCCTAACCGCTGGACAATAACAAAAGTTATGAGAGTGTCAGTATTTATGGCTATCAGTACTGTAATGTTTATGGAAGCAAGTCTTCAGAAGTAGTTTGGAGCTAAATGGATTTTGTGGTGAGCTTAAAGTTTCTTAAATGTCTTATAGGAAAGTTTCATAGAATCACATGTTGCTACTCCTGTGGTACTAATATGGCATGTACCATGTTATCAGATAAGGGTAATAATCTCTGTAAAACTTCCACTTTGTAATGGATACCTTCTTACTTATGTTCTTGTATCTTTGTTGTGTAGTGTTGTTGTCAATCTAATTTGTTGGTTAAAATTGCCAACATGCCCTCTCAAGGGAATGGAAATGCTACAATCAATAGAGCAAAAACTCCTCATCCTGATGTTGAGAATGGAAATAAGAATGGAAATACTAGCATGGGTAGTAAAAATGCTTCTGCTAAAGTCGTTGAAAAGATTTACAAGAACCATCAGCAAGTCACATAAAATATTTTCTATCTCACTTCAAATTTTGAATTCAACTTTTTTAGTTTTGTGAGTGCGAAAAAAAGTGCGAAAGTGTGTGCGATAACAGTCACAATAGTAAGAGCACCTCCCTTTCCTACCTCTACCCTTTCTCCCTATCTGGTTGATAACGGTCACAATCGGTGGAATTGGCTGTCGGCCATGGCGTTGCCACCGCCAAACCTTACAACAGAAACCCCCCGCTAATAGTAAGAGCTTCCTCCAAGCTCTGAATGCTAAACCCTCTCCGCTCTTCACCTCTTTACCCAATACGCCTAATCTACACCCTATCACAGAATACAAGGGAAAAATTGCCTTTATTCTCCCACCGGAAGAAGGCGAGTTACTGGCATCTCACTACCAGAATGCTTTGGTCGGGAAGTTCAACAGAGGAAAGCCATCAATGGAGACTCTGCAAGCAACTTTTAAGTCTATAAGTTTTAAACCAAAGTTCCAATTGGGATCACTGGAGTACTGCCATGTGCTTATCAGATTTCAGGAGAGTGAAGATTATCAGAGATGCTGGATGAAGGGACAGTGGATGATTCAAGGCTCAATAATGAAAGTTCAAAAATGGTCACCTGACTTCTCCCCTGTATCATAATCATCTGTTGTTCCAGCCTGGGTAACAATTCATAAACTCCCTATTCATTTCTATAATACATCCGCAATCATAGGTATGAGTAGTCAGATTGGTAGATTCCTTAAAATGGATGCAGCAACTAGTGCACTGACTAGGCCATCCGCAATCAAAGTGTGTATAGAGGTTGATCTTATGTCTCAGTTTCCATCTACCATAGTGGTTGGAATAGGTAGCAAAGTAGCTGAGTACCCTATTGAATATGATGAACTACCTTCATACTGTACTCAGTGTAGGATAATTTGTCATAGTCATGCTACCTGTAACTTTCTGCACCCAGAGCTGAGGAAAAAACACCTTTTGACTCCCACAATAAATGGAAAAAAGGAAAACAAAGCCCCAGATCAGGTAAAACCCTTTCATGCCTTAGATTCCCATCCTACACTGGACTTAGATGTTGCAGAATCCTCGGGTCTATCAGCCTCTCAGAAGGAAGTAGGGTGTCAATTACAACAATGTAAGACAGGCCCTCATCTGAAAAATACTGCATGTATTGTACAAGCTTTCCCTGGTATTCATAAGAAAAGAACCGGCTTTTTTTATTCACTGGATGACATCTCAAAGCCAATCACCGCCACTGTTTAGAGAAAGAAAAAACACCAGCTTGAGTTAGTACCCATCCAGGAAATTCAAACAATAGAAAATACTGTCAAGATTTCAAATGCCTTTCAGACCTTGGAAGCTTTAAATGAGGAAGATGATAAGGAGGAAGCAGCAGAAATATTCCATGAAACACTGGAATCTCAAGAAGGAGTGGAACCTCATAAAACACATGACAAGACTACAGACACAACAGATTTTCACCTCACTGAAGAAATAAACCCCCATGCTCAACCCACAGAGCTCCCCATTACCTCGGTAACAAATACTCTTGTCACCCCAGATGCTAGCATCAACCATCTTCCAAAGTTCATCACAGATGCTGGGCTGACTCAAGGGTCAAATCAGCAACCTCAGCTAGTTCATACAGTGTTAAAGAAGGGAGCTCAATCCTCAACTGATCAGAACACAAAGGTAGATCAAAGCTCACAGTCAAATGTTAGCACACACAAACCAGTACCTATCGCATGTTTAGATAAACTTGATAAGAATCAGGAAAAGCAATCAAATAATAGTAAAGCCACTGCTGTTAAACCAAGAAACCTTAGATCATCACAGAAAGAAACCACCACCTATTTTAAATGATTAAATACAACATAATAGGAAACATGTTAGTTTGGAATGTTAGAGGCTACGGAACATCTATGGATAGAATAAAATCTCTTATGCTGTCTCATAAGATTGCTATTCTCTGTTTGATAGAGCCTTGGCATGAAAAAAAGAAAATAAACACTCTGATGCATGATCTAGGCTTTAAAAATGCTCTCCCTGCTGAAAATGCTAAAATTTGGATCTTATGGAACCATGCTTTTAATGTAATCAGTTTAAAAGAGTCAGATCAATTTCTGCAGGCTAGAATTACAGATATTTACTCATTTGTCAGTTGGAACTGCTATTTTATATATGCTAGTGTAAATAGACAATCGAGGGAAGCTCTTTGGAATGATTTAAAAAACCCCACTCCAGAACCTTCAATATACATCGGAGACTTTAACACAGTTGTCTCAGTATCTGAGTATAAAGGAAGGAAAGCTCCCCCCACAAGGAGCATGAAAGATTTTAATGCCTTCATTAATAACCTGGATTTGCATGACATCCCCACTGTAGGGAATTCATTTACATGCTGTAATAATAGATTCAGGAACAAATGCAAGGACCTTTTGCTTCAGAGATTAGACAGGGGCATAAGCAATTTGAACTGGTTGGAACTCTTTCCAAACAGCTCAATTCAGGTGCTAAATAGATTAACCTCTGACCACTCTCCATTATTGTTGTCCATTCAATCTTCTGAAGAAATGGTCCCTAGGCCTTTTAGATATCAAGAAATGTGGTCAAATAGACAAGACATCCAAAATTTAGTGGAAAAAAACTGGAATTTACCATCCCCCTCTAGAGGAATGTACAGATTAGTGCATAAGCTTAAGAGACTTAAAATTGACATTAAAGTTTGGAACATAAGCACTTTTGGAAATGTCAATCAAAACCTGGTTGAAGCTGAGGCAAAAGTCAGTGAACTAGAAATAAAATTTCAACAGTCCCAAGCAGAGAATGACTTAGCTGAACTCAATAAGTCCAAAGCTTAACTTCTTAGATCCCAGAAAGAAAAAAACATTTTCTTAAAATAGAAGGCAAGGTTAAATTGGCTTAAACAAGGGGATGCAAACACCAGTTATTTTCACCACACCATCAGGGAAAGGAGAGCTAGATCTAGAATCAGTAAAATCAAAGATGGAAATAGGAACTGGATTACTGACCCACAACTGATTAAAGATGAAGGAGTTCAATTTTTTAAGGAACTCCTTAATGAGGATGCTCCTCAAAAACAGGAACTTATTTGAAAATATTTTTAGGGGAAATTCCTTCTTTGATTACAGATCAGCAAAACCAACACCCGCTTGAATCTTTCAATATCCAGGAACTGAAATTTGATGTCTTTGATTTAAATAAATCAGGTGCTCCGGGATCTGATGGTTTCTCTGGTAATTTCTTCACATCTTTTTGGGAAACTATTAAAGAAGACCTTCTGGAGGCAGCAAATGATT
The DNA here is from genome assembly GCA_037428765.1 of Rubia yunnanensis. Taxonomy (NCBI): domain Eukaryota; kingdom Viridiplantae; phylum Streptophyta; class Magnoliopsida; order Gentianales; family Rubiaceae; genus Rubia; species Rubia yunnanensis. Next base: position 74,986,703 of record CM075061.1, on the reverse strand, counting down.
TTATAAGCGGTGGCATGCTTCTAAAGGCTATCACAAGCACCTGGCTCACTTTAATCGCCAAAAAACCAATTCCAATTTCCTTCTCAGATTTCAGACCTATTAGTTTATCCAATTTTGTCAATAAAGTCTTTTAAAAAATGCTTATGGAAAGGATTAAACCACTAATGCACAAACTAATCTCCCCTGAGCAGAGTGCTTTCATTAAAGGCAGGGAAATCACTGATAATATCCTTCAAATGCAAGAGATGACCAGGATGCTGTCTAGAAAATCAAAAGTCCCTAATTTAATAGTTAAACTAGATATGCAAAAGGCTTTTGATAGAGTCTCATGGTCATTCCTGAATTCCATTCTTCTTCAATTTGGCTTTCACGGGAAATTTGTCAAACTTATAATGCATAACATATCTGCTGCAAATGTTTCTGTTTTAATCAATGGAGCTACTTCTGGTTTTTTTGCATCTTCTAGGGGCATTAAACAAGGTGATCCTCTTTCACCATTTCTTTATAATTTGCTTTCAGAAGCTTTTTCTAGAGGATTAAAGAAACTTTTTAGCACAGGGTACCTTCAAAATTTTTGTCTTCCTAAGCCCTGTGCCCCGGTTTCCCATTTAATGTATGCTGATGACATAGCAGTTTTCTTGAATACTAACCCTCGAAACATGAAGAGGTTCAAAATGTTTCTGTGGCTTATGAACAAACCTCAAGACAACAGGTCAATTTCTCAAAATCAGATTTTTTTTGTATCACACAGGACCACTTTTTCTATAGTTAACACTGTAAAAAGGATTCTGGGAATGGAAAAAGGATTATTTCCATTTAAATATCTAGGAGTTCCTATATTTTCTGGTAGAAATTTGCCGGTACACTACCAACCATTATTGGAAAGCATGGATAAATCAATCCATAATTGGAAAAACAGATGGCTATTTACTGCAGGTAAAATTATTCTGATAAATCACTGTCTTCTCTCAATTCCAATCAATATTTTTGCTGTTTTGAGTCCACCAAAAATAGTCTTTAAAAAATGGAGAAAATGGCCTCTAGCTTGTTTTGGGGGTATTCTGATAATGTAGATAAGAAAAAATGGAGGTCTTGGAAAAATATGAGTGTACCTGTAGAAGAAAATGGAATAGGTTTTAGGGATTTAAAGGCCATTGGTTATGCTTTTTCATGTAAATTGTGGTGGAAGCTTCAACTCAATTCCACTCAATGGACCTCACTCTTATGGTCACTCCCTAAGTCTTACAAAACTTCTCATACATGGTCCAGAATCTGTTCTATTACAGATAAAGCAAATAGCAACTCCAAAGTAATACATGGAAAAGGTGACTGCTTATTTTGGAACGCTAACTGGACGGGAGAAGGAGCTTTGTTTTATAAATGGCCTCAAGAAAGAGACATTCCTTTTGTGGACATCTCACTTAGGTCATTTATTAACAACAAAGCATCTCTTCTCCCTCAACTGGAGCCATTTTTGGCGACCAATTTGTGTTCCCTTTTGCAGGAAGCTAAATTGGAATATACTCATGAGGATAGGCTCATCTGGATGCTAGCTACAAATGGAATTTTCTCCATCAAGTCAGCATACAAAATTCTCAGACAGAGAAAGTCGAAGATCCTTCATTTTCAAAAGGTATGATCCTATTTTATTCCCAAAAAAATGTCTGTTCTCTTGTGGAGAGCTATGAATGGCTTACTTCCTTTTGACAACATTTTACGAAGGTTAGGATTCTTTTTAGCATCTAAATGTCCTCTGTGTCAGAATCATAGTGACTCTTTAGAACATTTTTTCAACTCTTGCCCCTCATCTATTGCTATCTGGAACTGTGTAACTGGTTTTTTAAAGGTCCAACAAAATATTTTTCCAACCTTGAAGAGCAGAGTTGAATATTATCTCTCTTTTAAGGCAGAATCCAATATTCAGTCCAATATTACGACTGCTGCTCTTCTGGTAACAATCTGGACTCTATGGATTAGAAGGAACAAAGTTTTGTATGATAATGACTCCTTCTCCCAAGCTGCTTGTATCCATGACATAAAAGGAATGATTTATCAAATTTTCTCAGTGAATCATTTGATAGGCAGTCCAGACAAGCATAGATACTGGACACAGACTAACATTATTCCGCATATTCAACAAAAGAAAAGGAAATCATTTACTGCAGTGAAATGACAGAAACCCCTTTCAGGATACAAGATAAATATAGATGCAACATGGATTAGAGGGGGGCAATTCTGCTTTGGCTGTGATAGTTAGGAATTGTGAGGGGAATGTGGTTAAAATGAGGGCAAAATCTTTTCAGTCCCCATCCCCTTTACAGGCAGAAATGATAGCCATCCAATGTGGATATGAGCTTTGTTTAGAGTTGGATTTAAATAGATGTGAGGTGGAATCTGACTATTTAATTGCAATACAGGGTATTCAAAACCCAAATACCTCACCATGGAGGACCTTCTCTATTTGCCACTCTTTAATTTGAAACATCATATATACCCAATTCAACACACCCCTAGAGAGGCTAATAATGCAGTTGATTTCCTTGCCAAATTCGCTTTAGCTAATAACTTTCATGGTGACTTAGACTTGCATTCAGCACCATCTTTTCTGAAGGGACTCCTTTATCTAGATATATGTGGAATCCCTTGGATTAGAGATGATTCTTGACAGCATGCTGCATATGTTTATTCATATACACTGTTGAGGACTCTTCATAATGGACTGATAGGCATGACCTTTAAATTGGATAGATACTGCTGATGTGTTTGTATTATGGTTTACTACAGGTTCTCATGTTTTACTCCACAACTCTAAACCTTCGGCTGGTGAAGATTGATCAACCATCAGAAAACTAGCTACTTTTCATAATCTTTTGAGTGCCGTCGACCTCGAAAGGAAGATTTCAAAACTCAAGGCTTCACCGCAAAACTGCTGCAATTTTTGTTCTGTTTAGATCCTTCTTAATCTTGAAGTGATAGTATGTAGTTGCCTGGCCAAGGGAAAGAATTAACACATGGGGTGGAGATTCTTTCTTTTGGAATCGCAACTACCGTATCAAAATTGCTGTTCAAATTACTTGATGAAACATTCTCATTAGATGCTAGGTACTCTTTTGGAGGCAACTATGTTGCCTCAATGATCGATCATGTACTAACTATGTTTTTAATCCCTCACCTCAGGGTGTTTAATTTTTTTTTAAAAAAAGTCACATAAAATCACTTGTTTGAGATGTTTCAATATTGTTTAGTTGTATGTTGCAGTTGTTAGTATTTAGTGTATATTAAATTTTTATAAAAAAAATTAGTGTGTACTAGTTAGTTGTACTATATATGTATTTTCTTTTTATTTATTGTTGATCGTTCAATTTTAATTAGGAACTGTAATTGTTTAATTATATGTTGCATTTATGAATATACAATGTGTACTAATTAGTTGTACTGTGTATGAATTTTTATTTTCATTTATTATTAATTGTTCATTTTGAATTAGGAACTGCAATGGTTTATATTAAATGTTGCATTTATTAGTGTACAATGTATTTTTTTCATTGTACTTCTCCCATTCAAAGCCAAGCAATAGGAGGACTTCATTGTACTTCTCTTTTCTAATTTATTATCAACCCGGGGAACTTCAAAAGCTCAAGCCATTTGATTAGAAAATTTCAGGTTATATAATCAAAAGTTTTGCTAATATCGACTTTAATAGCACAACTTTTGTTCATGCCTTCAACATTATTGTACTTATGCAAAAATTCTTCTGTTAAAAGAATGTTGTGTGATATGTGTCTTCTTTTCAATAAATTGATTGAAGAAAACACTCTGCTTTCTCTAATCAAACAAGGAAACACCTCACAAAGTATTGCACAAATCACCTTGGTTATCACTTTATGAAGTACTGAACAACAAGCAGTTATCCTATAATCATTTGAGAATTGAGGTTAATTTACCTTTGGGATTAAAGATATCACACCTTGGTTCAAGGAATCTGGAGTTTTTTCTCCCTTGAAAAATTTTTGTATTGCCTCCACCATGCTCCCTCCAATTGCCTTCCAAGTCCCTCTAAAAAATTGACTTGTGTACCCATCTTTCCTCGGGATTTTGTTAGGACAAATCTATCAAAGTGCTTTCAATCATCTTCTATTCACCAATTGGTTGGATTAAGGATGCTTTCAGTTGTATGCTTAGAATTCCACCCTATGTAGCTAAGCATTCCTCCAAATCTCTAGTCTTCCCAATAAGCCCCCAAGTGACTCTATAATGCTTCTATAAATGCATTTCATTCTACTCCCATCCCTGGTGTTTGCAATTTAGCTCTTGTATTGCCTTGTTCTCATAGATGCATAGAACATTTTGGTAGGCCTAACCCTTCATAAAGCTATTGCACTTTAGCTCTTTGTACCAAGAACTTTTATTTAGCCTCCTCTAACTCTTCAAGCTTTTTCCTAGCAACAAATTCTACCCTTTGCATCATTTCATTCCTTGGTTCTTCATTAAACCTCTCTTGTGCCAATTTCCATTCCTTTCTTGCCTTCTTCACCATTCTATTTAGCCTATTCAAGGGCTTTTCCATGTCCTCTAGAAGTTTTCCAAAATCCTTCATTGTACTCACCTACCTCCAAACAGCTTGGATTGTCCCATTGAATTGTGAAGGCTTCGCACATGTTGAAGTATTTGGTGCCTCTTCTCTCCTTTTTGTATTCTTATGCCAAATCAAAATAATGGGATGATGATTCGATAGTGTATCTGGCTTTACCTCTCAAAATGCTTGATCTAGCTTTTTTACCCATTCTTGATTAACAATACCTTTATCAAATTTTCTTTGTATAATTTCCCCCACCATTCTTCTATTGAACCAAGTAAATTTTGGCCAATTATTTTAATTTCAACCACCAAATTGGCCCCATCACTTGTGGAAAATACAAGGCTTCCTTCTCTTCCACTTCATTCTCAGGACTCTGTTTCCTATATTCAAAGGAGAATTAAAGTCCCCTATGATCAACCATGGTTTGTCATCCCCACTCCCTTTCCCTTTAGAAACTCCCACATTGTTTTCCTCTTTTCTATAGTGTTATGGTCATACACAACGGTAAAGTAAAACCCCATGTTATTCCTCCTAATCTTCCTCATCAAAATCTATTGAGCCCCAAACATTCAACACCTCCATGCTATAGTAATCATCATCCAACCTAGCCAAAATATGCCCCTTACAACATTTTCATTTGTTATCAACTCCCAACCAACTATTTACTTTACCGTTTTGAAGAGGTTTATGGAGTTCTCAGGTCTTCCAATAAATGAGTAAAAATCTAGAATATATTTTCTAGAATGGATGAAGAGGAGAAAGGCTTGTTGGTTGGAGTGTTAAATGTAACAAGAGGGGATTTTCCAATGCAATATTTAGGGGGCTGCCTTTGTCTTATCTAAAGAGGGGGAAGCAAGATTTTGAGCAATTGGTGGACCAAATTAGAAGAAAATTGCATAGGATAAATTGGATGGGGGTATTCCATGCATGCCAAAAGGTTGATCTCCACCAGGTGATTAGCGTGAACTTGCAAGAAAGGTCCCGGAAGTGATTCTGGGGAAAGATCTCTGACGATCAAGTCAGTTCCTTCCTTAAGAGAATTGGTATTTTTCAATTTAGTATTGCTTACCCGAGCTAGTGTTGCTCTCTTTGTATTTATAGTAGATTGCTGTCATGGCTCCGCATTACTAGGGTTTTTTATCGTGGGTTACATCATGGTTGCATTGTGGTTGCTATAATCTTGGTTCATAGCTGAGTCTTGGTCGTGATTCCACCTTTCGCAGTTCATGGATAAGCCCTCTTGGACATAGTTTCGCCTTTCTTAGTTCGTGGCTGGAATGATTCCATCTTTATTCCTTCGTGATTGAACCTTGGGCTGGACCGAAAGGCGAACAACCTTTAATCCATAGGCTAGGTATACACCATAATAACCACCGAGTCATTATGAGGTGAAGCGTTGGGAACTGTATATTCTTTGCTAATTGTTTATTTTCTCATCCGAACGAATTCTTTTAACAGTATGTTCTTGCGGTGGAGAGTATCTAGCCTTGGCTTTCTAGGCATTGTTAGACAGAGATTCGGTTGACCCATGAATTGATTGGATTAATTTTTCTAGGGTATCATTCACCAGGTTCTCTTCATAATCCCCCACAACTACCATCTTCTGATTCTTGCTATGTGCATTCCCCGTGCCTAGGTTTTTTTCTATGGAGTTTCTTCCTTTATTGGCTTTCATGTACCGGTTTCCTCCATCTTCCTTTCTATAGTGGCTCAAATAGCCATTTCTCAGATTCTCCTCTATTTGCATTCTAAAGTCTCTGCAGTATTCGATGTCATGTCCATGCTCATTGTGGGAGGCACAATAGTATTCCCTGGATCACTTGTCTGGTGGTGTTGTGCTATCATTGGCATATGTTTGCGAAATAACTCTCTGTTCGCTTGCCAAATCTCTTTTCACGATTTTGACAAAGGAGTTTCTGGAAATGGTTTCATTTGCACCTCTGATTCTTTTCCTTTGAAAGGGATATATTCCCCTTCCCTTTCTTAACAAAACCTCCCCGTGTTCTTTTTTAACCCACTTGTGTGCTATATCTTGTGGTTTTTTGCTTCTTTAGTTTGTACATACTGTTCAATAATGTTTTTGCAATTCCCTCGGGTTTTCAGGCATGTTTTTGAGTTCCTTGTAAAATTCTCCTGATCGAATGCAACATGTAAATGTTCCTAACGATGATTAGAATGACAGATTGTGAACTTGAGAACTTTTGGTGACGAACCCATTGTCATAATAATGAGGCTTTCATCATTTCGCTGGGCTATGTTGTTTAGGTCCGCTATTGTTTTGGTAAAATTTTTCTTCTGATAGAAGCGTCCCAAAAACAAGTCTGACAACTGTGCCCAAGACCAAATATTTCCTTTTGGTAGGTCATTGTACCATGTAATTGTTGTCCCGGATAAGAATATAGGGAAAGATTCGTAGACTAATTAAATTATTGCATCGCAAAATTCCATATTGTTGCAATAGGAATGTAGGAATTCCTTGGGGTTTGTTGTCCCATCATAGATTCTTACATGAAAGGGTAGTTTTAAATCCGTTGGTATTTTAAAATCGCGAAGATGCGGTGCCAATGGTGACTTGTCTGTATCATCGTCTGCCACTATATATCCCTTAGCTCTTCTTTATAATTAAGGATCTCATGCCTTTTACTTACTTTTTTTGTTTCTTTTTGGGGATTTTGGTTTGATGGTGGCTAAGAACTAGTTGTACAAATGCTCTCTATTTGCTTCTCTGCAAAGCTCTCCTATCATTTTCTTGATTTGTGTTAGGAGATTCAACTTCTTTGTCATTATCATTCTTATCTTCTTTATTCTGTTCCCGTTCTTTACTGGGAACGTGTGTTCTTGATCTTGACTAGGATGCATAATCTTATTGGGCTCAGCTATTCATTCTTTTTGTATGGTGATTCTGGCTTCTCTCACTTCTGGTGAAAACCACTGTTTATCCTGTAGGGAATGAAGGACTTCAAAAAGAAAAATTTTCTCGTCCTCACAGTTAAAGCCAATGATGTGGTATTCCAATTCGGACAAAAGGTTGATCTTCACCAAGTGATTTGCATTAACCTACAAGAAAGGTCTCGGAAGTGATTCCAGGTAAAGAGCTCCGACGATCAAGTCAGTTCCTTCCTTAAGAGAATTGGCATTTTAGTATTGCTTACCCGAGCCAGTGTTGGTCTCCTTGTATTTATAGTAGATTGCAGTCATGGCTCTGCATTACTAGGGTTTCATATCGTGGGTTACATCGTGTTTGCATCGTGGTTTGTATAATCTCTGTTCATAGCAGAGTCTTGGTCGTGATTCCGCCTTTCTCGGTTTGTGGCTGAGTCCTCTTTGACATAAATCCACCTTTCTTAGTTCGTGGCTGGCATGATTTCATCTTTGTTAGTTTGTGATCAAACCTTGGGTTGGGCCTAAAGGCTAACAACTTCTAATTCATGGGCTAGATATCCACCATAATTCAAATGTTCTTTCTTATTCCGGGAAGGTGCAATTGATTAATTTGGTTTTACTAAGTATAGATGGATTTTGGGCTAATATACAAAGTATACCCGATGATGTTTATGAAGAGATTGTGAAGATTTTTAGAAGTTTTTTCTGGGAAAGATAAGAAGGGAAAAGAAGTTATACTCCTATCTCTTGGGACACAATTTGTAGAAGCAAAAATTTGGTAGGTTGAGGATCAGAGATCCTTCTATTTGGAACAAGGAAACACTATGCAATCATGGGACTTAAACTCAAAGAAAGACATTATTTGGCTTAGGTGGATTCAATCATTATTACATTAAGGTGGAAGTCTACAAGGAATCAAATGAGGGGTAAGTACTAGTTGGCATTGGAAGATGTGCAAACAGAAAGATAAGCACTCCCAAATACTTGGGAGTTGTAAAAATAAGGAAGAAAATATGAAGACAAGGATTGTGTATGATGAAATGAAGGGTGGAAGCAAAGGGGACTTTTATGCAAAGTTGATTTGGTACAAAAACACTTTACCTAAGCATAGTATTTTCCTATGGATGATATTGAAGGAAAGGCTGCCCACAATTGATAGATTGCAAAGATTTGGGATTTTTAACATACAACAAAGGTGTAGTTTATGTGATGAGATGGATGAGAAAAAAACCCATTTATTTTCGGGTTGTACATACACTAAGGAGTTGATGTAAAGCTTGAAGTTGGGGGATATCAAGAACATGAGGCATGTGAAAAGGTGTTTGTTGATGATGGTAAGAAGAAGGAAAGAGTTGAAGTTGATGAAGCTTACTATGGAATATGGAATGAAAGGAACAAGATGATCTTTAGCCAAGAAGATTTGAAGATGAAGACCATAGCTGCCCAAGTTGAAATCGAAAGCAAATGGAGGAGCAAGAAGAGATGGAAAGAAAATTTTGACGATGCGCTAGATAGAATGTAGAGCTGGTTGTTTGTTTTGTTTGTTTTCTAGTAAATAGAAAGTTTTGATAGGGGTTTTTGCTTGTAAAAGGCTAGTAGTGATGGCCCAAAAACTCTTTTGGTTTGCTTTGATCTATATACAAAACTTTTATAAAAAAAGAAAAAAAAGAGACAAGTATCCTTAAAAAGTAAGACAAATGATTTATTAGTTAAGGCACAATTCATATCCCTCACAGAAGTATAAAATACATGACAAAAATCAAGAGGCTGTGGGATGTGGATAAGGTTTTAAATGACTTACTTGGATCCTTGATGACTAAGGGTTTGGTGCAGCCAAACTAGGGTTTGATTTTGGCCACTTCTTGGGGTTTAATCAACAATTCAGAAATTACTCTCTCTATGTTGACTTTCATACACTTTTGAGCCTCAAAAACTTCTATAGGAGAAAGCGGATTCAAGGTAAACCTTGCCATATCTTGATCATAGTGATTTTGTTGATGAAGCCATCACAAATTGATTTCCTATCAAGCTGTTAAGGTCTTCCCAGCAAAATATGATAAGCATTTAAAGGAATAACATCACATAGAATAGAATCATGGTACTTTCCGATAGTAAAGTTAAATATGCATTATTTAGTAACTTTAAGTTCACCACAACCCTTTAACCAAATTAGTTTATACGGAAATGGATGATGAGTAACATGCAATGTTAATGACTTAAATGAGATATTAGAAACATTATTAGCACACGATCCTCCATCAAAATCAGTAAGAAAATATATTGCATCCCAGCCATTTTCATGGTTAGTTCGATAAGCCATGTCTTCATTCTTGCCAGTATTCTCATTCACGGATCAATTTCTTTGTTTCATGTTGCTCAAATATGAGTGTTTTCCCATTGAATTTGTAGTTGGACCATGATATAAATGAAATTTGGTCCTTAATTTTTCCCAAGTCAAGATTGACTTCTTCCTAGCATATGATCTCGATTCCTTGAAGTTCTTCCACGATTTGGCTGCATAATTGGTGACTGAATATGACACAACTTTAACTTCTACTCATCTCAATAGTTCTTGAGTTTGAACATGTTTTCAATCTGTCATTCCCAATCAAGATACTTTTCCAAATTGTGTGCTCCATCAAATCGAGGAATGTCGTACTTTAAACCTTTGATGTCACGAGTAGAGTCCAAACTTTTTGATGAACTTGAACTAGGCTTCCTTCGAGAATAACTCTTGTTGTGCTTCCTGAGCCGTGATGTGATCCTTTCTCCGAAGTATGGACATATTATTCTCCCAAACTCCATAACCGTGAAAACTGCGGACCACACGGCTGAGATCTTCTTTCTTAGTATAACTTTGTGGTGTAGGATTCGCCAATACTTCTACCTGTCTTGAAAGTCATTTCAATTCACTGTTAGTGCCTTTATAAAAATGTCAATTGATTTATATCTAACTATCATTGATTCAACCGACAGGTACATATGGTGAAGGTACTTCCCAACTATCAATGGCATGTTGGAATTAGTGTCACTTGGAACATTTGGATTTTGGTGTAAATGGTATGTTATTGGGACTGCCAACAAAAGGCGGGATATTCAGATTGTCCCCCTTCTTTCTTGTGAAGAACAACAAAGAATAACAAATGATTAGTAGAAAATGCCCCCTTTCCCGTTTGTTCAGTGGATCGCTCACCAAGTGTATAAAAAGTCACAAGGCAAAAGGCTAGGACAAGTGAAATAATTTCAATCAGAGTAGTTTCAAGAACAATAGGTAAATATGAGTACATCGGATTTATTTCAAAAATTTCAAAACAAAAAACTCTTAAAACGGTTCTACGAATTAAAATTCCATATTATTTAGAGAATAAGGAACATTCGCAATTTGAATGGTTTGAATCAGAGTTAATCGGACCTTTTCCACCCAATTAGGGTTTACTACCCAAACCCTAATTCTTGTAAGAATAGGTTTTCCCTTTGTGTAACCGAAATTCCTCCCTCGCTTCGTAATCCGAATAGGTTTGATTTTCTTTCCTTTTCGACTAGGATTTGGAGTTTCCTTTTTCAATCAGCTCTCCAATTTAAGTGTGATTAGAAATTTCTTCTTCTAAAACCCCGAGATCGATTATAACTTAGCAATCCAAATCAAATTTGTATCCCAAACAAATTAGAATTTAGTTACAACTTCAATTTAGGAAACTTTTCAAATCAAAACCCAAATTTGATTTCAAGACAAAATGCTCGGCTTCCAAAACCTGAAACCCTAATTTTTGGATATCCTAATCCTGGATTTTAAACCCCAAACCCCTGTTTTTAAACCCTCAAATTTCCAAGTTGAAGCCCCAGGAATCCATGGCTTCAAAATCTAGTTTTCCACGGCTTCAAACTCTAGTTTTCCACGGTTTTAAACCACCCAAATTGGGAGCATTAGTTAAATCAAAAGGAATAACGATCCATTTATACAATCTAAACTTGGTCTTAAATGCAGATTTCCATTCATCACCATTTTTCTCACAAATCTGATGTGTTGAGTAAGATCAATATTTGCATAAATCATAGGACCATGTAAATCCTCAATCATATCATCTAACCTAGGTATAGGATGTCAATACTTAATAGTTATCTTATTAATTACATGACAATCAGTACACATTTTCCATTTATTTATCTCTATTAGGAACTAAAAGGACAGGTACAACACAAGGGCTTAAAGATTTCACGTACATTACCTTTTCAAGAAGACCTTCAATTTATCATTTCAATCCTTCATTTACTTTAAATTGGCTTTATAAGCAGGTCAATTGGGTATTACAAAACTTGGCACCAAGTCAGTTTGGTGTTATATACCTCGAACTAGAGGCAAACCACAAGGTAGTTCAACATGATATACATCATCAAATTCCTGTAACAACTTGGCAAAACAAGTAGGAACATGCACAAGTTATCCTCTTTTGCAAGATAAATCTCCTTAAAACGTAAGACTAAGACAAAAGACTAGTTAATACATGATTCACATCCCTCACAAAAGCATGAAATGCATGGCTAGAATCATAAGGCAATTTGGGCCGCCCTTACCTCTTGAGTGTTTAATTTCTACAACCTTTTGGGTTTTAGGTAGGGTTTCAGGAATCACTCTCCCTTTGTCGACTTTCAAGCACTTTTGAGCCTCAAAAACTTATAGAGGAGAAAGTGGGTTCAGGTAAACCTTTGCCCTATCCTTTATCACAATGAGTTTGTTGGAGAAGCCATCATGAATTAATTTCCAGTCAAACTGCCAAGGTCTTCCCACAGAATACAACTAGCATATATAGGAATAACATCACATAGAAAAGAATCATGGTACTTCCCAATAGTAAATATAATCATGCCTTAGTAGCATTATGTTCACCACAACCATTTAACCAAATTAGTTTATAAGGAGATAAATGATGAGTAACAGGAAATGCTAAAACTAAGAGATTGGAAACAATATTAGCACATCCATCTATAAATAGTATGCAATTCTTATCTTTCACAAGGCAATAAGTGTGGAAAATATTAGCATGTTGTACCTCAGATTCAGCCACTTAAGCATTAAGAAGCCTTAATGAAAAGAAATTACCTTGAGTTTTGGATTTTTCTCACCAAATCCATTTTTTAAGTTCTCTTCATCATTTTCTTCTTCACTTTCATAAAGTGCAGGCATATATTACCCATCTTCGTCATCTCCTTCCTCTATTGATGTCCTTATTTGAGCATGAGAACAATTGGATCTCAAATGGCCTAGTTCCTTACAATTAAAACAAGTAGGAGTTTTGGAAGAAACTGTATTCAACAAAGAAGAAGTCAACTTACTTGGATTACAGTTGGACTGTTGGTTTAAGGGAGCCATCCTTCTTTCAGTGGAACTATGAGTCGGATTTGAGTGCGTTAGAGTAGGACCACAGTTGGTCATAACTGAACCTTTGCCTTGGCTGGAACTAGGCTTTCCTGAATAAAATCATGGGCTCTGATTGTTAAAGTCATACGAAGGGGTGTTTCCGACCTTAATGTGCTTTCGACTAACCTTGATTTCACCAATAGACACATGATGTTGAAGCTCAACTGGTTCTTCACAAATGCATCATCTTCTTGCATCCCAACTCTTTTCATGGTTAGTTTGATCTAGCATAGATCGATTTCCTTGCTTCATATTGCTCAAGTACAAGAGTTGTTCAATAAAAAAGGTGGTTGAAACATGATATAAATGAAGTTCACTTCTCAATAGTCCCCAAGTCAAAATTGGCTTCTTTCTGGCACATGATATCTTTTTTTTTATGTTCTTCCTCCATTCGGTTGCATAGTTGGTGGATGAATATTGTGTGCCACCTTTAACTCTTCATTCTCTCGATAGTTATTGAGTACAAATAGGTTTTTAAAATGTTGATCCCAATCTCTTACTTTGCCTAATTGTGTGCACCGTTAAATCGAAGAATACTGTACTTTATACATTTCATGTCACGAGCAAAGTCCAAACTTTCTGATGAGCTCAAACTAGGAATCTTTTGAGAATGCCTCTTAATGTGTCTCCTAGATCCTCAAAGTGATCATTTCTATGAAGCATAGATATAATCTTCTCCCGAACTGCCATAACCCTAAAAATTGCAGACCACACGGTTGAGATCTTTTTTCTTAGTAGATCTTGGAGGCATAGGATTTACCAACAGCCTTACATATCTCGAGAGTCTTTGCACTTCACTCATAAGTGCATTCATAGCAACCTTCAATCGTTATGTATCTAACTCTCCTTGTTGATTAAGCCAAACAGGTACAAATTGTGAAGGTACTAGCCAACTATCAGCTACCTTGTAGAGGTTTTGATCACCGGTTTGAACATGTGGATTAGGCATTAATTGTATGTCATATGAATCTCCTTACAACGATCCTATCAGAATGATTAGAAGCACTCGTCAACGGGTGGATCGAAGAACCTTTTTTTTGTGAAGAAGACACACTCGAATTTTAGCCGTTGAACACAACATAAAAAATTTAGTGACTCGTCTCCACCAGGGGTCGTTAAAAGTGATGGAAAGTAGCTAACTCAAGCACAAGACATTCAAAAGAGCCAAAGATAAAATTTATATTTTGCTCCCAAGCTTACTACTAAGTTACCTATATGGTAGATAGTGGCAAGACCGGGTTTGTCCACAGAAATGCTAGATGCCCAATAGTTCACTAAACACAACCACATTCGGGTTCTTAATCCGTCTGTGTGTCCGGAATAACTAAATATTGCAAAACAAGTTTTTGGGGGGGTTTTTCAACTAACAACTACAGGCATATAAGATCGCACGAGGTTAAACTATATAGACTAGCACTTGGAGGTATTTGCTTAACATGATTGGTGAAATGACTCTTATCCTCGATTTATTCACATGCAAACATATAAACCTATCTTATGCCTATGTCACATAGTGTGGAGATAGCCAAGTATTTCCCTTCGTCTGTCACGCGAGATACGTACCACTAATACATGCATATCTCACTGTCTTTGTAATCAGGGATGCACTCTAGTCCACTGGCACTGTAGACCATTCCCCCAATGCTAACGCGCCCCCATTTAGAGAAACAAAGCCCGCCTAAAAGGTAAATGCCTCACGTAGGTCGCAACTGTTAGACATGAAAGTGAGGGCATTACATCTCGGACACTCCACTATGGATCTCAATCCCTAGGCCTAGAGAGGCAAAGGAATGACACCTTGTTACTACAACTCTAGAGTCTGCACAACTCTAGTTGCTACAAATAATCATGCTAATCTATCGGGGTAAGCCAAGGTTTTTCCCTCATCAGGATTTGTCGAATCGACCGCCCAACATGTGATTTCTTACACAACTAGCCAATTAGAATTATAGTTTAACAAACAGAAATATATTCTCTCAAGGTAACATGAATGCACTCATCTCCTTAGTATTCTTAAACCTACTCCATAAGCAATGAAGCCTAGTGCAATGTTACACTACCATACATGTATGGATGCATCATAATAATGGCATAACATAAATCTCACAAGAGTGGAAAGCATAAATCAAGCACAAATATTCATAGTACATAAAGATAGGATAATCTATAAGTCTTAAAAAGCCAAAATCAATTCAATTATACAAATACTACCCCGAGCAAATTAACTACTCCCTAAGAAATAGATCCATGGAAAATATTGAGTTAAATGCCATGGATCTAACAAAATAAGATGAAGAAAAGAAAAGAAAAGAAAAGAGAAGGAAAAGAGAAGTGCACTAAAGAGAGAGAGAACTCTGTTCCTCCTTCTACCTACCAAGAGAGAGAAAAAATCTACATTATGCATACTTAGTTCACTATAGAAGACTAAAGACTCCTATTTATAGAAGTAGGGAATTAGGCCGTGAAAAAGGCCCAAAATATGCCAAAAAACCCTAGAAACCGCAATTGACACGGGTTGTACAAAATGGCACGGGCCGTGCAAGCCGGTTAGCCTTGTGCTAACACGGGCAGTGTGTCCTGGCAGGGGCCGTGAGTTATCCTTGTGCTGACACAAGCCCTGTGTCCTGGTGCATGTCGTGCTAGCCGGTTAGCCTCGTGCTGACATGGGTCTTATATCCTAGTACGGGCCGTTGGCTGGTGCTCTATTCCAAGCATCTCAATCACGCGCCTCGTGTCGTTTGGCATAGGCTATTGGGTGGAAGTATTTCTTGATCAGTTGAACGGAGTGGGCCATGCCATTCTTTGCACCGTGTGGGATGGTCTTTGCACTTTTGGAGTTGAAACAACACAGACCATGTAAGATGGAACATTTCATGTCCATACTTTGCTACACAAAGGATTGGGGTATCACGGGACGTTTTGCCCCAAATGGCTCATGCCAAGGGGCTTTGGCACTACTGAAACGGCCCAAACGGCTTCCACCGGCTCAAAAGGCTCGTGCTGAGCAAAACAATTTGTGATGATGCCTCCTAGCACGACCCGTGCCACTGTGTCACGGGTCACCCTCTGAGAGGGTTAACCATGTGGCCTAGTCGTGCTAAAGTTTCATGACTACCGCCTCATTTCCCACGTACGTCACACTTAGCTTGGTTAATATCAGCACAGTAGGAATTTAAAAGGACATGAGCGAGTATGCAATGGAAATACATACACGAGTTTAGATTGGGAGCAAGGCTTCACACACACAAGCCACAAATGAAATACAAGGTCCGAAAACTGGGGGAGCAAATGCTCGTTTTCAATGTATTACAAAAAGGTAACCGAATGTGGGTAGCTCAATACTCCACATATATGTTGTACAAACGTTATTCCAAGTACCGGGTACAAAGGCAAAAAAAGGTCAAAGAAAATAGGCATGCATGCCTGGACCTTAATGAAGGAAACTAAGCTAATCTAACTAGCTAAGTTTATTACAAGCAAAAAAGAAGACTTCTGGGAAAAAAATCTTGCTTGAGACATGTCTTCTCGGGCCGTGATTCAACACTTAGTGTGCTGGCCTAGTGGGCAACCGGGCGCTGGGCATGATGGCTCGGGCCTTGTGCACAGCGCATCGCGGGCGTAGAGGGGGACATCA
Organism: Rubia yunnanensis; assembly: GCA_037428765.1. Classification (NCBI taxonomy): domain Eukaryota; kingdom Viridiplantae; phylum Streptophyta; class Magnoliopsida; order Gentianales; family Rubiaceae; genus Rubia; species Rubia yunnanensis. The sequence goes on along the minus strand of CM075061.1, from coordinate 74,970,191 downwards.
CGGGCCGCGAGCGGTTAGGCGGTCGACACTGAATGACCTAGAGGCGTGTGCATCATGGTTAGGGAGACCGGTTCGTAGACACGCATTGAGCAACACGAGACAGCAACATAGTTGTGGTGTGCATACGTCACAGAGTTGCGTAGAGGTTGGGTGATAAGCCTGACCTCGTAACATTCCCCCTCTCTCAATTTGGCAAACATCTTGCAGAGCCATCAATCCTCCAAGGTTCATTGCTACCCACATTTTTCTTGTACACTTTTGCCTCAAGAAAGGGGTTGATTCAATTGCTAACACTGGTGTACTCTGATGTAGCCATGGTCCTCGACTTCTCTTCAGTTCCATTTTGAGCTGGCTTGATTTTATAGCACTCACTCCTTGATCGATGACCGGAGAAATGTTCAACTCTAGATGTTGTCTGGTACGCTTCATCACCCGTTCATGTGTATGCCTCCTGTCTCGTGGAACAACAAGAGGTTGCTGATGTGAATGATGACTCATCTTTCTCCATCAAGGTTTACAAGGTTTAGCTTGTGTAACCAACTCAAAACGGGAAGTTTGATAGGGCTCACCAGTCGAACGATACATCTTTAGAATCCAAATCTTTGTGGCAACCGACAAACGCTTCTTACCCTCCTTACTAAAAAAATCTTCATTTCTCGCAGCCGGGGAGCGACCAACAACATGCTCAATCCTTGGACTTGCTTCACAAAGCTTCTTGAATCCATTGGGCAAACTCACTACTGGTGTAGACCCTTCTGACCCTTCATTTATGTTCTCCCCATTAGGATCCGCTGAACCGCGGTCCTCATCTTGTCTTATGCACACCACGAGCTGTAAAGCCGAGAGTTTATCCCCACGTGATCTTTTAGCAGTCGCTTTAGCCGTGCACAGATTGGTGCCTAAGATGTAACCATCGTTGCTGTATGGGGTTACAAAAATCTGTGCATCTCTCACAAAATCCATGTCGAGGACTAAACCAAAGTCATCCATTTTAACGACATTGAAATCCACTGTGGCTTTCCTGGTGCCAACCTGGACCAAGATCGCCATGCAACACCTAGAACCGGTTGAGCTATTTTGTAAACGGCCTTCATTCTGGCCACAACTTTCTCCAATGTGAGCCCCTATCTTGATGCCTCTGATTCGGAGACATAGGCTAGCTCTCGTATCGACCATTGCTCGGATGTGTTTTTCATTCATGCACAAGTCCATATGCATCAATGCTCCATTCATTTATTGCACTGGTTTCACACGGGCAATCTCAGGTTCAACAAGTTTAGGTGTGGCCTTCTCAGCTCTACTTGACTGAGCTGCAACTCTCTTTGCTCGCAGTTTAGCAACCACCCAGTCGATCTCAGGCTCTATTGATGGATCCAACCGCCCTGGCTCTATTGATCCCACTATGGAATCACAACTCCCATGGAGCATGGTTCTTCCTCTTCGGGCCTAGACTCCTCATCCAAATGCTCCTGAACTACACCGCTCAGTGCTTCCCTGATTCATCTCGATCCTCGAGCAACATTGCAGTGATTCTCTGCTCTATTGGACATTCAACAAGGACATGATTCCCTTTGCGCATCTCGCACACAGGTCGCACCCTCCCAGTTTGTCCATCCCACCTCTGTTTGGACCCAACTGAACTAGCCTCACTTGCACTGAGGCTTCCCCCATTCCTTCCCACACCCAAATTGGGCATGTAGCTACCTCCTCTGCTCAGACTGGGTCTAAAGTTACTCCCCACCTTAGGAGAACTCGTACCCGCACCATTGGCCACCTTGGAAACAATAGAACCATTTACCTTTCTATCAACTCTTTGTGATCCACCACCCCCATAGTCATCCAGACTTTTGAGGAACACCACCGCTGAGTTATAGTCAGTGCAACGAGCTTTCCTTAGCTTGAGTTTAGCCCATGACTTCAATCCCCGATTGAAGTCATAGAGTTTGTACTCCTCCGGATTGTCAGTTAAGTCGAGCATACAAGCCTTGAAAGCCAACACGTATTCCCTTATACTGCCGGTCTGTGCCAGGGTCCTAAGTCTCAATAACACCAATTCCTTCATGTTGGTGGGCATGAATTGTTTTTGATGAAAGTTTTGTATAAAGTTCAAAGAAAACCAAAAGAGTTTTTAGGATATTATTCCTAGCCTTTTACAAGCAAAAACCCCAATCAAAACTTGCTATTAAAATCAAACAAACAAAACAAACAACAAGCTCTATATTCTATCTAGCTTATCTTCAAAATTTTCTTTCCATCTCTTCTTACTCCTCCATTTGCATTCGGCTTCAACTTGGTAGCCAAGGTCTCCATCTTCAAACCTTCTTAACTAAAGATCCTATTGTTCCTTTCATTCCATAGTATATACACGACATTAGTAAGCTTCATCAACTTTAAGTCTTGCCTTCTTCTTACCGTCATCAACAAACATCTTTTTCACTTGCCTCATGGTGCTCATATCCCTTAACTTCAATATTTTCATCAACCCCTTAGTGAATGTACAACCCAAAAACAAATGGGTTGCTGTCTCATCCACCCCATCACATAAAATACAACTTTGTTGTGTCTTCAAAATCCCAAATCTTTTCATCTATCAATCGTGGGTAGCCCTCCCTTCAATAGCATCCATAGGAAATTTCTATGCTCAGGTAAAATATTTTTGTGCCAAATTACCTTTGCATAAAAGTCCCTTTTGCTTCCTCCCTTCATTTCATCATACATCATCCTCGTCTTCAACTTGCCTTCCTTGTTTTTACAACTCCCAAGGGTTTGGAAGTGTTTATCTTTCAATTTGCACAACATCTTCCAATGTCAACTAGAACTTACCCCTCCTTTGCTTCCACCCTTTATGTAATATGCTTGTTACCACTTAACCCAAAGAATGTCTTTCTTTTGAGTTTAAATCCCACAATTGCTTTCATAGTGCTGCCTTGCTCCAAATGGAAGGATCCCTAATCCCCAATCCTCCAAATTGTTTGCTTCTACAAATTGTGTCCCAAGAGATAGGAGTATAACCCCTTTTTCCCTTTTCTATTCCCCACAAAAAAATATTTCCATTCGGCTTCAACTTGGTAGCCAAGGTCTCCATCTTCAAATCTTCTTAACTAAAGATCCTATTGTTCCTTTCATTCCATATTATATACACGGCATTAGTAAGCTTCATCAACTTTAAGTCTTGCCTTCTTCTTACCGTCATCAACATACATCTTTTTTACTTGCCTCATGTTGCTCATATCTCTCAACTTCAATATTTTCATCAACCCCTTAGTGAATGTACAACCCAAAAACAAATGGGTTGCCGTCTTATCCACCCCATCACATAAAATACAACTTTGTTGTCTCTTCAAAATCCCAAATCTTTGCATCTATCAATCGTTGGTAACCCTCCCTTCAATAGCATCCATAGGAAATTTCTATGCTCAGGTAAAATATTTTTGTGCCAAATTACCTTTGCATAAAAGTCCCTTTTGCTTCCTTCCTTCATTTCATCATACATCATCCTCGTATTCAACTTGCCTTCCTTGTTTTTACAACTCCCAATGGTTTGGAAGTGTTTATCTTTAAATTTATACAACATCTTCCAATGTCAACTAGAACTTACCCCTCCTTTGCTTCCACCCTTTATGTAATATGCTTGTTACCACCTAACCCAAAGAATGTCTTTCTTTTGAGTTTAAATCCCACAATTGCTTTCATAGTGCTGCCTTGATCCAAATGGAAGGATCTCTAATCCCCAATCCTCCAAATATTTTGCTTCTACAAATTGTGTCCCAAGAGATAGGAGTGTAACCCCTTTTTCCCTTCTTCTATTCCCCACAAAAAAACATCTGCAAATTTTCACAATCTCCTCATAAACGCCCTCAGGTATACTTAATTTACTAGCCCAAAAGCTAGCAATACTTAGTAAAATGAATTTATCAATTGCACATTCCCTGCATAAGAAAGAACACTTGAATTTCAACTATCACAGGTCATCCTCTAAGGGGGTTAACCGTGCGGCCTAGCCATGCTTGAGTGTCACAACTACCACCTAATTTCCCACATATGTCTCACTCAGCTTGGTTGCTCTTAGCACACCAAGCCTTTAGAGGGAAGTGGATGAGTATGCAGTAGAAATACACACGCGAGTTTAGATTGGGAGCAAGGCTTCACACCCATAAGACACAAATGCAATACAAGGCCTGGCAACTGGGGGAGAAAATGCCCGTTATCAATATATTACAAAAAGTAATAGGATATGGGTAGCTCAGTAGTCCACATATATGTTGTACAAACGTTATTCCAAGTACCAGGTACAAAGGCAAAAAAAGGTCAAAGAATATAGGCACGCAGGCCTGAACTTAAAGAAGGAAACTAAGCTGATCTAAAAAGCTAAGTTTATTGCAAGCAAAAGAGAAGACTTCTAGGACAAGGAGCTTGAGACATGTCTTCTCGGGCCGTGACTCAACACTTAGTATGCTGGCCAGGTGGGAAACCAGGCGCTCCGCGCACGAGCGTTGGGCATGAACCGCTTGGGCATTGTGTACAGCGTGTCACGGGTGCAAAGAGGTACATCATAGGCCACAAACAGTTAGGCGGTCGGCATTGGATCACCCAGAGGCGTGTGAATAGCTGTTTAGGGAGATTGGTTCACAAGCACGGGTAGAGCAGCACGGTTTTGGCATGCATGGGGTTATAATTTACACCAAAAGCTCATACCAAGGGGTTGTGGCATGGCTAAAACTGCTGAAACGGCTCCTGCCTGGTCAAACGGCTCAGCTGCGCAGAATAGTTCGTGTTGATGCCTCCTAGCACGACCCATGCCACTAGAACAGCCCGTGCTAGAGGTCTTGGCACAAGGCCAGCCAGTCATTCTCCTTCCAAAATTCATTGGCACTGCTACGGATGAACCGCTGATCCGTTTTGAGAGTTTTTGTAGTTAATTTTATAGTGCTCAAGAAGACGAATCCAATGGTACCATCCATATATGCTTATTCTTATTGGATTGTTCCTAAAAACTCTGTACAACTCTTGGATCTCAATTGCTTCGCTTCTTTGTCTTCCTTCTTCAACCCTTCTATCTTCTACCATGTTTTGTCTCGTGGCCTTTAGTCTTGTATCATCTTTGCATATGGCCTTCTAATATCTGCTACCACCCTTGCGAGTGGCCTTCTACAAAATACTGACAAAATACTCATGAGCAACCTACTAGTAAGATCACGAAGGAAGATCTAGGTGCCTGTTAATATAATGTATCCATTTTTTTAATTAAAGTTTTGTATACAGATCAATGCAAAACAAAAATTTTTTTAGGCCATCACTCCTAGCCCTTTACAAGCAAAAAATCCCTATCAGAACTTGCTATTTAAATGCAAACAAACAAAGTAAACAACCAGCTCTATATTCTATCTAGCTCATCTTCAAAATTTTATTTCCATCTCTTCTTGCTCCTCCAGTTGCATTCGACTTCAACTTGAGTAGCCATAGTCTCTATCTTTAAATCGTCTTGGGTATCCTCTAAATGTTTATAAGGCAAAGACCACAACCAGTAACTCCGTCCTCGTGATGGAGTAGTTGCATTGATCATCGTTAAGGGTTACTCATGTGTGGTACGCTTCCTACCCTCTAGCCTAGAATCACTCCTATAGAATAACCACTAACATCACACATAATCTTAAACGGAAGGGACCAACCCGAAGGTTGGATAATAGGGGCAATCACAAGGATGGTTTTCAATTTGTCAAAGGCTTTCCTACCCTCTTCATCTACTTTGAATTCAACATCTTTTTGCAATAACTTGCACAAAGGTGAGAAGATCTTAGAGAAATCCTTAATGAAAATGCCAGTAGAACAAACCACATTTAAGATTCAACCTTTCATTGCATCTATAGGATAAATATGAGAACAATCCACATTAACATACTCATCTAGCAAGAATCACAACACATTATACACAAGAAGTTCTAATTCCATGTTCTTGGATTTTCATGTCAAAGAGCTAGGAAATTGTGCACTTTCATAACACCCTAATGTATCATACAAACACTTCATATACTCAAACATCCCATAGCATAAATGAAGTAAAACATCACATTAAGAACACATGAATGCTTCAAGAAAGAGTGAAACAGAGGTTCTTACTCCATAGATGTGGAAGCTTCAATCAAATTCTCCCAAATACTAAACTAGCCTAATTAATTAAAACCCATAATATAGAACCAAAATATACAAAGAAAGTAGAAGAAAATGGAAAAATGGTTTAAAAAAAGGCTTTTGGGAGCCCCAAGTTAGGCTTAGACAAATGGGGGGAAAATGGGGGCTATTCATAGTCCAAGAAACTAGAGTAAAAAAGGGAAAAAGTGTAAAATTATGGGTTACAGGCCGCAGTATACGCTACGGGCCGCAGTGGCCAATCCACCCTCTTCTTATTTCCATCGCTACGGGTGAACCGCTACTCCAATTTTGAAGTTCTTGTAGTCAAATTTATAGTGATTGAGAAGACAAATCCAATGATGCTAACCTTGTGGGTTGATTCTTCTTGGGTCATTTTAAGAACTTGGTCCAAACTTTCGAGTCACAATTCATTCATTTCTTTATCTTCCTTCTTCGACCCTTCTATCTTCTGCCAGGTTTTGGCTCGTGGCCTTCACTAAACCACTCTAAAGTGCTCATGAGCAATCTACAAATTAAGCTCACAAAATGGAATCTAGATGCTCGTAAGGGCCAAAAGTCAATTAGACTAAACATAGGTTACAAAATGAAGCATTTAGATATGAAAACCAAAAATGGTCATCTAAACCCCTTACAATGTATACCTACCTAAATCTAGAAATATTACAAGAAAAAGAAGTTAAAAGAGATGTTAATACTTTGGAAAATACACGCATTTAACGTCTCATCATCAAAAATAAAATTTTTATTCTTCTCCCAAATCACTACTAAGCTACCTATGGGGTGGTTAGTGGCAAGTCCGGGTTTGTCCACATAGATGCTAGATTCTAATAGCCAATTATGCATAACCACGTACATGTTGGCAATCCATCTGTGTGCTAGGAAAGCTACTATTGCAAAATAGGGGGGTTTGGGTTTTCCTATCAATAACTATGAATAGAAAAGATAAAATGAGATTAAGCTATATAAATAGGCACTTGGGGGTATTTACGTAACATAATTGATAAATGATTTTTATCCTTGATTCATTCACATATACCTACCCCACAATTCTAACACTCCTAAGATAGCAATGAAGCCTAGCATGATTTTATACTACCACACATGCACGTGTGCATCATCATAATAACAGAACATAGATATCAAATTCACAGAAAGCACAAGTTCAAGCATAAATATTCATAAGACAATTAGATAGGGAAATCTAAATCTCAAAAGGCCAAGTTTAAATCATGAATACAAATAACCACAAGCTACTAAACTACTCCCTAAACACAGAATTAAATTATTTCATTGAATTCCACATTTTTTGTCAAAAGAAAAATAAAAAGGAGAAAGAGAAAGAACCTAGAGAGAAGTGAGAGTGTTTCTCTCTCTAAGTTACTCTTCAAACCCAAAATATGATCTAAATTCTCCAAAAGCTTTTAACCCTAGTAGACTAAGGCTGTATTTATAGTAAGTATATTGGGCCCAAAAATATGCCAAAAATAGGCCGAAAACCCTACCAGCCGCCACTTGACAAGGGGTGTCGCGGATGGCACGACCTGTGCTGCCAGTGTGGCCTCGTGCTGGCGAGGCCCATCGATCATGCCACATGCAATGTGGTTTGTTCTGGCATGGGGCAACGGACTAAGCATAGCCATACTGGCACAGTCTGTGTCAACCGATGTAGGCCATCGGCTGGAACTCTAATTTTGCACTTCTAATCCGTACCCTATGTTGTTTGGCACGGGTCGTGAACCAGATCTTCATTTTGGTCAGTTTCTTGGCATGGCCTACACTATTCTTCACACCCTATGTGATGGTATCAACATTTTTGACTTGGAATGGTGTGGGTCGAGTAAAATGGGATGATGGTTCGCGCCCATACTTAGCTTAAATTTGAATGAAAAAAGAACCTGAGAGCACGGCCAGCAAAGGATGGCACGACTTGTGTTGGGGCTTGGCACGGCTCATGCCAAAGGCCTATGAGATAGGTCGTGTGGTGTGGTACAGGCTATGTATAGCTTGGCCTCGTGCTGGCCATGAACAACCTATGCTACTACCTTGGCAGATTTTTCCGGTTGACTTCTTTGATCCGCTACTGATGAATCGTTGCTTCAATTTGAGAGTTCTAGTAGTTAATTTCATAGTGATTGATAAAAAAATCCAATAGTGCTACCTTCTAGGGCTGATTCTTCTCGGATATTTCCTAGAACTTCGTCCAACTCCCGGAAAACAATCCTTTATTTCTTCCTTGGCCCCTTTTAACTTCAATTCCGCCTATCTTTAGCTCAATCCCTCGACTACCATGATTTAGAGTCATGGCTTTCATCTACTTCCATTCTTCCGAATGACCTTCGATATCTTCTATCGTCCTTGCGAATAGCCTTCTATACAAAGATGATAAGAAGTACCCACGAGCCACATACTAATGATGATCGAAAAGGAAGATCTAGGTGCCCGTGGATACAAGGTGTCCATTAGTATCAATTAAGTCTATAAAATGCGAGATTTAGATAAAAAAAACTCAAACATGGCTTTCTAAAACCTTTGTCATGTAAACCTAACTAACACTAGTAATCCAACAAGTAAAACAAGCTAACAATCACCTTGTTTTCATTAAGGTAAATCAACTTGTCTGGAAGGGTATCACTTATCATCACCTCAACTTGCACCCTTGCAAAATCCAACCTCTCCTTCTCTTGTGTTTCTCTATCAAGATTCAAAGGCATCCCGAGTTGACTTACTATCTTGCTTATAAGTTTTGGTTGCCAATACTTCAATGGCAATCCGGGGACATGAATCAAAACTGGGACAACATTAGGTTTCTCTATCACGCCTTCTTCATTCTAATCATTCAATAAAACAGATTTCCCATCAAAGAACACCACTCCTCTTTCTCTAAAACAGCCCCTTTATGATCCTTACTTTGAAATTTAACCATAAAAACTACTAGATTTAGAATTCATACCTTGTTGATTCTTCTTCCCCAAACGCCAAAAAAGAACCCACGTGAATTTGAATGGTGGGTTGCTGCCCAAAACCTTGCACATAATGGTAGTCTCCCATTGCTTTGAGCTTTCTTCCACCTCCTCCATGGTGATTTCACCCATAAACAGTCCATCTATCTCCATGGGTTGGTAATATTGAATCTCCGCTGAGCTATATTTGAGTATAGAACTCCAAGATCTAACCTCCTTCTTGCTCTCCTCCTCCACTTCTTCACTCCAAACAATCTTCCTCCCTTCTTTAGAGCTGAAATTTGAATTTGAAACCACATTTTTTGCTTCTTCAAAAACTTATTTTTCTTCCACATCTTGGTTTTTAGCTTCTTTATGGCTTGAAAGTGATTGGTCAAGAACACTCTTCATCCATATTTTATTTTTTCCGTTTGCCCTCATCCTTCAACAAACCCAAGCTGCTCACCTCCTCCTTCAAAATTTTTTTTTCTCTTCTTTGATTGTTGTGTTTTTCCTTTATTCTTAGTGTTAGATCTCTTCATGGTGTGAGAATGGAAAATTAAAAAGAGAATTACTAGATCTGAAATAAGAAAAAAGGAAGAACACCCATACTATGTGAAAATCACCCTTAATACTTTAGAGAGTAGGGAGAGAAGATCTGAAATTTACAAAGATGGCATATAGAAGGCACAATCATCAAACTTCATGAAAATATTCAATCATTGATCAATGAGGAAAAAAACATATAGAAGGCATATAGTAATAAAATTGCTAAATGAAATGGAATGAAAGGAAAACTATCTCAACTAATTTGAACCCGGAGATGCTCCCTCCTCAAATTCTTGTTGATGTTTGAGAGAAGAATTTTGATTGAGCTCTTTCATGGTTGTAATGGTGTGAATGGAAAGGATGGTGTGGAGTTGGTTTTGGAGGAAGTGTGTTGGAGATGAGAAATGGGTGTTGGTGTTGAATATTATTAACATGAAAATGGGATGGAGGGAAATTTTGGATCAAATTTTTGGCTCAAGATTTTGGTTCCCGTTGGAAAATTTAGGTTGATCAACATTGGTTGGGGTTCGTTTGATGAAACACATTTGCAACGTCACACATAAGGGTCACAGACTAATTTTTTTATAAGTGTCATAAAATACTCCCTATTTAGATATATACTGTGGCCCCTTCTGACAACCTGTTTATGCCCAAATCGGAACAAAATTATCCTGAAAATGTGAATAACAAAATGTTATCTCCAATTTTGCATTTCAACTTCTCCCACTTTCTTGGAGGGACCTGAGTGCAAAAATTTTAAAGTTCACAAATTATGCCAAACTCGATTACGATCGTCCCAAAAAGAAATGTTTTCATCCATAGTCAAACTTATAATAACTGAGGGTAATTAAGAAACTGGTCTTATTTCACATAGATTTCCATGAGCTCTTTTGAATGACCCTTGTATACTTATAAGTAATCATCTACAATTTACTCTAGACCATGTACTAGCGCTTATTAAAATTTGATGGTTATAATTTTATTATATTTTTATTTTATAAAAAAAAGAATATGAAATTTAATGTGATTCTATGTGGTGCAAATTATCATTCTCATAACGCTTATCGTAATGGTATGGATGGAATACTAAAAAAGTGACGGACGATTACCCTGGTTCACGTCCCTCTTAGACAGTACGCATAATCTCCATATCAAACATTTGTCCTTATGTTCAGGTACAGAAATATGAAGCATAGTGAACATGGAAGGAAGTTTGGGTCATAGTGTAACTTTCACCAAGTTTCCTCATATACTGTCTATAATGATTTTGGACCCGTTCCATTTATCCGTGCATGACCAAATTGGAACATCGTGGTCGTGACTTGGTGAATTAGACAAGTGTATCTCCAATTTTGCATTTCAACTTCTCCCACTTTGTTGGAGGGACCTAAGCGCAAAAACTAAAAAAGAACACCGGGTGTAAAACCATGGATAGTCCCCAATCGTCCTGGAAGGGACCTTTGCCATCCACAGTCAAACTTATAATCCCGAAAAGTGATAAAGAGATAGGCATGATCCCACAGATACTTCCACAAGATCTTCTAATTAACCCTTACATATCTAAAATTTATTCTAGACCACACGTACTAGCACTTTAAAAAAATTGATGGATAAAATTTCATTATCTTTTTAATTCATAAAAAAACAAGAATGTGTAATTTCTTGTGATTCTATGTGGTGGAATTTATCGTTCCAATAATGCTCATCGTAAGGGTATTGATGAAATACTAATAAAAATGGGGGACGAATATCCCGATTCTTTGATTCCTAACTCGGAACAAAACAATTGTGAAAGTGTGATTTAGATTATTAGGTATCTCCAATTTTTCATTTTGTCATCTCCCACTTTCTAGGAAGGACCTAAGTGTAGAAACTATAAAGCTCACCAGTTGTGCTACAATCGATTCTGATCAAAGTTCATGGAGATTTACAAATTTCAATTATTTGTTTTGATATACTGTTATCCCTTATTAAGGTCAATTATGTTCATTTTGGTCAAACACGGGGCCCATTTTCTTTGCTAGTGGGCTGAAATGGTGAGGCCCACTTTCAGGTTAACCGACATCGGTCATACTTTGGTCTAATGTTACCAAAATCAATTAATGTGCAACGTTGCCCATGCCAAGGCAGAATTCACAAGTGTCCATTAAATTCATTTTGGACAAACCTGGGCCCATTTGCTATGCTTATGGGCTGAAATTATTAGGCCCACATTTAGGTTAGCCAATGTCGCTCATACGTCGGTTCAACGTCGATAATGTTGACTATTATGCGACATCACACCAACCAAGGTGAAATTCCCAATGATTCATAACGATTATATATATGGAGCCCACCTCATAAATAACTTCAAACATTTAACTCTCCCTTAAATTTCAACAGTCCTTCAACTCATCTCCTCAAAGGTGTGGTTTCTAGATTCTTTAGATTTCTTTTTTTGTATTTTCCTTAATTTTTTCATGTATATGGCATGTGAATGCATTCTTTGTATTCTGTTTTCAAGTTCATATGGATTAGGGTTCTAGGGTGTAGGGATTTTGGTTTCATGTTGTGGGGTTTTGCTGTTTTCTTTTTTCTGTGTTTGGTTTGCTCCAGTTTTCCACTGTTTTTAATGTAAATGATAAGTTTGAATGCGAGGTGAATGCGAGGTCGCTGGTCCTTCGACCCTCCTTCGTTTGGAGCAATCGTTGTTGACGTCGCTCATTTATATGTTCTACTATCATTCTTGTATGAGACGTTGTGCACTAATCTTGGTTAACCAATTGGTTTTACCAACTTGTGAGTAACACCGCTTAAACATGTCGACCATTCCAATAATTTGGACCGACATGTTAGCGACGTCGCTCGTACATTTCGGGCAAGTCTTATTTTGGACCGACATGTATGTACCACGCTTGGCCAATTTAAAAGATTAATTGAACCATTTTCTATATATCATAATATTAATCATTCATGGCTAACAATAATGGTTCGAGTAGCTGTTCCCCAATTAAGGTGAGTGATTTTTTGTTTAGACTTAAATTCCTTTTTATTTGATTACATATATTCTAATTTAATTTTTCATTGACCAATGGAGATCCGTAGCTATTCGGATGAGGACCATCCGCAGAATACATTCAGTGATATCATTCCACAGTTTGTTTACATTCTGACCCAGACAACTTCGGTTCAATTCCTATTTTGGTAAATCCTCCCTATTACAAATTTATTTAATTTTCAACTAACTTTTTCTCTAGATTACTTTCATATGTACTAAATGTGGTTTTATGTTTATAAATTAAGTACGTCCCTAGCCAAATTGTAGAACTCCTACCATCGATCAAGATGCCTGGTGTGTTGAGGTGCAACAGAAAGGAGTATCACATGCACTACTCGGGGAATAGAAGACTAACTACTATAACCCAAATGGTTTTAGACAGTTTCTTGATGCAGAGGAACTTGAGGTTGGGGACATGCTCTACTTAAAGCTGCTAGATGGTTCTGGGCTGATTGTTTTTAATGGTATCGTTCTTCCCTGTAGATATTAGTTGTACTACTTAGACTTTTGAACATTTGTTTTAAAAAAATTATTCAAATTTCAAACAATATTTATTTTTATGTATTTTAATTTTCTATGTATAATATACTTGTTGAATGTTATTTTAATGTTATTGAATCCTTAATATATTACCTAACATATGACAAATTTTATAATATTACGATCATTCACAAAACTAGAAAAGACTTATGTCAAATGAATAATTTGTTTCAATCATTCTGAAACTAAAAAATGGTTGATGCGGGCAAATGTACTTTAATAAATTAAAATGGGTAATATGCAGATATAACCCTATATGTTGAGGAAAGTGCAAATATAACCCTCATTTGTTTTTAAGTACAAATATAACCCTGAATGTTGAGCGAAAGTGCAAATATAACCCTGGTGCCATGTTTCCGGCGTTGACCATCAGAATCCGGCGGTTGACCAACTTGCAATGACCTCAATACCCTTATTTCGGAACTCCTGACCTAGAGTGACCAATTTACCCTTATTATTGTAGGTCCCCATTAGAATCCATTCTCCAATTCGTTGGTTTTGAAAAACACGTCCGTTCGTTCTCCACTGAATGAAGCGGATAGTCCAGGAGGTTGCGCCACCACGTTCGGACTCCACTTCGCCGCCGCGGTCCCCTAGGGCTTCTTCCCCCACCCTTCTCCCGACAACAGTTCAAGCATCCCTTCCCGGAGATTCAGGTCGTTCGTTCGCTGCGGAAGGTAACTCATTTATTCCACGTAACCCTAGATTTTAATTTGGGTGTAGCGATTTCTTGAACTCCGTGGATAAAACTTCGGATATAATGATTAATTTTGTTTCGAGTGTTGTGTTGAATGAAGTAGTTGTTTCTATGTTCTTGGCAAGGGATTAGAATGGCTTCGTCTAGCTACAGTAGGAGTGGTGTGCTTTGCGAGGGATTCGAATGCCGGGTTTGTCAGAAGGCAACGATCATTTGTGTGTCCCGCTCGGCCAAGAATCCGGGGAGACCTTATTATCGGTGCCCTCGTAATCACGGATTTCAGGGTTGGGTTGTGTCCGACATGTTTGATTCGGGAAGAGGAAGTACTGGAAGTTCGTTGCCCCAGCCAGAGTTTCGCTGTCGAGTTCCAGGAGGCAATACTGCTGGCCATGTTGAGGTTGAAGAAGTTGTGGTTGTGCCCGGAGAAGCGTATGTTGCTCCGGTGAATGGTTGCAACTGCTCCTTAATTCTGAAGGCTTTGATGGTGATGAACTTAGTTTTGCTTGGTGCGAACATGGGCATGTTCTTGGTGGGGTTGATTGGAAAGTGAATGTTGGTCGCATCGCAGCATGGTTGCAACTTCTCACTGATTCCAAAGACTATGATCGTAATGAATTTTGTGTTCCTCGGTGCGAACATGGCTATACTGTTGTTGGGGTATTAAAATTTTGGGCATTAAAATCGGATGTTGTAGTTGTTGCTTCGGTTTGCATTCTGTTTATGCTTATGTATCTTTTAGACTTCTCGAACGTTTGTCTTCAATTTATTCGAGGTGCACAAGCACTTGGAATTGATCATTTTTTGCAGTAGTACTGATTTATGAATGTGATCATTTTCTGGCTGATTTGTGATTGTGATCATTTGTTGGCTGATTTAGAAATTTGATCATTTGTTGGTTGACTTATGAATGTGATCATGAGTTGCAGTAGTGCTGATTTAACCTTACTTAAGCAGTAAACGTGCAGATATTCTTTTGGTGTAGGTATTCCGTAGAACTATTCATCATATAACCTTCGGTTCGGGTAAGCTGTCCATACATAGAAACCACTTACCTCTACACATGCGATAATTACGAACACATGACATTGCATGATCGTAGGTTCAAATATATGATATTGGAATTGATCAACACACAACATATAGTGTGCTACGTAGTTCCTGTGGACGTGTTTTGGCCCAAGAATCAGTCGCAAAATAACCAAAAATAGGTAACCTACAACAGTCGTAGGACTACGGAAGCTGCTACTATTGAAACAGTACGTTGTCTAGTGTGTGCATTTGTTCAAGCTCGGTCATCTGGCGGTGGTTGTGACGCACTTCTTCCTGGGCTTAATCTATCTTCCGCTGGGTTGAGCGGGACAGAAGGAGGTGGCTGTGAGCTGGAGCGTGGGACATCCGCTCTGGGGGTGGTGCTCACCGACGGAGCCAAAGTTGTGCCGAGCAAACGCACTGTCCTCGGACTGTATAGAAAAGTCCTTCCCCAAATGTTGTTGCGGGTAGCCGCCACATTAGTACCGAATTTGGGGAGCTCTGTTGTTGAGGGGGTGCCAGGTAGCTGCAAATAGAAGAAGATGCCGATATGTTCAGTTTTAGGGGATTCAGATATAACCATACACGTTATCAACATGTGCAAATATGACCTGTGTAATTTCAATATGTGCATATATAACCCTAAGTAATGTCAATATGTGCAGAAGTAACCCTACGTAATATGAATATGTGCAGTTGTAACCCTGAATAATAGTAATATGTGCAAAAGTAACAATGTTTTAGAATGCTAGTGCAATGCTGACCCTGTATATATAAATTACCTGTGGGTTAGATGGATCGAGAAGGTTGACAGTTTCAATCACAGTGTTACCCGATATTGTGTGAAATACGACTGGAAGGGGGAAGTCCTGAGCATAAAAAACATGAGGGAATTATTTGTTATGCTGTAATTGTCATCTGTGAACATTGTGAGGTGAAGAAATGTGTATAGGGGAAATTGGAATACCTCAGCACTGAATTGGCGCGTTAAACAAGCCCGAGTACCAGCACTTGGTTTTATGCCCTCATTCGTGCCGGTGTCCACATCCTCTTCTGTCTGGACGTCCTCCACAACAGTCTCCCCCAACGATGGCTGCCCTTCCAACGATGCCTGCCCTGCCATCACCACTGGTGGTGTTTCCTTCACGAGAATTTGCACTGGGATCCCCTTCCTGTCGTGGACATTGCATGTGGATGTCACATCTTGGATGCTGAACTCCTGCTCGACGGCATCTAGTGTTTCTTGCATCATCCTTTCACCCCTTCCTGACATTGAAACTCATCTTCCTCCTAACGAAGACGTCAAGTTAGGATTTCAAATATTTCATCATAATTATTTGATTTCGATTTAGTGCATTACCTCATAGTCAGAAGCGTCCTCTGATATATTACGCTTAACCTTCTGCTTTGTCCTCCTGTGTTTCGGCACATTCTCTGACTGTGGCTCTGGCAGAGCGATTTCACTCTCCACTTGTTGAATGATAGGGATCGCATCCATTATCTGCAAGGCAGTATGAGCATGTGAAGAGATAAATTCTGTTTGAGGAAGACATGTTTGATTGTAGACGTAAGGAAAAACTATGAATTTGCATGACACAGTGAACTGTACTTCTGTGTCGCTCAAACGTGGTGGCGGGAATTGCTTCTCCGTATCAAATTGCAACCATGTATCAGCATCTGCTTTATCCTATAGTCCGTAAAACCAAAATTTTCTTCATGTCATAAATCTATACTATGACTCGACAAAATTTTAGAGAGTTCATTAAAATGTAGACATAACTTAAGTGAGTTCAGATGTACCTCGACAGCCTGGTTACCATCCGTTTCAGCCTCGTCCTCTGATATGTTACGCCTGACCTTTTTCTTTGTCCTCCTGTATTTCTGCACAGTCGTTGGCTGTGCCTCTGGCAGAGTGGCATAACTCTCCACCTGTTGAATGATAGGCATCGCACCCGTTGTCTGGAAGACAAAATTACCATGTCAGCAGAATATGCATGTACCAGTAACACATGTTTAATCCAGAACGCACAAAAAAAGTTTGGAATATTCATAAGACATGTACCTCTCTGGTCTGGTTGCCATCCCCTGGAGCCTCGTCCCTATTTTGAATTCGCACTTCCGCATCAAATTGGACATCTGTCTGTTCTGTGGAATTAGCAGTTTTTTTCCCTCGCTTAGATGCCCGACTTGCCACACGGATACCCCGCACTGGTGGTTGCTCAGAAACTTTCTTGGCCACCGGTCTGCCTCTCTTGATTTCAGCACGTTGTGTGGCTTGTGAAGTACCCTCGGAAGTGCGTACAGAAGTGGCCTGTGATGGGTGTTCCGTAGTGGCCTGTGACGTGCGTACAGTGGTGGCCTTTCTTTCTTTGGCCGTAGGCCCACCTTGACATCCCCTTATATTGTGGCCAAATTCCCCACATTTGCTGCACTTCCTTTTCTTCCCGCTTCCCTCTCCCTCCCAATCCTCTTTCTTTCTATTTGTCCTTGGTCTCCCAATCTGCCGTTGTAATTCTGGAGGTTGGCACGGTTGTGCAGTGGAGCTTTTCGGCCAAAATGCCCTGTGAGGCAAGGGCTCGATCATGTGGGAATAGGCTCTCAAAAAAGTGTCTTTAGATAGCATCAGATCACAAGCTTCGTGGAGGGGGTGCCTCTTGTGCAACAGTATCGCCGCCGCGTGTCTACATGGTACACCCGTGTGATCCCAAACACCACAGTCGCATGACCGCTTATCTAGCCGCACCCGGAAATGAAGATCACCGTGTACGACTTCATAATTTGTATCCGAACATGGAGTGAAGGTAACTCGGCGAGATTGTCTTGAAACAAGCTTCAACATTTCTTCAGTCCGTGGACACATTACAGTATCCCAGGATACACACTTCTTGTAACGTTCTTCCAACCTTGCCATTACCTTCTTCCGCAACCCCTCCATCAAAGTCAGTACAGGCTGGTTTCTCAACCCTCCTACCCAATTGTTGAAAGACTCTGCAGGATTGTTAGTGACGTTGTCACACTTCAGGGCCGTCGAGAAGGTGTATCTAGCCCACAAATCATCACCGATGTCATTCAAGTAAACATAAGCTTCGTCACTCAATTCCTTCATCTGGTCCATTGCTTTGGTGAAATCCATTTTATTGTAGGACATTGCCGCTCTCCAGAACAACTTCTTGAAAATATCCGCTGGGTGCTTTCTGCGGAAATTGGCATAGATGTGACGGCAGCATCTCCTCTGCGTAGCGTGCGGTACGATCTCAGCAATTGCCTTATCCAGGCCCTAGTTCACAACAACAAAGGGTGGGATCGGAGATGATAAGAACAAGAGAAAACGTACTGTATCAATTGGAGAGGGTTACGTAGGAACATAAGCTGATCATACAGTGTTGCATATGCACATCAGCTAATCGTACAGGGTTCTATATACACGGAATTTATGCATAAAGGGTTTCATGTGCACATAACACAATCAATCAAAGCTGGTTATATATGGCCATAAGGTAATTATACAGGGTTCTATATGAACATAATTTAAACCTACAAGGTTATATGTCCACATAATTTAAACATACAGGGTTATATGTGCACATAATTTAAACATACAGGGTTATATGTGCACATAATTTAAACATACAGGGTTACATGTGCACATAATGTCATTACACAGGGTTGCGTATGCACATAAGTAAATCAACCAGTAAGGGCAAGCTGTTCACATATTTTAATCATATAGGGTTTCAATTTTTCAGCTACCACAACAGCACCTCATTGATTGATCAACCACAGACCACAGCTAAACAGTTACGAAAATGAGAATGATAGAAAAGCACACCTTCTGCCGGTCGGTCATGAATGTCCACAGCTTGTTTTCTTCGAATCCTCCCAACAAAAGCTCCATTTGTTTGAAGAAAAACACCCAACTGTCTTTGGATTCAGACTCCACATAAGCAAAAGCGAGGGGGAATATGCCATCATCTGGGTCATTGGCAATTGCACTAAGCAGAACCCCACCGTACCGACCCTTGAGATGACAGCCATCAAACCCCAGAAAGGGCTTGCATCCAGCAAGAAATCCCTTCTTCACAGCTTCAAAGCCAACGAAGACCCTTTTCACAAATGGAACTGGGTATCCCAGGCCGTACTGTATCATTGCTTGACTTCCGGGGTTGCTCTTACGCAGCTCCTCACAGTACTGCGGCAGTACTTTGAATGATTCACCGTGGCTACCATCCAGCAGTAACTCGGCCAACTGCCTTGCTCTCATCAGCTTGTAGCAGCTAGGCTGAACGCCAAAAGATGTCAGGTGTTCTAACAGCACCTCATTCGACACCTGTCGATCAGCCTGAAGAAGTTTAGCGATTCCTCTTCGATATCTATCCCTGCGGTGCCTTCACCTCTTGCCTACAGGTGTGTTTCCCTTCCACTGACCGAATTCTAAATGTATGGCCGTCGGGAAGTGTCGAGCTATGGAGCCTCCATCCGCATTTATCTGCCGCACAAGTCACTGTCACTCTACTCTTCTCGCTATTCACAGTTTTGAACACAAATCCTTCTTGCAATGAGTAGTCGAGCAAAGCAGCCTTGAAATCTTTCTGGGTCTGAAAATCCATCCCCTTAAATAGTTGGATTTTATCCCCAACTTTGACTTCGAACTTGTCCTTGTTGGTGCAGTTGTTCATCGGATCATCATCCAAATCAGTATCTACGTCTAAACCCCTCCCTCCATCACTGCCACTATCCCCATCCGACTCAATCTCGGAACCTGCCTCAGTGTACCGATGGAACTAGTCCCAGTCTTGCTGTTCGTGGCCTTCTTCAGGATTGGGTTGCACGTAATCTTCATCTTCGCAGCTGTGTTCTTCCGCCAAGCCCTCGGTCACCGCTCCACCACCTTCTCCACTAGCTTTCTTCCTCGTTCTTTCCTGCTTTCCCGTTCCGCTGCTCTCACCCCGAGAACCACCTTTGGTCGGGGTACGAACCTAACAATACACCTCTAAATTATTTCCTCCACGGCTTGAGGAAAACATTTTGGTGACATCCTCTTCGGATTGCAGGCTGACCCGATCATCCCCAAAACTAAACATCAAATCCATCGATTTCCATGCCTCAGCATCCCCGAAGAAATGCTCGGCACAATCTGACTTGAGGACGACTAGAGAGTATCTGTCGGGGTCAATACCGTCAAGCCTCTTCCAACGGGTACCGTGACGGAGGATAATCGTATACATTTCATCCTAAAACATTGAAAGATAGATAAAAAATTATGAATACATGAAGATAATGTAAGGGTTATGTCTACGCATACAATTACAGTCAGGGTGACATCGGAACATGTAAGATACACACAAAGTAACATTTTCCCAGTCAGGAGGGTAACTTTGCAATTCAGTAAAAAATACGGGTTACATATACACATATCTTGAGCGGCCAGGGTCATACATGCACATACCAGAAACAAAAAGGGTTATATATGCATATATCTTCATCATACAGGAATACATATGCACATATAAAGATCATACAGGGTTATATATGCACATATGAAGAACATACAGGGTTATATATGCACATATGAAATACACACAGGGTTATATATGCACTAACAGGAAACTATTTTCAAAGAGCAGATTCATCTACTGTCAACAAGGCCTCATGTCAAGGTTCAGTCACAGAAACATTGAACATTCGGCATTTGGCCAGAAACTTCACCACCTTTCCCATCTACGGCAACTAACATATTCTTCAATCTAGTTCACAGACAAGGACCAAACAACATTTACAGTAAGGACTGATGAATCACAAACATTCAAAATTATCACACAGCAAAGCATTAATCAGAACAAGTGACAAATCACAGACATGTTCAACATCATACACAATAGTGCATTTCCACACATTCAACGAATATAACAGAATAGTGCATGTCCACCCTATCATAGAACAAAACAGAGCCAACATCATGAAACCTACCCCCAGGAGTACCATCACAACATCGAAACAGTAAAAATAGTACCCCTTCAACGAATTTCCCAACCATCAACATTTTCAACCCTAGCCATGGAAGCAGAGCAGATTAATAGCCACACGCACAACAGTAAACATATTCTGAGCACCAATCCAAATGACAAGCAATGAAATCGACCTAGAGGGGTTTAAAAACCCTGGTTTCATTACAGCTCTGCGCTCTCTCCATATGTACGGAATGATGAAAAGGTTAAACGCATAAAAAACATGCTCCTCAACAGCAAAAAAATGCACATTCCCACGTATTTACGAAGGCATACCATTTTTTGTGGGTTTTACTGTAGCAATTCCGAGTTCCCTTGACGCCCCCGCAACGACAACCGGGTTCCCTTCACCGACGTCAGTGGGAGACCCACGCCTTCGTAGGACTGCAAATGGAGACCACAACCGGCGTGAATCAGCACGACGGGTTGAGCGGGTCTGGATTCGGGTTCTTCTTGGCGCTGAGTTCAGGGGGGAAGACGAGAAGTTGAGTTAGGGCGGGGATCGAAGACACAAAGGGATATTAATGTGGTTCAGGGGTAATACTGTCATCTGGGAAAATGGTCCTATTTCCAGTTTTTTTAAAAAGAATCTGTCAGGGACAATTTCATCATTTCACTAAATTCCGGCCACAAATTGGCTCAGAAGGTTACATTTGCACATAATTGTAATAAATAGGGTCATATCTGCACTTTCGAACATTGCAGGGTTATATATGCACTTTCTTCAATTACATAGGGTTATATTTGCACTTTTCTCAATTAAAATTGTTGACCTACTAGCTGGTGGGCTAAAATTGTTAGCCCATACTATCGTGCGATGTCGGTCATGGGTCAATTTTGTCTTGCTTATATCGACAGGTGCGACATCTCTCTATGTGAGAAGGACATCACAAGGGTCCAATATGACGTCTTTCCAAAATGACTATAAATATGGGGTCTTTCACAATCAATTCAAGCTTTTGTTCCCAAATTTCCCGCATTTCAACAGTCTCCCACCCCCTCTTCTCTTCTCCCTTGTCAAAGGTAAGGTTTTCCTACTCTTCTAACACCTACATTTTTGTAATTTTTACTTTACATTGTTCGATCTATACTCTGTGAATTTTTTGTGTTTTTTGGTTTTCTAGTTCTTACTCAAATCTGTTAGATTGTGAAGTTTCCTTAAATGTAAATCTAGGTGCTATGTTTTGGTATGGTTTTGGACGTTTTTAGTAATTTTCTGGTATTAAAACATCAATTTTTTCTGGGATTCTGTGTTTTTTCCCATAGCTGCCTCTGATGTATACGAAGTTAACATCATATCAATTACATGTCGTTCAATGCAAATTGTTTGCAACATCGTACATTCATATTTCAAGAAATATGTATGAGACGTCGCACCTATTTTGGTTTGACCATCGGTGATACCGATATGTTATCGATGTCGCATACAACCATTTCAGTGTACTGTAAATTTGTAAATACGGCCTCGTTTCTGCGTTGACCCATTGTTCAGTTTGGTTGATAATGGAGCGACATCACCGGTATATGTTCACCAACCCACTGAATTGGACCAACATGTATCTAAGACGTTTAGCACGCATTTATGTGTCATATTTTCCCTAAGAATTTTCATTTTTTCAAACTAATGGTTGGCAAAAGATCCTCAAGTGGCCCTTTTTTCCAGGTCTTTTGCCATTTTACATATATATTTACTAAGACATCTTCACACTTTACCACAATTAATATATTTTTTGTTTTCATGCAGTTCTTCGCTCAACGGAGCAATCTAGAGCCTCTTGTGTTCGACCTTGAAACATCATACAATAGTTGCTGATAGCCCACATTTCCATTTCACTCTAAAGAAATAGAACTTAGGGAAAACCCCAACTTTGGTAAGGCATTTTAAATTAATATTATTTGTTTTTAATTGTATATATATGTATGTATATATTTATAATTAATGTTTTTTGTAACTGAGTAAATCCCGAGGGAGATTGTAACACTCCTGCCGACTGAGAAGACCCCAACTGTGCTGAGGCGCTACGGGATAGAGTGGCGTATAAACTACTAAGAGGGAGGAATGATCAAGGCCCTTTCCCCAAAGGGTTTTGTCCAGTTCCTTTCTAGAAACTGCGTACATATCAAGGATATCTTGTTCTTTGAGGTGATGGAAGCTGGGGAGCTAATCATCTACAAGGACATCATAATCCGAGCTGATAAAGTTTATTGCAATTTATGTTATGTTGGAACTCTAAGACAAATCCTATTCTAATTTAAGTTTTGTGTTATTTGTAAGGATATTTTCATGACTTTTCTAATACTTTAAGTACCTAATATGAACATTATATAGTTTACTGTTGTGGTTTTCCCTCTTATTCTACCGCTTTCAATCGGAACGTAACAAAACTATCCTTCTTAAATGTTTAAATAATACTTCTTCATTTCCCAAAGTCCATTTTTTCTAATTTAACCTATTCTTTACATATCTGAAACTTCGGTCGTTAGTGTCATAACATGTCTATGGGAATGACATGTAATGCGATTTCGAATGGCCTTTTGAAACAACATATGCAAAGTCACACGCTATTTGGTAGCATTATTTACTTTTTTTTTAACCTTTAAATTTACTTAATAAAATAACCAAGGTAAAAAAACATACCTCAGTTTTTTCAACCGAGGTAAAAAAAATATTTACTTCTAAAAAATACCCAAGGTAAAAGAACTTATTACCTCGGTTATTGGACCAAAGCCAAAAAAATTGAGGTAATAAAGGAGTGAAGTAATATGTTCTATTTCTTGTAGTTAAATAAAGGTAGCAAAGGGCGGTGATGTCGGGATCCTTCCAAGCCAGCATAATGCCTAGAATTAGCACGGGGTAACAAGCCTGCTTAATCCTCCTGTAAAACGTGATCTACGGGAGGTCCTCGTGAGCCAGCTCGGTGCCTAAATTAGTGTTAGATGGTGGTTATTTTAATAGAAGAAATTTCATTAATGTATCCTTACTCTTAATCTCTATTTATAGTCGGCGCAGTGCGTGATCATTGCTAATGGTGGTCCATGTTGCTCCTGTCCTTACTAGGTCCGATCCTTGACGGGGTGATCGTGGGTGCTGACCATCTTCTTCTTTCTTGAGGTGAGCTTCTTTTTGTATGTCATGGTGTGCATTCTGGGTTTTCCTAGCTGTTTTGTTGGTCATGAGGTATTGTCTTCTCGCTTGAGTTTTGCATGACTGGAGCAAGTGTATATTGTAAGCCTCCTATCCAAGGAGTTGTTGCGAACGAAGTTGGTTTATTTTGTATTAAATCTAGGAAGTTTAATAGGTATAAATTGAGTATGAATATCCTTTAGAGGGGTGAAAATATGGGTATGTCAGCGAAGTGAACCTAGGTTTCTTGGGCAAAGATACATAAGAAAATTTGGCTATCTTATTACGGTATCTCATTTTTTAGGTTCTTGTAGTTAGTGGCTTGATAATATAGTGTTAGGTAGTGGATTATAAATAGGTGATTAAAGATCCGCTTAACATCACTGCCTTAAGCGTTCTCGAATGTTTACTCTTAACCTTTTTCAAGTATCTCCATAGTTGAATACAAATAGTTTGTTCATCTTGTCAAGTCCCGGAATATTTTCTATCCCTATAGACTTAGGAGAAAAAGTGGTCAATGATGCTATGACAAATTTAGGGGCCTCTATAAATGTGATACCATTTAGCCTCTACAAGGACCTTAACCTAAGCTAACGTAAAGAAACTAGAATGATTATCCAATTGGCTGACCATTCCTAAACTAGTCCTATGGGAGTAGTAAAGGATGCAATGGTTAGAGTGGATAAATTGGTGTTCCCATAGACTTCTATGTCCTAGATATGTCGCACAAAGGAGGTGCACTCCCAATTCTATTTGGGAGACCATATCTTAAAATATTAAGAACAAAGATTGATGTCCACAATGGAACATTAACCCTTGAGGATGAAGAGACAAAGTAGGTTTTTAGATTTGTAAATCTAATCATGCAGCTTCCTCCTCTTTCGCATGTAATCGTATTAGTACTTGTGAGGGAATTGATCATTTTGATAATACTTGCTTGAATGATGATTTTGATGAACCATTACCTGATATTGACACTTTACATGCTCTTACTTTGATGAATGAAAATGTTGTTGATACTTGTGTGAATATGATGATGTTAGTGTTTCTAGTGCTAGAATGAATCCTTGCTTACCAAATTTTGTAAACACAAACATGCAAAGAAAAAGGAGGCAGGGTAAGGAAGTTTAACCTCTTCCTAAACCTCCTAAACACCTCCTAAACCTCTTCTTATGCCAAAGTTTAACCCGAAAGTATCAACCATAATGAAAGACAAACATGTATGGTTTGTGGCACAAAAGGTTTGAGGTAAGGCTCGCCTAATGTGAGGACCCATCCATAAGGATGTGGTCGTGAGTGGAGTTGTGGATGATGACTTTGTAGACCCACTGGTAATTTTTCTACGATATATGTATGAATGAAAAATAATTCGCAAGAATGATAATAAATAAACAATGCTTTTTTATTTTTCTAGGAATTTTTTTATTGTGTTAGTTTGGGTGTGTTAATATTATATTTGTGTTATTTGGAGGTGTTTTTTTAGATCCGTGTTAAACTTAAATCCGTGTTGATACACTTGCTGCCTTTATTCGTTGATAGCAGTTCCACCCCACAACTCACCATTAACCCTTCCAGGCTTGATAGTAGAAGCACACCGACCAACCCCACAACCTTTCAGCCCTGCCATGGTAGGCAAAACATCTATCCCTTCTAGCTTCCTAACTAGGAAAAAAAAAGAAGCACCCTTAGGTTGTACCACATAGATTAGGCCTTCATCCAAAATATCCTTAGCCCTTTCCATCTTCTTCTTTTTTTTGAAAAAAATCCCCTCATCTACTTCGATTATGTATAGTTCTGGGTTCCGCTCACGAAGATGGAAAACAGCCTTGCGTTTCCAAACCTCAACCATCTTCACATACATATCCCCTAGCATAGCTCAAAAATCTTGCTTGCCCATCATATTATCAACCACAATGCATGGATAGGTTGAACATGCATGACCATTCTCCTTCAATACCCTTAGCTCCTAACTTAAAGAAAAGTTGGCAGCATCCTTCTCCTCGAAAAGAGCATGAACCTTGCCATACTCCATTTCAAACTCACTAGTCCCTGTTGCCTTTCTACCCAGCTACGGTTCCAGCAATTTTAACCATTTCTTTAACTCCTCCCCATTTCAGCATATTGAACGGTGCGTGATGTGCTTCATTTTGCGTGGGTTAACCGTTGCATTCGACATAGTTTTTGGCTTGTTTTATTTTATGGATTGCTAGTATTAGTTGAGTTGGCCATGTTTGGTTTTCATGTCTAAATCCCGCATTTTGTAGACTTTATTAGTACTAATGGATATTTTGGCTCCCAGATCTTCCTTGTGATCATCTTTTAGTAGGTCACCCGTGGGTACTTTTTAGTTACATTCTATGTGAAGGCCGTTTGTAAGGGCGGTAGAAGATATTGAAAGTCATTCACAAGGACGGTAAAAGAGATCAAAATTCATTCACCTATAGAATGGTAGTAAACGAAGGCTATGAACATCAATATGTGGTAGAAGGAGATTGGAGCCAAAGATAGGCGGCAATGGAGTTCAAGGCAGCTAACGAAGAAATGATGAATCATAGTCCGATGAGTTGTGCTAAAGTCTGAGAACAATTTGAGAAGAATTAGTCTCCAAGGATGATTCCATTGGTTTTTCTTCTTGAGCACTACAAAATCAGCTACTAGAACTCTCAAATTGGACTAACGGTTCACCCGTAGCGAAGGAAAGAAGTTTAGTCATCCAAGGCACAAATGGGTCAGCACGGGCCGCTCATGCATAGCACCAATGACTCGCACCAAAGGAGTCATCCCATACCAACGGTGTTTAGCATGAGGGCATGGCGTGACCTGCTCCAAATTCCATGGGCCGTAAGCACAAATCTCAATCTGCGTTCAAAATTAGCTAAGTATGGGCACGAACTGTCCCATTTAAGACAGCCCGCGCCATTCCAAGTCCAAGATGCCAGGAAACCAGCTGATAACCTGCGGTAAAGGTTGTGCCCCATGACAAGTTTTTGAGCAGACCGATGTTTCTGTCGATGGCCCGCACCAAAATTTTGAACAGACCGATACTCCTGACGACACCCAGCGCCAAGACCCACGCCCTGTGGATCAGAAGTTCCAAATCCAGCACACTGATGGTGGCCTACGTTAAAGAGCACGGCCCACACCAGATGATGCAACAGGACCTGCACCAGATCCACAGTCCCGCACTGGATGAAGGGACATGGCCCGCGCCAGACCCTGCACCCCGTGCAGAAATACGCACCATGGGCTGTGCCATCCGCAATGGCTGAACTAGGGTTTTGTCATTTTTTGGCCTATTTTTAGGCCCAATACCCTATTCTCCTACAAATATATCCTTAGTCTAGTGGGTAAAAAAATGTAGAGAGAGTTTATTTCATTTTTAGACTATTAGGAGAGCAATTCTAGAGAGAAAAACACTCTCATTTTCTTTTATTTCAATTATATTGGCTTTGATCCTATGATGTGGAATTGAAATCCATATTTTAATTCCATATATA
Organism: Rubia yunnanensis; assembly: GCA_037428765.1. Taxonomy (NCBI): domain Eukaryota; kingdom Viridiplantae; phylum Streptophyta; class Magnoliopsida; order Gentianales; family Rubiaceae; genus Rubia; species Rubia yunnanensis. The sequence continues at coordinate 74,942,624 of CM075061.1, read as the reverse complement.
TGAAGTAGTTTCCATAGCTTGGGGTTAATAGTAGTGCATGTTTTAACTTATGTTTTGTGAGATTTATCCTAGCATTTGTGTTTATGATATAATTGTGACTGTTGTTGAATGTTTGAATTGCATAATAGTACACCACATTAAGCACACACTTTGGGCTATATTCATCATGTATGGTGCAAATATTGATGCCCCTTTGGGAAGGAAAACCTGGATGTTAGAATGGGTAAGGGAGTACATTCTGTCTGCGTGAATGTGTGTACGGGAGGCCCAAGTATTACTCTGCCTTATTTGCCATCACACCAGTCTTAGCTGATTACATAAAGTAGTCCGAGAGGTTATGGGTAGAGATAATGCATAGCAGCAAGCTAGGGCCTAACTGATAGGACCATTTGGGAAGTAGCACATTCATGGTAGAAGCCCAGGAAGTTATCGCACAGGGGAGAAACAGACCTCCAATAATTGTCGAACCTTATTCTACTCCCCTAATTACAATGGTGTGGTGTCGATGGAGGGTTGCAAGCGCACCTGACGTGACAAGTACGAGGAAGTGTATGTTATCGGCCACACCACGTGTTGTGAATGCTCTATTAGGTTGTTTAGTAAATCTTACATGTGAATGAATCAAGGATTGAAACATTTAATCATCTATGACTCACAATGGTTCCCCGACTGCTTAGCTTATTAGATTACTTATGTCTTTTTATTTTTATGCTTTGGTGTTGTTAATTTGAAAAACCAAACCCCCCCCTCCTTGCTTGTATTTACTAGTAATTCCTTTCACTCGTACGGATTGACAACCCGTATGAGGTTTTGTTTTCATTGACTCTTAGACCCTAGCATCTCTGTGGACAAACCCAAGGCTTACCGCTCACTACCCTATCAGTAGTGTAGAAGTTAAAACGGGTACAGAATATAAATTTTATCTTTGACTACAATTAATAACCTCAAGTGGAGGCGGGTCACACGTAATGATGCGCTCTCCGGGGATGAGGTGATCACCGGAGGCCGAAGAGGTAGGGGAGGGGGTAGTCACAATGTAGATGATAAGCATAGTGTAAGGACTGGGAATGCTTTAAACACTATGAAGGAGCATCATCCGTTATTGGAAAGTTGTGATATAAGATTGCACGTTGCCGGATGATAGGGTGTGAAACCCTCATACTGGTTATTTTTGTGTATACGAGCATTATTTCCTATACTGGTTGACTCTACCCATTTGAGATTTTGTTATGGGCACTTTAGAGGCTTACGTGGTTGCTCTTACTAAACTTCATCAAAGGGATGTGACCATGATTAGTGGGTATGTGGAGACGTGTAAACATGCCGGTAGGCTGGTAAAATTGTGTATGACTTTACTGAATTTTTTCAATTGCATAGTGCAGGGAAGGAGGGTTGTTTATGGTATATCCAAATGTTCATGGGGTTCAACTTGTGACAAATTTTCCCAGCAACTATGGATCATGGAAGGATATGTCTTATTATGCTAAGGCTGTGGAAGGCAAACATATGCCTTTGTGGAACTAGACTATCCCAATGGATAGGTGGTCCAACAAGTTAGGAAAGTTAACAAACGGAGTAAGATTGTGATAGATTTGTCTCTGCATTCCATGAAGATAAGATGACCTAAGAGGAAGCGAGGCTTTCGCATTTAACATTATTATTATATTTGTGTATTCAATTCTCTTGGGTTTGTGAGGTTTATTTGGTGTCTTTTGAGAATGATTATGTATCATTAGGCAGGAATCACGTTATCAAAGATTGACGTGCCTAGGGTGAACAACAACAAAAGGAAAATGGAGGTGCAATACATTTTGCTCAGTTGAACCCTTGGCAAAAGAAGAAAGAAAAACACTGCGAGGGGTAGCAGGATTAATGTTTCCCAGGAGTTTTCCTTAAGGTTTTTTGGCCTAGGGGGCTCTGAGCAAGGTAGTGGGGTAGCTATTGAGGCTGCCAATGTTTCCCCTCTATAGCCCATTCAGGCAGTTTCGAAGAGTGAGAAGGCTTTGCATGGTAGGGGGATACATGTTCCTTCTAGTTTGGTGCTAGAAGATGCAAAGAAACCCATTGCACTATGTGATTTGGCGGCTGAGGTATGGTAGCTTTTTTTGTTATATATGTAGTGTAGGTATTACTCTAGGTAATAATGGGTTCTTTTTGTTTCAGATGGGTGTTTCTATTGGATCTATGGCTCAATGCATAGCTGGTTATGCGCAGGCGGTGAAGGGTTCGCTTGAGCGAGTGGCTGAGTTGGAGGGGGAGTTGGCGTGATCTGAGGTGGAATGCACCAAGCTAGAGACAGAAGTGGAAATGGAACGGAGTTTGAGTGTTCATAAGGATAAGGTAAACACGGTACTGGTTGACTAGCTGTTTGAGTTACATAGTGGAGGACCTATGGATCTGAGGTAACCTATGGTTTTTGTGAACAAGTTGGTGAAAACAATAGGTTTTTACAATTTCTTCGTTGACTTGTATGCCAAGATTATGAATGTGGAGCTGTGTCATGCATGGGAGAGCATACGTGACAAGAACCTTGATTTGGATATTGAGGGATTGGATGACACCAACACTATTACTGAGTTGGGAATGCCAAGCGGGAGATGGACACATTTCCCTCTTGTGGAAGAATTGGAGAAGATAGATTTGCTGCCCTTGCTTGAAGAGCTTGCAAAAATACGAGGTGGATAAGTATGAGGAGGAGGTGGCTAAAGAGGGGAATGGTCGGATTGGTATGGATGTTGATCCTTCGAATCAACCTATTCAACCCGCTGGGACTTTTGGTTTTACTAGCGAATCGAAGGGAAGCGATGCGTAAGCGCCTAATAACATTTCCACTGGGTCGGGTAGTGGGCAGGATGGGGTTCACATGTGCCTTAGCTTATGTATTTTTTTCTTTATAATTTCTATGGATATGTCCATCAATAGGCATTGAATTTTAAGAAATTCTTTTTAAAAAGGTGTGTTTTTGTTTTTGTTTATTCTTTTGTGTGGTTTGTTGATGCCATGTTTTATGAGAATTTGGTTGGGGTGTAACTGAGGACTTGTGTAGACGTGAGGGTGTGTTTCTTACCTGTGTCTTTGAGTTGTTAGTGTTTGTATTGATAATCATATGGTAGTGTTTGTGTTTTTATTTCTTTTGAATGATTGGAGTCATTGTACCTTAATGTGTTGGGTTATCCTAGGGGTATACTTTTAGTGGCTGGTTTCGTAGAGATGATTGCTGGTGATCTAGGGTGGGGCTATCTAGTGTGTTTAAAGATTGGTAGTGTTATTGGTTGGCTAACTATCTCAAGTAGGATAGAGGGTTTGGGGTTTATAACCTTGCAACTTGGAAGCTGGTTATTGTGCACTTGTGTCGGTGGCTAGTGGTTTTCCAGGTGTATGCAAATCTGTGAAAAATATCCATGTGATCGCATCGAGGTGTATTTTAATGTGGTGGGGTGTCTTAGGTTTCTATAGACCTATTTTGGGGACTGATGAGACATCAAATGCATGTATTTTCCAAAGCATTTAACATCACTTTTATCATATTTTTGTTGTAAGATTGTTAGATTTAGGTAGGTTTACATGATAAGGGGTTTAGATGACCATTTTTGGTTGTTATATCTAAATCCTTCATTTTGTAACCTATGTTTGGTCTAATTGATTTTTGGACCATACGAGCATCTAGATTTCATTTTTTGAGCTTCATTTGTAGATGTCTCGTGAGCCCTTTAGAGTGTTTTAGGAAAGGCCACGTGCCAAAACGTGGTAGAAAGATCAAAGGGTCGAAGAAGGAAGGCAAAGAAGCAGATGACTTGTCACCCAGAAATTTAGACAAAGTTCTTAAAATTATTTATGAAGAATCAGCTTACAAGGGTGGCATTATTAGATTCATCTTCTCGAGCACTATAAAATTGACTACAAGAACTCTCAAAATGGATTAACGGTTCACCTGTGAGAAGCAAAATAAGAAGCCGCGAATTGTAGCTCGCCCGCGTGGATCATCACCTGCCCGGGCGGATGGATCTGAATATTGGGCTGAAGCCTCCACCGACAGGGCGATGCCATTTCAACTCGGGCAGGATCCTGCTGCACTTTTTTCTTTTTGTCTTTCTTTTCCTCTCTCTTGTACTATAAATAGCCCTCCTTTCTTCCCCATTCTCTAAGCCCGACTTGGAGGCTCCAAAACCCTAGTTTTTCACCATTTTGTTCCATTTCTTCTTCTTTATTTGTAGATCTTTGTTCTATGTTATGGGTTTTTATTATCTAGCTTAGTTTTGTACTTGGGATTAATTGATTGAGACTTCCTTGCTAATGTCTTGAGAATCATATCTATCTATCATTTGATTTTGCTATTGTGCATTTATTGATCTTTGAATGTGGATTTTTAATGGAATTAATGTTGTTGGAAGTTTGAGTATATGAATTGCTTGTATGTTTGCTTGTTAGGGTTGGGAGAAAGTAGCTAATTTCCCCCCCTCCTTTTAATGTGGAATTCAAGAGCATGAATTAGAGCTTCTAAATGATATTGATGTGTTGATAATTGCTAGATGGATGTGATGATGTTGAACTCGTTGTCATGTTTGTTTTGGGTATCAATGAGATAAGTCTATTGAATGTAGATCATTCTTGACTAATCTTGTGTAAATGCATGAATTAGTTAAATGCTTAGACACGGTGTAGTGTTTATAAGTGTTGCCAAGCTTGTTTATTCTTTGTGCTCAATGCCATTGGTGAGGTTTGACAAGAGAAGTTGAATTCACTCTTGCAAACTACTATCTAAGAAGGATAGAAGATTTATCTTCACAACAAGTAGTTAAAGTAGTGAATAGATTGTTTCACTTGTTCTTGAAGCCTTTGTTATTTAGTATTCAAATGTTCTTAATGCTATATTTTACTTCATTTATGCCATGGGTTGTTTGAGAATAGAAAGTGTTTGTAGGATTGAAGAAGTGCTAGGGTGTTAGGAAAATGACGAATTCCTTAGCTCTTTGGCATGAAAATCCAAGAACATGAACTTAGAATTTCTCGTGCAGAATGTGTTGTGATTCTTGCTAGATAAGCATGTTCATATGGACTGTTCTCATATTAATCCTATAGATGCAATGAAAGGTTAAACCTTGAATGTGGTTTGTTCTAGGTTTAGCCTAATGAATGATATGCTTGGTTAATTGGCTATGACTTTGGTAGAAGGCTTGTTGTTATCAAATCTATAGTCCTTCATGTGAAATTTCGTTGATTAAATACCCATGTGGTGTGGTTTTCCTAGACTGATTGTCAACGAGGTTTGCAAATGGTCGTTGTTTATCTTTCCAAATTACTATTAAGAAGGAATGAATGTTGATCTTCAAATGGGAAGTGATAACATTCCCCATAGGTAACACATGTGATAGAATGAGTGAATGGTTGGTTCAATGATGTACATGAAGTTTGGAAGTGTATATCGATTACCCCAAGGCTTTATCTTTTGTAGTTTTTACCCTTTTTTCCTAGTTTGTTACATGATTAGCATAGTTATTTGACTTTGCTAGTTAGCTTGTTTTTTAATTTTCATAACTTAGGAAAACCAACCAACCAAAACCCCCCATTTACTTGCTTATATATATATATATCTACTTCTAGCCTAATATGAACCTCATATTTTTAAACGCTTAAGAAAATCCCTCTTCTTCGTAGACGATCCCAATTTACCACTATCTACTTAATTGTATTTAGTAAGCATGAAGGGCTTATAAATTATAACTTTGAGAGGTACGATGACGACCTCCCAAATTTTGGCGCAGCTGCCGGGGAATAGGCATTTATTTTTAAGTGTTTGGGCAAATTTGGTTGCATATTAGCTAGTTGTTTTTATTTCCCACTTCTTGGTGGTTGTTTTTGTTCGAAGTAGGTATTGCTTGAGTTCTTGGTGAAATTTTATCAAGAATCCTTGCAATATAATTCCAGACTTTTGAAGAAGAAAAAAAACAAATGGAACGTCTCGCCTTGAGAGAACTCATAATGAGAAGAGAGGCTCAACAAGCAAGGTTTTGTAAGATGTGTCATTCCGACCATACTACCAAGTCTTGCTATTTGTTGAGAGAGGAGCACTATGATGGTAAAAGAATCTTTGGTTTCCAAAACCAAGAGTATTATGAAGAGTGCTACCAAGAGGTTGGGGATGTTGGTTTTCAAGGGCAAGAAGCTCAAGAGTGGTATCCATACCACAAATCTTACAATTTGGAGTGGAGTGGTAATCTGGATTAGTGGTATGAGAAAGAGCTGAAAAGCCAACAATACAGGCAAAATAGTTATCCCCCATCACCATACACCATACCCAAGACCAAGCCCTAGAAGAAGGTTTAAGTTTGAAAAATGAGGAGATAATGAATTCAATAGAAAACATAACCATCAAAGCCAAGACTAATGAAGAATTGGAAACCCAAATCCCCTATATTCTTGAGGTTTTGGAGGAGCATGTGAGAAATTTATTGGAAGTGGTGACCCGAATGGAAGCTCGTTATTCCGTGGATACACCATCACAAGTCAAACTCGAAGATTTGGTGAGTGAGGTCACCATGAGAAATGGAAGAAGAAGTGATTGTGCTACATTCATTATTCTTTACATCATCATCCCTACCCCTATCTAGTGATCCAACTCCACCATCTTTGGAAATTTTGAGGGAGATAAGAGAGGAGCCAAAAGTCTATCCCAAGCCCCCTAACCATCCAACTCCATTTAAACCATCTCCACCTCCACGAGACTTTCCTCTTGAAAGTTTTGTACCCCCACCTCTCCACTTTTAGATGCTTATGGTTAAGGGGTTCAAGCTTTCACCATATGGGGATAACATTAGGGTCGTTCCGACAACCTTTAAATTATGAAGCTTCTCGTGAGGCAACTCGAGCTTTGAAGTAAGGTTAGTGTTTTTGTTTTTTTGAAAACAAAATCCTCAACCATGTCCTCAAATCCTTACCCAAAACCAAAAGAATACCACCACCAAAAACCACTACCAAAACCACCATCTAGGAGTACTACTAGTTGTTGCCTTTTGTGAGTGTTGATCGGGATTTGCATAATTGTGGCTTCGTAGTGGATGGATCAAAGTTTCATGTTGGGCAGAGTTCAAGAACATGGAGGAGAGAACATTCATTGACTAGTGAGCATTGCCATCACTAGGAAGGACCTCAAGATCCTAGTTGTGAGTATTTTTTTTCTTTCTCCCTTATTTCTGTATCTTGTTCTTTTCACATTGAGGACAATGTGTGTTTTCAAGTGTGGGAAAGTAAAGAGAAATATATCTCATTGTATTGTATTGTAGTGTGCATATGCTCCACTTTGATTTTTTTTGTTTGAAAAAAATGAAAAAAATTCCCGCTAAGTTGAAAACCCGAGAGGACACCTTAGGCAAATGTGGGAGGCCCGGATAGGTCAAAAACCCAAAAGGGTAACCTATGCAAAAATGAGAGGCCAAATGGTGTGGAAAAATGTGAGGGTGAGCATTGAAAAAGAAAAATGTGTGAAGCTAGGATGAAAACTCGAGAGGACTCCTAGGAAAAATGAGAGAAATTGAAAATTAATTTATGCCTCTCTTGATTTGTCTATTGGGTGGCTTTTTTCGTAGAGTAAGTTAGCTTGGCATTATATGTATACCTCATTTTTCTTATGGTTTGTTGGTTGTTTAGATTATCTTAGGCGTTGGGATGCAAGAGTGTGATAGATTCTTATGTCTTGGGGGTTAGGGTAGTCAAGAAATATGATGTTGGATGTTTTGGGAAAACTTTTACATGCTAGTTTACGTTTTGATCTTTGCTTGTTCTTATTACTCGAGGATGAGTATAGTTTAAGTGTGGGGAGATTTGATGAGACGTCAAATGCATGTATTTTCCAAAGCATTTAACATCACTTTTGTCATATTTTTGTTGTAAGATTGCTATATTTAGGTAGGTTTACATGATAAGGGGTTTAGATGACCATTTTTGGTTGTTATATCTAAATCCTTCATTTTGTAACCTATGTTTAGTCTAATGGATTTTTGGTCCTTACGAACATCTAGATTCCATTTTGTGAGCTTCATTTATAGATGTCTTATGAGCTCTTTGGAGTGGTTTAGTGAAGGCAACATGCCAAAACGTGGTAGAAGATCAAAGGGCCGAAGAAGGAAGGGAAAGAAGTGGACGAATTGTCACCCAGAGAAGTTTATACAATGTTCTTAAAATTATCCGAGAAGAATCAGCCTACAAGGGTGGCGCATGGATTCGTCTTCTCGAGCACTATAAAATCGACTACAAGACTCCCAAAATGGATCAACGGTTCACCTGTGGGAAGCAAAACAAGAAGCCGCGAATTGTAGCTCACTCGCACAGATTATCACCTGCCCGAGCAGATGGATCTGAATATTGGGCTGAAGCCTCCACCGGGCGGGCGACGGTATTTCTGCCCGGGCAGGATCCTGCTGCACTTTTTCTTTTTGTCTTTCTTTTCCTCTCTCTTGTACTATAAATAGCCCTCCTTTCTTCCCCATTCTCTAATCCCAACTTGGGGACTCCAAAACCCTAGTTTTTCACCATTTTGTTCCATTTCTTCTTCTTTCTTTGTAGATCTTTGTTCTATGTTATGGGTTTTGATTATCTAGTTTAGTTTTGTACTTGGGAGCAATTGATTGAGACTTCCTTGCTCATGTCTTGAGAATAATATCTATCTATTTATTGATTTTGCTATTGTGCATTTATTGAGTTTTGAATGTGGATTGTTAATGGAATTAATGTTGTTGGAAGTTTGAGTATATGAATTGCTTGTTTGGGTTGGGAGAAATTATCTAATTTTCCCCTCTTTTAATGTGGAATCCAAGAGCATGAGTTAGAGCTTCTAAATGATGTTGATGTGTTGATAATTGCTAGATGGATGTGATGATGTTGAACTCGTTGTCATGTTTGTTTTAGGTAGCAAATGAGATAAGTCTACGAATGTCGATCATTCTTGACTAATCTTTGTGTAAATATATAATTTTATTAAATGCTTTGACACAGTGTAGTGTTTAAAAGTGTTGCCAAGCTTGTTGATTCTTTGTGCTCAATCCATCAATGGGGTACTTTTAGTCGTGTTTTGCCTAAGGGGGTCATTGGTTTGACAAGAGATGTTGAATTCACTCTTTCAAACTACTATCTAAGAAGGACAGAAGATTTATCTTCACAACAAGTAGTTAAAGTAGTGAATAGATTGTTTCATTCGTTCTTGAAGCCTTTGGTATTTAGTATTCATGTGTTCTTAATGCTATATTTCACTTCATTTATGCCATGGGTTGTTTGAGAATAGGAAGTGTTTGTAGGATTGAAGTTCTAGGGTGTTGACGAATTCCTTATCTCTTTGGCATGAAAATCCAAGAACATGAACTTAGAATTTTCTTGTGCATAATGCGTATTAATTCTTGCTAGATAAGTATTTTCATGTGGATTGTTCTCATATTTATCCTATAGATGCAATGAAAGGTTGAACCTTGAATGTGGTTTGTTCTAGGTTTAGCCTAATGAATGCTATGTTTGGTTAATTGGTCATGTCTTTGGTAGAAGGCTTGTAATTATCAAATCTATGGTCCTTCATGTGAAATGTCGTTGATGAAATACCCCCATGGTGTGGTTTTCCTAGAGTGATTGTCAACGAGGTTTGCAAATGGTCGTTGTTTGTCTTTGCAAATTACTATTACGAAGGAATGAATGTTGATCTTCGAATGGGAAGTGATAACATCCCCCATAGGTATAATCCTCTAAGCATGGGTGCATTAGCAGTGAGAGTAAAGTGATGGGGAATGGTTTGTGGCGTCACTAGACTAGAGCGCATTCCCCAACTTACGGAGATGGTGAGATACGACATCCTTGTGAGTACCACGTGTGACAGATGGGGGGAATATTTGGCTATCCCCACACTGTGTGACATAGGCATAAGATAGGTTTATATGTCTATATGTGAATGAATTGAGGATAGAAACCATTTATCAATTATGTTACATAAATACCCCAAGTTCCTGTTTATATAGTTTATATAGAATCATCCACTATGTATTACCTTCCCGCCATTACTCACCAATGTTAGTTGTGAGCAAAAAAGTGGCTTACCAACATTCCATGGATTGGCGGGGGGAGGACCCGAATAAGAATCTATCGGAGTTCCATTTGGTGTGTATGAACATGAAGCCACCGGGAGTTTTTGAAGATGACTACAATTTGAGAGCCTTCCCATTTTCCCTTCAAGATGGAGCTAAAGACTTGCTCTACTACTTTTCACAGAGATGCATTGGTTCTTGGATGGACATGTTGTGATAGACTTAGGTGCATCTATTAATGTGATCCCTTCTAGTATTTATGATAATTTATACATAGGTGAACTTAAGGAAACTAGGGTAATTGTTTAACTGGACAATCACTCCTAAGCTAGCCCTCGAGGTCTAGTGAAGATGTAATGGTTATAGTTCGAAATTTGGTTATTCGGGTGAACTTCTATGTCATTGACGTAGTGCACGGTGGTGTTGAACCCCCCCCCCTTTGTATTTGGGAGACCTTTTCTAAGAATGTACAGGACAAAGATCGTTGTTCATATGGGAACACTAACTCTAGAGGATGACATTGATAAGGTGGGGTTTGATATTTACAAGTCTAAGCATGATTCATATATTTCCTTTCTCATGTTCAATAGCATAACTTTGCATGATGAATATGTTCATTTTGACAACCCTTACATGATGAATGAAAAAGAATGCCTAGATGAGTTCTTTGAAGAAATTTCGATGATGGTGAGTTTTTGCCCAATATTGAGACCTTACATGTCTTATATTGCTTGAATGAACCTTGTTATGATACAATTTGTGTTTAGCACATTTCCCCTAGTGTGATTATAGATGCTTTGCTTCCGATTTCTACCACTAATGTGCAGCGGAGAAGGAAGCAGGCTAAGGAATTGAAAATTTCTAAGCCCCTTCCTACTCCCAAACTAAACAAAAATGTATCTACTATTGAGAAAGATGGATGTGTTTGGCATGTTTCTCCAAAGGTAAAGGGCAAACCGAAAATGATGTGGAGACCCGTTCATAGGGACGTGATCACTAGTGGCGTTAAGGATGGTGATTCAGGTGACCCATCAATCCACTCTTCTTAGTTTTTGAAAAAATGTGTGAATAAATAAGTCATGAAGATGAAAATAAAGAAACATTACTTTTATATTTGGTGTTAGTAGGTTTTGGAAACTTGTTTTTCTTATGATTTTTGGGGAGTGTTCAATTGTTGTTGGGGCTGTTAGGGATATATAGTCATCGGATTTTCTGGAAGGAATAATATTACGCTTGGTTTTCATATTTTGGATGTAAGAATTTTGCGACAAAAGTGGGAAGGAAAAGGGGCTAACTAGCCTCGTGCTAGGACATGCTAGCACGAACGTGTTCCAACACGGAAGTGCCAGGCCATGTCAACACAAGGCCACAGGCTCATAACGAGGCTAGCATCCAGCACAGACCCATGATTAAAAAAATGTGGACTCTTTGGTGTTCCAACCATTCTTTTAACCTTGGTCACATGAATTGAGGACAATGCATGAACTAAGTGTGGGGGAGGGGTTGGGTGGCAGCATATCCTTTGCTTTCATTTCATCTGTTTCTAGCCTATGGTTTGGATGTCTTTGATTATGACTATTTCCTTTGTTTTTCCCTCATTTGGATTTTTGAACTCTTGTTTGTTGTCTTCTTTTGGGTGTGAGAGTACCTTTTTGGGGTTTGTGTTTGGGGGAAGTTTTGGAAACATTTTTGTGGTGTGTTTTGTTGTTAGTTTTTAGTAGTTTGTGTTTTTAGGAAGTTTTGGGAACTTTTTGGTGGTGTCACTTTTTGTTTTGATAATATTCATGTAGTATGAAGCCCATCTGTGGGGCATTTTGTGCTACACAAAAAATTAAAAATAGTGAAAAAATGAAGAAAAAAATACCCAGATAAGTTCAAAATCTGAAAGGGCGACTTAGGAAACAATGGGAAATGTAGCTAGGTTGAAAAACCTAGGCAAAAATGAGAGACCAATGCCTGGTTAGGTTGAAAAACCATGGGAAAAAAGAGAGGCCATGTGTTGAAAAGAGTGAGAAGTGAGTACCATTTGTGTGTTAAGCTATGATGAAAACTTGAAAGGGCTCCTAGGCAAAATGAAAGAAATTGAGAGAAATCAGAAACTGTTTTGAACATCTTTTGGATCATGTTTGGAGGTTTCCTCTTGGGCTGTCTTTGGCAGCCTATTCAGCGGAATAAGATAGTTTGACACTTATCTTTTTATCTTACCTTTTTCTTGAAACGATTTGGTTGCATATATTACTTAGTCTCTTTGAGGAGTGTAAGAGTTTTGAGATTCTTACATCTTTTGGGGAACTAGGGACATCTACGAATAAGTTGAATGTATTAGTAAACTTATCCTTGCATGCTACATTCCTCTTGAATCTTTGCTCGTTTTGTTTACTCGATAACAAATAAAGGTTTACGTGTGGAGGAATCACCTTTAAGCATGTGCTAACTATACATTCGACAAATTTGTTATTATGTTTTGTTTGGTTGATTGCTATTTTTAGTTATGTTTATGGGAGGTCATCGTGGTACCTCTCAAAGTTAATATTTATAAGCCCTGAATACTTACTAAATAGTGGCAAGTCGAGGTCATCCACATATAAGGTGGATAATAGACTAGAACTATATATATACTATATAAGCAAGTAAAGAAGGGGGGTTTTGGTTGGTTTTTCCTAAGTTATGAAATTAAAGAAAAGCTAACTAGCAAAGTCAAGTAACTATGTTAATCATGCAACAACTAAGAAAAAGAGCTAAAAACTACAAAAGACCCTTGGGGGCACTTAGCATCAACTTCCAAACCTCATGTAGATCATTGAACCATTCACTCATTCTATCACATTCATTACCTATGGGAAAAACCATCACTTCCGTTTTGAAGATCAATATTCTTTTCTTCTTAATAGTAATTCACAAAGACATTCAACGACCATTTTCAAACCTCATTGATAATCACTTTAGGCAAAAAAAATCCTAATGGTATTTAATCAATGGCATTATACACAAAAAACCATAGATTTGATAACAACAAGCATTCGACCAAACGCATAGCTATTTAACCAAACAATGCATTCATTATCTAAACCTAGAACGGTTTAGATAATCAACATTCAAGATTCAACCTTTTAGTGCTACCTCATAATAAATATGATAACAAACTACATTAACCTACTCATCTAGCAACATTAACCTCACATTACACAACATGGAGTTCTAATTTCATGTTCTCTGATTTTTCATGCCAAAGAGCTAAGAAATTGTACACTTTCCTAACACCCTAACCAATAAATCATACAAACACTTCATATACTCCATAGCATAAACGAAGTACACATACACATTAAAAACACATGAATGCTAAAACAAAAGCGTCAGGAAAGAGTGAAATAGAGGTTCTTACTACATAGGTTTGGAAGCTTCAATCAATTGCTCCAAGTACAAAATTAACCTAGATGATGAAAACACAAAATTAACCTACAAAAACTAAGAAAAGAAAGGGGAAAACCTAGGGTTTTCAGTACCCAAACTGGGAAGAAAAAGAAGAGAGAAAAGATAGAGCATATGATTTAGAATTTATAGTACAAAATAGAAGGAAAGAGTTCTGACCACACGTCCTTCGCGACTGAGCTAGAATTCAGCTTCTTGATTTCTTTCTTATTTTTGTCTCAAGTCCTTCTCTTCACTTATCTTAAAATCTTCAAAAGTTCAAATGCAGGTCTTAAAATCTTCAAAGGTAGTTTTCAAAGTCTTCAAACAAATTTCTTTGTCACACAAAATTCCCTAGAAAAGTAATAAAAGCGTAAAAGTCGCTCTTAACTCTACTTAGGGAATTTCAAGGCAAAATACCATATCTATAGCACAAAAGTGTATAAAAGTGAATCGTAAAAATTCTAAAATAACCATATAAAATGGACACACCAAACCTCCCCAGACTTGCCTTACTCGTCCTTGAGTAAGAAAAGATTCAAACATACAAAGAATTCCACATGTCCACATCCTAAAACTAATACTCCCCCAAACAAAGCCTCACAAAAACTCTCAATATCATAATCCCAAAGTCAAAGATGAAATGAGAATTTTTCACACACAACCCCGATTCTTAAATCTAACCAAACCTAGCATCTATCAATTCACTGTGCCCATAAAACATTTCCAAGCCCCCAATTCACTACCACAGAGACCCCCTCTAGCACCGATTTTTGAAAATCGGTGCCCAAAATATAATAGCACTGGTTTTTTTAACACCAATTTTTAAAAACTGGTGTTAAATTTTTTTATTTTAACATTGGTTTTAAAAGATCTGTGTTAATTTAAAAATAGGTGTTAAATTTTATTTAAAAACTGGTGTTAAATTAACACCAGTTTTTTAAAAACCAGTGTTGGAAAAAATTGCACCGGATTTTTAAAAACCGGTGCTAATAATTTTTAAAATTCAATCTTCCAGCTGCAAAAAATATTCGCCTAAAATTTTGAAAAAAAAACAATCTTCTCGCCAAAAATTTCCAAAAATTCAACCAATTCACCAAAAATTTCAAAAAAAAATATCAAAAAATGTTGCCAGAAATTTCATAGCTGAGAGCAGCTACGCGCAGCCACTCTAAGCTAATTTTTTTGTGTACTTTAAAAAATGTTCACTTTTTTGTTGACTTTAACTAATAAGTAAGTTGACTTAAATTAATCAACGATCAACCTTCATTGACCTAATATATATATAAGAATAAAAATGTTTGACATTAACTAATTAACATTCAACCCTTAATTGATTTAGTATATATAATACAATTAAAAATATTTGACTTTAACTAATTAACTGTTAACCCATATTTGACTTTTTACATGTAAACACTAATAACTAATATTACTTTAACTAATCAACAGTCACCCCTTACTTAACTTAGTATGTATAAATAAGAATATAAATGTTTCACTTTAACTAATCAACGGTCAACCTTACTTAACTTTGTACATATAAAACACTAATAACTAACTTGACTTTAACTAAGCAACGTTAACACTTACTTGACTTTCTATATATAAACACTAAATATAGAAAACCTTACTTGACTTTATTCAAGAATAACAAAAATTGTGTATTTTTTAGCAATGGATAATAGGGTAACACAATATTGGGCCACAATGTAATTTTTCAAGACTGTGTAGAAGTGATCAATGTTGACTCGAGGCTCTTTCATTCACCCATACATGCCCAAATTACAAATTTTCAAATCATATATTATTGAATTGCATTTTTGTGTTGCCAATTCATGATTCGATCACTCTAAATTTCTTGAAGGATCGAAATGCAAAAGGTAAAAAACTTTACTCATAATTCCAAATTGCAATCTGATCGGACGTGATGCTACCATATACACCCCTATTGTATTTTCTAAGTCCATAACATAGTATTTATCAATAATCATTCACAAGAACATATTTGTAAATCTTTTCTGATTTCCCTTTCTTACTTCCAAGTAACTAACTCTAAGTTACTCTAGAACATGTACTAGCACTTTCCAACATTCCACCAGAAAATTCATATATTCAATAATTATATACATAGGAAAGAATAACAAAAATCATGTATTTTGGAGAAGTGGGTTATAGGGTAACCCATTTTGGGTCATAGTGTAATTTTCCAAGACTGTGTAAAAGCAATCAATGTTGACTTTTGAGGCTCTTTCGTTCACCCATACATGTCAAATTGCAAATTTTCAATCGTATACTATTGAATTGCATTTTGGTGTTGCCAATTATATGATTCGAAAAGTCCAAATTTCATTGAGGGACCTAAATGTAAAAGGTAAAAAACTTTACTCCTAACTCCAAATCGCTATTTGATCAAACATGATGCTACTCAATACACTCCCATTGTATTTTCTAAGTCCATAACATAGTATTTATCAATAATCATGCACAAGAACATATTCGAAATGTTTTTCTGATTTCCCTTTCTTACTTCCAAGTAACTAACTCTAAGTTACTCAAGAACATGTACTAGCTTTTTCCAATATTCCACCAGAAAATTCATCTATTCAATATTTCTATACTTAGAAAAGAATAACAAAAATCATGTATTTTTGGAGAAATAGGGTAACCCAATTTTGGGTTATAGTGTGATTTTCCAAGACTGTATAAAAGCAATCAATGTTAACTTTCGAGGCTCTTTCGTTCATCCATACATGCCCAAATTGTAAATTTTCAATCGTATATTATTGAATTGTTTTTGGTGTTGCCAATTTCGTTATTCGACAAGTCCAGATTTCTTGGAGAGACCTATATGCAAAAAGTAAAAACTTTACTCATAACTCCAATTGCAATCTGATCATACGTTATGCTACCTATACACACCTCCGTTGTATTTTCTAAGTCCATAACATAGTATTTATCAATAATCATACACAAGAACATATTTGTAAATATTTTCTGATTTCTTATTCTTACTTCCAAGTAACTAACTCTAAGTTACTCTAGAACATGTACTAGCACTTTCTAATATTCCACTAGAAAATTCATCTATTCAATATTTTTATACTTAGGAAAGAATAACAAAAATCATGTATTTGGGAGAAATGGGTTATAGGGTAACACAATTTTGAGCCATAGTATAATTTTCCAAGACTGTGTAAAAGCAATCAATGTTGAATTTTTGGGATCTTTCGTTCACTCATACATGCCAAAATTACAAATTTTCAATCGTATATTTTTTTAATTGCATTTTGGTGTTGTCAATTTCGTGATTCAACAAGTCCAAATTCCTTAGAGGAACCTAAATGCAAAAAGTAAAAAAACTTTACTACTAACTCCAAATTGCAATTTGATCAAACATGATGCTACCCTATACACACCGCCATTGTATTTTCTAAATCCATAACATAGTATTTATCAATAATCATGCACAAGAACATATTTATAAATCTTTTCTGATTTCCCTTTCTTACTTCCAAGTAACTAACTATAAGTTACTCTAGAACATGCACTAGCACTTTCAACCATTCCACCAGAAGATTCATCTATTCAATATTTCTATACATAGGAAAGAATAACAAAAATCATGTATTTTGGAAAAGTGGGTTATAGAGTAACACAATTTTAGGCCATAGTGTAATTTTCCAAAACTGTGTAAAAGTAATCAATGTTGACTTTTGAGCTCTTTTATTCACCCATACATGCTAAAATTGCAAATTTTCAATTGTATATTATTGAATTGCATTTTGGTGTTGCAAATTTCGTGATTCGACAAGTCCAAATTTCTTAGAGGGACCTAAGTGAAAAAAGTAAAGAACTTTACTTCTAACTCTAAATGGCTATCCGATCAGACGTGATGCTACCATATACACCCCCATCGTATTTTCTAAGTCCATAACATATTATTTATCAATAATCATGCACAAGAATATATTTGTAAATCTTTTCTGATTTCCCTTTCTTACTTCCAAGAAACTAACTCTAAGTTACTCTAGAACATGTACTACCACTTTCCAATATTCCACCAGAAAATTCTTCTATTCAATATTTCTATACTTAGGAAAGAATAAATAAAATCATGTATTTTGGAGAAATGAGTTATATGGTAACAAAATTTTGGGCTATAGTGTAATTTTCCAAGACTGTGTAAAAACAATTAATGTTGACTTTTGAGACTCTTTCGTTCACCCATACATGCCAAATAGAAAATTTTCAATCATATATTATTGGATTGCATTTTGGTGTTGCCAATTTCGTGATTCGACAAGTCCAAATATCTTGGACGGACCTAAATGCAAAAAGTAAAAAACCTTACTCCTAACTCCAAATTGCAATCTGATCAGACGTGATGCTACCCTATACACACCCCCATTGTATTTTCTAATTCAATAACATAGTATTTATCAATAATCATGCATAAAAACATATTTGTAAATCTTTTCTGATTTCCCTTTCTTACTTCCAAGTAACTAACTCTAAGTTACTCTAGAACATATACTAGCACTTTTCAATATTCCACCAGAACTTCATCCATTCAATATTTCCATACTTAGAAAAATAATAACAAAAATCATGTATTTTGGTGAACTGGATCATAGGGTAACCCAATTTTGGGTCATAGTGTAATTTTTCAAGACTGTGTAAAAGTAATCAATGTGACTTTCGAGCCTCTTTCGTTCACCCATACATACCCTAATTGCAAATTTTCAATCGTATATTATTGAATTTCTTTTGGTGATGCCAATTTCATCATTCGATAAGTCCAAATTTCTTTGAGGGACCTAAATGCAAAAGGTAAAAACTTTACTCATAACTCCAATTGCAATATGATCAGACGTGATACTACCCTATACACACCCACTGTATTTTCTAAATCAATAACATAGTATTTATCAATAATCATGCACAAGAAGATATTTGTGAATCTTTTTTTATTTCTCTTTCTTACTTCCAAGTAACTAACTCTAAATTACTCTAGAACAATGTACTAGCACCTTCCAACATCCCACCTGAAAATTCATCTGTTTAATAATACTATACTTAGGAAAGAATTATAAAAATCATGTATTTTGGAGAAGTGGATTATAGGGTAACAAAATCTTGGGTCATAGTGTAATTTTCTAAGACTGCCTAGAAGCTATCAATGTTGACTTTCGAGGCCCTTTTGTTCACCCATACTTGCCCAAATTGAAATTTTTCAATCATATATTATTGAATTGCATTTGGTATTTCCAATTTTGTGATTCAAAAACTCCAACTTTCTTTGAGGGACCTAAATGCAAAAAGGTAAAAAACTTTACTCCTAACTCCAAACTGCAATCTGATCAGACGTGATGCTACCCTATACACACACCCCCATTGTATTTTCTAATTCAATAACATAGTATTTATCAATAATCACGCAGAAGAACATATTTGTAAATCTTTTCTGATTTCCCTTTCTTACTTCCAACAAACTAACTCTAAGTTACTCTAGAACATGTACTAGCACTTTCCAACATTCCACCAGAAAATTCATCTATTAAATATTTCTATACTTAGGAAAGAATAACAAAAATCATGTATTTTGGAGAAGTGGGTCATAGGGTAACAAAATTTTGGACCATAGTGTAATTTTCCAAGACTGTGTAAAAGCAATCAATGTTGACTTTCGAGACTCTTTCGTTCACCCATACATGCCCAAATTAAAAATTTTCAATCGTATATTATTGAATTGCATTTTGGCATTTCCAATTTCATGATTTGATAAGTCCAAATTTCTTGGAGGGACTTAAATGCAAAAGGTAAAAAAATTTACTCCTAACTCCAAATTGCAATCTGATCAGACGTGATGGTACCCTATACACCCACATTGTATTTTCTAAGTTCATAACATATTATTTATCAATAATCATGCACAAAAATATATTTGTAAATCTTTTCTGATTTTCCTTTCTTACTTCAAGTAACTAACTCTAAAACATGTACTAGTACTTTCCAACATTTCACCAGAAAATTTATCTATTCAATATTTCTATACATAGGAAATAATAACAAAAATCATGTATTTTGGAGAAGTTGGTTATAGGGTAACCCAATTTTGGGCAATAGTGTAATTTTCCAAGACTGTGTAAAAGCAATCAATTTGAGGCTCTTTCGTTCACCATACATGCCAAAATTACAAATTTTCAATCGTATATTACTGAATTACATTTTGGTGTTGCCAATTTCGTGATTCGACAAGTCCAAATTTCTTGGAGGGACCTAAATGCAAAAAGTAAAAAACTCTACTCCTAACTCCAATTGCAATCTGATCAGACGTGATGCTACCTTATACACCCTAATTGTGTTTTCTAAGTCCATAACATAGTATTTATCAATAATCATTCACAAGAACATATTTGTAAATCTTTTCTGATTTCCCTTTCTTACTTCCGAGTAACTAACTCTAGAACATGTACTAGCATTTTTCAATATTCCACCAGAAAATTCATATGTTCAATATTTTTATACTTAGGAAAGGATAACAAAAATCATGTATTTTGGAGAAGTGGATCATAGGGTAACCCAATTTTAGGTCATAGTGTAATTTTCCAAGACTCTGTAAAAGCAATCAATGTTGACTTTCGAGGCTCTTTCATTCACCCATACATGCCCAAATTGCAAAATTTCAATCTCATATTATTGAACTGCATTTTGGTGTTGCCAATTTTGTTATTCGACAAGTCCAAATTTCATGGAGGGACCTAAATGCAAAAAGTAAAAACTTTACTCATAGCTCCAATTGCAATGTGATCAGATGTGATGCTACCCTATACACCCCCACTGTATTTTCTAAGTCAATAACATAGTATTTATCAATAATCATGGACAAGAAGATATTTGTAAATCTTTTCCGGTTTCTCTTTCTTACTTCTAAGTAACTAATTCTAAATTACTCTAGAACATGTACTAGTGCTTTCCAGCATCCCACCGGAAAATTCATCTATTTAATAATTCTATACTTAGGAAAGAATTACAAAAATTATGTATTTTGGAGAAGTGGATTATAGGGTAACACAATCTTGGGTCATAGTGTAATTTTCTAAGACTGTGTAGAAGCAATCAACGTTGACTTTCGAGGCTCTTTCATTCACTCATACATGCCCAAATTGAAAATTTTCAGTCGTATATTTTTTAATTGCATTTTGGTGTTTCCAATTTTGTGATTCGACAACTCCAACTTTCTTGGAGGGGCCTAAATGCAAAAAGAAAAAACTTTACTCGTAACTCCAAATTGCAATCTGATCATAGATGATGCTACCCTATACACCCCCATTGTATTTTCTAAGTCAATAACATAGTATTTATCAATAATCATGCACAAGAACATATTTGTAAATCTTTTCTGATTTCCATGTCTTACTTCCAAGTAACTAACTCTAAATTACACTAGCGTTTTCCAATATTCCATCAGAAAATTCATCTATTAAATATTTATATACTTAGTAAAGATAATAAAAAATCATGTATTTTGGAGAAGTGGATTATAGGGTAACACAATTTTGGGTAATAGTGTAATTTTCCAAGACTGGAATGATGTTGACTTTCGAGGCTCTTTTGTTCACCCATATTTTCAATCGTTTATTACACTGAATTGCATTTCGGTGTTTCCAATTTTGTGATTCGACAACTCCAACTTTCTTGGAGGGATCTAAATGCAAAACGTAAAAACTTTTCTCGTAACTTCAAATCGCAATCTGATCAGACGTGATGATACCCTATACACCCCCATTGTATTTTCTAAATCCATAAAATAGTATTTATCAATAATCATGCACAAGAACATATTTGTAAATCTTTTCTGATTTCCCTTTCTTACTTCTAAGTAAATAACTCTAAGTTACTCTAGAACATGTGCTAGCACTTTCCAACATTCCACCGGAAAATTCATGTATTAAATATTTCTGTACTTTGGAAATAATAACGAAAATCATGCATTTTGGAGATGTGGATTATAGGGGAGATGTGGATTATAGGGTAACACAACTTTGGGCCATAGTGTAATTTTCCAAGACTGTGTAGAGACAATCAATGCTTACTTTTGAGGCCTTTTTGTTCTCCCATACATGCCCAAATTACAAGTTTACAATTGTATATTATTGAATTGCATTTTGGTGTTGCCAATCTTGTGACTCGACTAGGACCTAAGTGCAAATAGTAAAAACTTCTTGTAACTCCAAATTGAAATCCGCTCGAAAGTGATGCTTCCTTATACCCTCATTGTATTTTTCTAGCCCATAAGGGAATATTTATTAACAATCCGGTGCAAGAACATTTTACTTAATTTGTATATGCTAATAAAATGTATTAAAAAACAAATAATATATATTCAAAATGCCCCTTTAACTAGGTTGACTTTCACTAAGTTGTCAATGCTTACTTGACTTCACTAATAACTAGGTTGGCATTCACTAATCAACGGTTAACCCTTACTTGACTTTATATATGTATATACACTATTAACACTACAACAAACAACACCTATTACCTCGGCTTTTGAGGCCTTTTTACCTCAGTTTTTTGCCCCTGAAAAACCAACGTAAATGTAGGTGAAGTAAAAAAGTTTACATTTTACCTCAGTTTTGAACCGAGGTTAATAATCCCTTTTACCTCGGTTTTGGGATCGACGTTGGCATGAATTGAGACCGATGTCGCACCATGGAAGAAGGCTGGTGTTATGATACCCTGGCTGCTACTTCGATGAACACAACTTCGACATCATGAACTTTGTGATGTCGTGAAAGGAATATAGCAGCCGATGGTATAGGAAGTGAGTGGACTTCGCACCAGATTATGTCGTTCATAATACAAGCAATGTCGGAGTCACGAAGAAGCGATATCGCACATAGTGAGAGAGCCACATCGTGTCCCTAGTGATGTGGATCACTGAATAAATAACGTCATTTTGTTTGTCTGACGTCACAAAAAATAATTTACGCTGGTCTATGCGACGTCGCTAATATGTCATTTCAGAGCTAGTTAATGTGACATCATAGTTTTATCGGTCAGCTCTCATTTCTCATAAAATATTATGATAACTTATATTTGATAACGCAAACAATCGGTCTTCGATAGTTGTTACGTGTTATAAATAATGTGATAAATCGAGTAATTGTTGAACATAATACAACACTTAATTGTTGTTCAATTATTGTGGGAATCATTAACTGAAATGTTCATTTAAACCAACAACATTATGACATACTAGTATATTACAAATAAGTGTAACAATATATTAAAATACATAAGGTTGTTATAAAATTGAAACAATAATTGCATTTAACATCCATTGCCTGCGTCATACGACATCCAAGCTAAGAGTCCATTGTAACTCGCTTTGTCCTATTAAAATAAATACACATGAAACAAAATTTATGTTAGAATTTGGTAGTCCAGAATAATGTACACATAATATTGTCAAGTGCAGGTGATAATAATCTAAACATGGAAAAAGTACCTTTACTGACCTACAACGATGTCGCTTGGTTGATAAAGCAATGTTTACTTAACCGATGGATGAGCGAAGTTGGATATTCAACAACGTATATCAATTCTGGACAATGCAACATTGCATAACATTCGGCTCTTTATCATTAGGGCGATGCAAATAGTACGATGTCGTACATTCAACCTGTATTGATACAAAGAAATTGATTATTTTCCACAATCAGCAACAATCTATGATTTTTTCCACAATCCATATAAATAAGCCATTATTTTGGAAAGACAAACACTGTAACTTATATATTATGTAAAAAATCATCATACTCCATGAATATATTCAATGTATGGTTAATGTGGAAAAAAACATATACAATTGAGGAGATGCCAAAATGAACTACCTCAATTTATTTGAACCCGGAGATGCTCCAACATCCTAAAATAATTATTGATATTTGATAGAAGAAATTGGATTGGGTATTTTGGTTTTTGTAATGGTGTTAATGGAAATGGTGGTGTGGAGTTGTGTTGAGAGAAAATGTGGTTGAGATGGGAAATGATTGTGTTGTTGCAGGATATTATTAAAATGAGATAGGTTTGGGGGGAAATTTTGGTTCAAAATTTTAGTTCCCGCTGGAAATTTTCAATAGCAGTGAAATTGCATTTATGTCGGCCACATATTCATTTCATTCGAATTGCATTTGCAAAATCGGACAAGTGGGGCAAAAGTATAATTTTTGATAACTGTCATTGAAGTAATCATCTGCAATTTACTCTACATGATGTATTGGAGCTTTTCAAAATTTGATGGACAGAATATTATTAGCTTTTAATTTCATAAAAAACCTAGAACATTAAATTTGATAATCTTTCTCATAACGCTTATAGTAAGGGTATAAATGGAACACTCCAAAAATTATGGATGATTACCCCCGGTTCAAGGACGGGACCCTTTCCATCCCCCAGTTAAACTCATGAGAATGCGATATTCAGGATAAAGAAACTGGCATAATCCTACAAAGAATCCAACAGGTTCATCCTGAATGAACCGTGTATACTTACGAGTAATCATCTACAATTTACTCCACGACGTATTGGAGCTCTTCAAAATTTGATGGACGGAGTATTATTAGCTTTTAATTTCATAAAAACCTAGAATATTAAATTCGATGTAATTCTATGTGGTAGAAATGAACTTTCTCATAATGCTTATAGTAAGGGCATTAATGGAACACTCCAACAATGACAGATGATTACCCCGGTTTATGGACGGGACCATTTCCATCCTCCAGTCAAACTCATGAGAATGTGATATTCATGACAAAGAAACTCACATGATCCCACAAAGAATTAAAGAGGTTAATCCTGAATGAACCATGTATACTTAGAAGTAATCATCTGCAATTTACTCCACACGATGTATTGGAGCTCTTCAAAATTTGATGGATGGATTATTATTTTCTTTTAATTTCATAAAAAAACCTAGAATAAATGTGATGTGATTCTATGTGGTGGAAATAATCTTTCTCATAACACTTATAGTAAGGGTATTAATGGAACACTCCAAAAATGAAAGATGATTACCCAGATTCGGGGATGGGACCCTTGCCACCCCCCAGTCAAACTCATAAGGATGCGATAATCATGACAAAGAAACTGACATGATCCCATAAAGAATTCCATAGGTTCTTCCTAATTGAACCATGTATACTTACAAGTAATCATCTACAATTTACTCTACATGATGTATTGGAGCTCTTCAAAATTTGATGGATGGAATATTATTAGCTTTTAGTTTCATAAAAATACCTAGAATATTATATTTTATCTAATTCTATGTGGTGGAAATGATCTTTCCCATAACGCTTATAGTAAGGGTATAATGGAACATTCCTAAAATGACGAAAGATTACCCCAATTTGGGGATGTGACCCTTTCCATCCCCCAGGAAAACTCATGAGAAGGCAATTTAGATTACTAGGTAGCTCCAATTTTGCATTTCATCCTCCCCCACCATCTTGGAGGGACCCAACTGTAAAAATTGAAAAGTTCACTGGCTATGTGCAAATTGATTCCGATAGAACCAGATGTTATTATAGGTCATGGACAACTATAAATTTAAATTTAAATTATCAAATGTACATTTAACCCAGTTTCCATCTTAGTAGACTGAAATGGTGAGGTCCAAATTAATAAGTGCCGATGTCGGTCCTATGTCAGATTCATGTCGCTAAACAAAAAAAAGGTGCAACCTGCCATGAAGATTGGTCAAACACAGGCTCATTCCTATGTGAGTGGGCTGTAACAGTGAGACCCACATTTAGAATAACTGATGTTGCTCTACAACGGTCTAAGTTCAGTGTGTGACCAACATGCGAATTCAGCTTGCCCTAGGCGGAAGTCACAACGCTTCAGAGCAGGTGTATAAATGGAGCCCACCTCTCATAAATCATTACAAACTTGTATAGTATTCTCTTGAATTTCAAAACTCCTCCCAGCCCATCTTCTTAAAGGTTTGGTTTCCACATGTGTTTACATTGTTTTGGTTTTTGTATTTAGCCTTGAAATTGTTGTTTGGATTATGGGTCTGAATGTGTTAATTGTTCTAATTTTTGAGGTTTCTATGGCTCGGAGTGCTAGAATGTGCTAGAATGTTCTACTTTTTGAGGTCTGAATGTTATAAGATTATTTAGCCTTGAAATTGTTATTTGGATTATGGGCCTGAATGTGTTAATTGTTCTAATTTTTGAGGTTTCTATGGCTCTAAAACATTTTACCTAAGCATAGAATTTTCCTAGGGAGGGCTGCCCATGGTTGACAGATTGTAAAAAATTAGGATTTTGAAGACACAACAAAGTTGTAGTTTATGTGATGAGGTGGATGAGACAACAACCCATATGTTTTCGGGTTGTACATACACTAAGGGGTTGATGAAAATTTTGAAGTTGAGGGATATGAGCAACATGAGGCAAGTAAAAAGATGTTTGTTGATGATGGTAAGAAGAAGGAAAGACTTGATGTTGATGAAGTTTACTAGTGCCTTGTATAGAATATGAAAGGAACAAGAGGATCTTTTGCCAAGAAGATTTGAAAATGGAGACCTTGGCTGCCCAAGTTGAAGTTGAATGCAAATGGAGGAGCAACAAAAGATGGAAAGAAAATTTTGAATATGAGCCTAGATAGAATATAGAGCTAGTTGTTTGTTTGATTTTAAATAGCAAATTTTGATAGGGTTTTTACTTGTAAAAAGCTAGGAGTGATGGCCTAAAAACTCTTTTGGTTTGATTTGATCTATATACAAAACTTTCATAAAAAAAAGAATGTGAAGGTGACTAGCTAATTGACAAGTCTGTCGAACTAGATGTTGGTAGTCCATTGATGACTCTCTTTGTCCCCATCACAAAAAATATATAGTAATTAAAATGTTATTTAATAATTAGCCAGTCCCTCAAAGAATTTCACATAATGGGGTAGACAACATTAATCCCATATTCAAATTAGTTAATCTGTTCCCTACCGACGTCGCATATTATAGAAAATGACATTGCAATCATCGACTCATCAACGACCTCAGTTTGATACTAATAAATTTTTTTGAAAGTCCTTGACATGTGCGACCTCGACCTTTGTTCAGTAACATTTTGCATGGAACGATGCAATGCGATTGAGGTCGTGCATTCATAGTCATACGAATCTTAGCATCATGTCTCACTCTTTACAAATATGGTATTATCTTGTAGAAAAAAACAGCATACAATATATAACATGCAAAACAATCAACATATACTCATGAAATTTTGGAATCATTAATCAATGAAGAAAAAAACATGTTCAAAAAGATTATGACCAAATTTGTAGATGAATATGGAATAACAAGGTGGAATTCTCTCTCATATATTTCAAGCCGATGTAATTTTACTGTATGTGAGTGCGATTTTGGTGCGAATTGACCAAAACGAAAATTTGGTGTCGTTTTGTCCTTCCCCTCCTTCTTTCTTCTCTCTTTCACTGATAAGGTCGGTTTTTTCAGTCCGACTGGTCTGATCATGGCGGCTCCTCCGCCTGGCCGTGGTGGAAATGCCGCGGCCAAGTCCTTCCTCCAAGCTCTAGGCACTCGTCAAGTCCACTGCAACCATCTCTCCCCTCCAATCTCGAAATCGTCCCGAAGACACAGTACAAAGGAGAGATAGCCTGCTTAGTCTCTAGACAAGATGCGGAAAGGTTGGCCTCGCATTACCAGAATGCTCTAGTGGGAAAGTTTGCCAGGGGAAAGCCACCAATGTCGGTCCTAAACGAGGCTTTCAAATCAGTGGGCTTCAAAGGAAACTTTCAAATTGGTTCGATCGACTATAAACATATCCTCATCCGATGCCAGGAGAAGGAGGACTATCAGAGATTATGGATTAAAGGGCATTGGATCCTCAATCAAGCCCCAATGAAAGTGCTAAAATAGACTACAGATTTCTCTCCGGAAGCCGAGTCTTCTATAGTTCCGGTATGGGTTTCCATTCTGCAAGTTCCGATCTATTTCTATAACATTGCAATGCTTCAATCAATTGGTAATCAGATAGGCACCTTTATTAAGATGGATGCAGCTACTGCTGCTCTCACTAGGCCTTCTGTAGTCAAAATGTGTGTTGAGATACATCTGAAAAGTATCCCTGCATATATTAGGGTGGGAATAGAAGAAGATGGTATTGAGTTCAATGTAGTTAAGTTGCCTCTTGAATTTGAGGATATTCCGCCTTATTGCCATCACTGTAAGACTATAGGTCACGATGATGCTCAATGTATTCACCTGCATCCTGAGCTTAAGAGATCAAAATCGTTTAGATTTGACAAGACATCTAAACCTGTCGTGGATCAGTTTGTGCAAGAGAAAGGCTCTGGGTTAAAATCCGGAGGGGAGATGGTTAATGCACAATTGGAAACTAATGGGGCAGGGAGTTCAGGTCTAACCGTTGCTGATAAGCAAGGTCCAAAGATTACAAAGACTTTTAAATATGTTCCAAAGCAAAAAGTGGACACTACTATAGTCGGTGAAGGGATTAAGGTTCCTGAGGTTTCTACCACAATGAATCAAGTTGGCTTACAGAATACAGCAGTATTAGAAACCCCTGCACAGGAAGAAAATCTGGGGGAAACTACCATAGATCTAACAAATGACCATGATACTGTGACTGAAAGGCAGACTGGCATCTGTTCTGATTTGATCTCAGGTGTAATTGGAGCCAAACAGGATAACTTCGCAACCAGGGGGTCACCATTGAAACAACCCCAATCTGCTCCTCCTTTCCCTACATCCAAAAGGATTTTTTCAAAGGATGACATCCCTGTTAAAAGAGGTAAATCTCTCTCTCCTTTCAATACCATCATTGCTGCTAAAAATTTTCTCTTCTCTCAGCGAAAACGTAAACAAAATAGATTTATCCCTCTTGAAGACAACGATGGATCAAAAGAGGATTTCTCAAAGGATATCCCTGTCACAATCACTGGAGATTCTGAGGTCAGGAATGATGAAAATCTCAACGCTTCTCCTGCAATTAACCCTGCTGCTCAGGTTAGTATGGTTAGGCAGGTAAGTCCTTCCCACTCTCCCTCCAACTTAGCTAAGCAAAGGAGGGGTAGGCAACTGGATATTGATCCTAAGCATAGAAATGATACATATCTGACTCAATTGAACACTATCATGACTAGATCAAAAAGCGCCAACAATGTTTTAATATGAATAATACAAACCTCCAGATAAAATTTCTAGTTTGGAACTTAAGAGGAATGGACACCTCCATACTCAGACTTCAAAACCTGATTATTAGGCATAAGTTTGATCTCATTTGCCTAATTGAGCCGAAGCATGACAAACTTCAATGTGAATCCTACAGGAGGTTGCTACATTTTGATAATTGCTTGTATGCCATGAATGAACAGATCTGGTTATTTTGGAACTCTTCAATAAACCTTTCTATCAAATATGATAATTTGCAGTTTCTTACTGTCTCTTTATATAGTTTTACTTTGAATAAGAATATGGATACTTTCTTTGTATATGGTCTTAGGACTAGAGACGGTAGGAAATCCATATGGTCAGATATTCAGGCTTCTACCTATTCTGATACTATCTTTATTGGTGACTTCAATGCTATCACTTCTATTCATGAATATAAAGGCCCCTCCACCCCTAAATCTGGAAGTATTAAAGATTTTAACAAATTTATTAATACTTTGGCTTTAGAGGAAATAAATACGGTAGGTAATCTATTTACATGGAGCAACAATAGATTGAGGAATCCTACCACTCAGAGATTAGATAGGGGACTCTGCAATGCTGCATGGTCAACTTCTTTTCCCTCCTCTTCTGTTCAAATTTTAAACAGGACTACATCTGACCACAGTCCACTGCTTCTATCTATAGGAAGTGATATCCCCTCATCCCCTAGGCCTTTTAGATTTCTTAACACTTGGTTTAAAAGGGAAACCTTTCTAACAGTAATCAAGACAGACTGGGATACTCCTATGCAATACTCTGGAATGTTAGGTTTCTGCCTAAAACTCTCTAGGCTGAAAAAGACTTTAAAATCTTGGAATAGAGATCATTTTGGTAACATACATGAGAATGTCACACTGGCAGAAAAGGTAGTCTTACTGCAGGAACAAAATTTTGATCAAAATCCCAGTGAAACAAATGGTTTAAATCTTAAGGAAGCAAAAGCTAAGCTAATAAGATCACTGGCTGAACAGAAAAGTTTCTAGAAGCATAAATCAAAGATTAAATGGTTAAAGGAGGGTGACAACAACACCAAAATTTTCCACAATTCAGTGCAAGAAAAAAAAGGCAGGCTAAAAATTACAAAGATTAAAAGTGCTAATGGTTCATGGCTAGATAATATGCAAGACATAGAGACAGAAGCCATTCAGTACTATAAAAGCCTATTATCTGATGACAGCTCCCCTGCCTCTGACATTTTCAAAAATCATTTTCTCAGTCAGATCCCCAAGTGTATCTCGGACCTGGAAAATGAAAAGCTTTTGCTTCCGGTTACTATGACAGAACTTAAACCTATTGTGCTTAGTCTCAATAAACATAGTAGTCCTGGACCGGATGGGTTTACAGCAAAATTTTACATTAAAAGTTGGGATATCATTTCTGTTGATCTGCTTGATGCTGTTCAGGACTTTATGAATGGGAATAAGATCCCCAAAGGATTCAGTAGCACATGGATTACAATCATTCCTAAAAAGAAAACTCCTTTTTCTTTTGATGATTTCAGGCCAATCAGTCTCTCTAATGTAATTAACAAGATTTGTTCAAAGATAATAATGGAGAGACTCAAACCATTAATGAATAATCTCATCTCACCACATCAGACTGCTTTTCTAAAAGGCCGGGACTTAGCTGATAATGTAATTTATCTACAAGAAATGATAAGATTTTTGAATAGAAAACAAAGAAATCCAAACTGCATAGTTAAATTAGACCTTAAAAAGGCTTTTGATAGGGTTAAGTGGTCCTTCTTATACAGTGTTCTTCACAAATTTGGTTTTCATGCTAGATTTCTTTTCCCTATCATGAACAATTTATCTCAGGCTTGGTTTTCAGTTTTGATAAATGGCAAGCCAGCTGGTTTTTTCCAGGCTAGTAGAGGTATTAAACAGGGTGACCCCCTGTCTCCATTCCTTTTTAATATCTTTTCAGAAGCTTTCACTAGGAGTTTAGCATTCATATTCAGTACAGGTAAACTGGCTTCCTATGATCTCCCAGGTAATACTGCCCCAATCTCTCATTTATCCTATGCTGATGACACAGTTGTATTTCTAAAGGCTGAAAATAGAACTCTAATCAGATTTAAGGCTTTTTTTATCTACTTTTGAAGAGGTAACTGGGCAGCACATAAATTATGGTAAAAGTGACTTATACATTAGCAGGCATGCATCTGCCCATACAGTTCTCAACATAAAAAGGATCTCGGGTATGAAAATTGGTAGAATGCCTTTCACTTACTTGGGTGTACCTATCTTCACTGGAATTACCCAAAAATGTCACTTTCAGCCTCTAATTGAGCAAATTGATGACAGGATCAATAACTGGAAGAATAAGTGGTTATCAATGGGAGGAAAAATGACACTGATAAAATCTTGCATCTTTTCCATTCCTCAGCATATCTGGTCTGTTCTAAAACCTAGCAAGAAGGTAGTTTCCATAATTGAAAAGAAAATGAGCAGATTTTTCTGGGAATATACTGATCAGAAACCAAATAGAATTTGGAGAAAATGGGAATCACTTTGTTTTCCAATCAGCCAGAATGGGTTAGGTTTCAGATCTATTAACTCAATTATAGAAACATGCTCGGTTAAGTTATGGTGGAAATACCAAAAGGCTGAGGCACCATGGACTAATTTTATTCAATCCCTGCCCCACTCATACAAATCATCCTCTAATTGGAAAAGAATTTGTAGTGTAAATGCTTGGGCTGAGTCCAATTCTAGGGTGATTTTGGGGAAAGGATCTTGTAATTTCTGGACCTCTAATTGGCTAGGTCTTAAGCCTATCATGGATTACTGCCTTCCTGATCAGGTGGATATTTCAGAAAATTGTACAGTGGCTGAGTTCATAGACAATAAACAAAATCTGATCATGAAATTGAACCACTTTCTACCACCTGAAATCATATCTCTGTTGCAGGTCTCTAAACTTCAACCACACAGGAAAGATAGACTAATTTGGAAACCTGGACCTACAGGGGATTTCTCATTCAAATCAACCTATCTCCTTCTCAGTCCAAGATCAGGTAGTATTGCTTCGATTAAATTCCTCTGGTGTGATAGGATTGAAAAGAAAATATCTGTTTTCATGTGGAAACTCATTAATTCCTATTTACCTTTTGATAATGTCTTACAGAGACTTACTATTTGTTTACCTTCTAAATGTGTTATGTGCAGTAACCATGTGGATTCTCTAGATCATTTTTTTAACTCATGCACTTTCACAACTCTGGTTTGGAAGAACATTCACTCTTATATGGGGATCTCCAACAAAATTTTCCCTTCTGTTTGGGAAAGAGTATCTTATTATTTGACCTATCAAGGTTTAAGCTCATTGCACTCCACACTCATTAGGAATGCTGCTCTAATTACAACCTGGAACCTATGGAAGATGAGGAATGCTTGTTTATATG
This sequence comes from Rubia yunnanensis, assembly GCA_037428765.1. Classification (NCBI taxonomy): domain Eukaryota; kingdom Viridiplantae; phylum Streptophyta; class Magnoliopsida; order Gentianales; family Rubiaceae; genus Rubia; species Rubia yunnanensis. The sequence continues at coordinate 74,910,481 of CM075061.1, read as the reverse complement.
ATGGGATGACCCCTAGTAGTGTCTTAATTCTTAACCGGATTAGAGACAAAATTTTTTACTCATTCATCTACAAACCAGCTTTCATTTCATCTGCTTTTGATTATGGTATAGCCAATCATTCCTTCCTGCCATTGATTAAAACTGCTCCAAAACCTAAGATCTTCAAAATTGCATGGAAAAAACCTGAGATTGGATATAAATTTAATGTGGATGTAGCTTGGAATAAACAACAGGATGAGTGTGGTCTAGGACTGATCATTAGGGACTCAAGTGGAACTTTCATCTCGGCTCACACTAAATTTACTCTTGCTATTTCTCCCTTAGAAGCTGAGTTAAAGGCTATTTTGTTTGCAGTACAGATTAGTCAGAGTTTTTTGATACCTATCGTTATAGAATCTGACTGTTTAGGGGCTATTCTCTCTGTTCAATATCCTCTAAAAGCTATTTGGAAAGTGTTTGAACTTGCTGATGAAATTCATCAGACTCTGGGGGGAATACATATACTGCACATCCATCGTGAGGCAAATTTGGTAGCCGATGCTTTGGCTAAGGAATGCTTATCGGCTAGGACTACCTCCATCTTTAGTAGTTTACATATGCTACCTCCAAAATTTTCAGGGCTGGTTAAGTTAGATAAGGAAGGTGTTCCTTCCTTGAGAACTGCCCATTGACCAGATGCTACTAACTTGTTTTTACTGCATTTTTGCAGGTAATGATCGGCTGGCCACTCTCAACGGATTTCCAAAGTAAAACCGAGCACACAACATTGGCAAAGGTTTCACAAAGACTTAGAGGATAGGCTTATGGCTTAGGTTAAGGTTGTCTCTGACTGACTTGTGTCTCTTTCGATTCACTAACAAGTTCGAGCGCCAATTACCTAGCCATTAGTATTTGTAATCCTCTAGTTTTACTCAAGGTCGCTATCTTCAACTATTTTTGGAAGCAACAAGGTGTTGCTTTAAGAGCAATATGCTCTCACATTGTAAATAAACTAAGATTCGGTTTCTTTCTTGTTTTTTAAGGGTTTGGGAAGCCTAATACAACTTTCCTCCATCTCCGGATGGTTTTAATTTTTTTAAAAAAAAAGTAGATGAACATGGAATGGGTAGAAAAATACCTTAAGGAATTTGAACCTTTAGATGCTCCACCCTTAGATCTTGTTGATTGAGAGGTGCAATTTGAATGAGCTGTCTGTAATTATTGTAAGGTGTGAATGGAATGGATGATGTGTTAGTTTAAGGTGTTGGGTTTGTGTTGTTAATGAGAAATGAGTGTAAGAGCTGAGTTATATTTACTTTAAATGGGGTTGGGGGAAATATTTGGTTCAAATTCTCGCCAAAAAATTTCAATTCCCACTGAAATGTTTGGTACTACCAACGTCAGCTTCTGTTCGATTATAATTTCATTGTAGGTGGGAAGCATGCAATGTCGTTCATATTTTCCATAGTTGATTTTCAAAAATGTGTGGTAAAATCCCGGGTGTTAACCGAGTGGCCTTTCAGTCGAATAGAATTTTTTCCAATATACAACCGTCAACCATTGATTTCTCCCAATTTTTCGGAGAGACATATGTGCAAAATTTTAAAAAATAGACTGTCAGTCCAAAACACAATTACGAACAGTTTGAAAAGAAATTTTCTGATCCAAATTTGAACTTATACTATTCGAGTATAATAAATAAACTAGGACCAATCAACATATGCTTCCACAAGTTCTTCCGAAGGACACCTTGTTTACTTGTAAGTAATGTGCTACAATTTACTCTAGGTCATGTGTTGTCGCCTCAAAAATATTCATGGACAGAATTCTATTACATTTTTATTTCCTAAAAAACCACAAATTTGAACTTTGATGCAATTCTATGTGGTGGTTCCCATCAAACTAACTAGACATCAATAAAGTTCACCGATTGTGTTAAAATTTATTCCCATCAAACTAGACGTCTATAAAGTTCATGGAAATTTATAGATGTCTATTAGTATATAATATACCAGAAACAATTATTAAGGTTAGCCATGCTCGTTTTGGTCAAACGCGGGCCCAGTTGTTCTGCTAATGGGCTAAAATGTTGAGGCCCACGTTAATAGGGGTCGCATCAGTCTTATTTTGATCATGAATATGTAATCTCAATGAACTTGCAACGTCGCATATGATGTTGGACTTTCATAGGCTGAACCGTTGAGACCCACAAGTAGAGTACATGACGTCGCTTATGATTCACTATCCTGTCGTTCTGATCGACTTACGTGCGACCCACATAATAGAGGGCAGAATACACAATGATTCATAATAGATATATGTATATATATGGAGCCCACCACTAGACATCACTTCATACATTCAACTTCTTGGGAAATTTCTACACTCTCTGACCCTATCTTCTCAAAGGTATGCCTAGATTACTTTCTTTTTTGTCTTTGTTATTGAATTTGATATGCATTGATGGTAGAAATTCCATAATGTTTTTTTGTATTCAAATTTCCATGGATGTTTTCTCTAGGTAGTAGAAATTTAGGTTTGACGTTCTCATTTGTTAGCCGGCCTTAATTTGTTGCTTTTACCTATTATGTGCTCTGGTTTTCTTCTGGTGAGAATGCATCTGAAACTCCTAAATGCGATCTCGCTGGTACGTTGGTCATACTTCTTTTGAGATGAACTCTGAACCCTAGCAGTATGCGATGTCAACTTCTATTCATTAGCATGTCAGTTTTAACGACTGGTGGCCAACGTGTCAGCGACGTCGATTATAAATTATGCTATGTAATATTTGTGGGCCCCACAATAGATTAAATTCACCAATTCTTATTGAATTTCAGGAATCATGTCTAACCGTGCTGGTTTGAGTATACGTGCCCCGATTGAGGTAAGTCATTTATTGTTCCAATTTAAATTCCATTTCATTTTCTATTTTTCTGTAAGAATAATATTGAAAGTATCAATGATCAAAATGCAGATCCCTAGCAATTCGGATGAGGATCATCATCCGAGGACTGCATTCGGATGAGGATCATCATTCCACATGCTTACAAGGACAAACTTCGGTGCCATTCCAATTTTGGTAAGTCATCCCTTGTTACACATGATGTATTATTTTTCAGTGCACTTTCTCTACAAGTTACTTTCACATTTACTATTTTTTTCTTTGTTTATAAATCATTATGTCCCTAGCAACATTTCAGAGCTTCTACCGTCGTACAAGACCCCATTGTGCTGTGCTGTAATGGAAGGGTGTATGAGATATGTTATTCGAGGGACAAGAAGTACAAGACCCTCACCCCTAAGGGCTTTGGAAAATTTCTTGATGAGGAGGAACTCGTGATTAGGGACACACTACCTTTTGAGGTGGTAAATGGTACTAGGCCCGTAGTTTTTAATGTTACAATTGTTCCCCGCAGATTTGACTGATTATTATTGACTTTAAAACATTTTTTTAAACAAATATAATCAAATTAAAAACAACATTTCTTGAATTTTATTGTAATTTTTGAATTTAGTATCAAGAATTTTATTCATTGAGTTTTATTTCAATGTTATTGAATTCATCATATTTATGTAACTCCGGCCCTCTCCCTCTTTCAACATATGTAACTCCTTCACCCTGTTAGCAAATTGTTGTTGCAAAAAAATATTGTAACAGAAGTTTAACAATAGACCACCTGGATGATGGGCTGTAACTGTTAGGCACACACAATTATGCGACGTCGTGAAGTGGTCGACATCATGTTGCTTAATCTGAGTGGAGGGAGAAGTCGTACAAGGTGATGGACAACACATTTGCTTCAACTGATGTCGATCTATGATTGAAATCATGTTCCAGATCCGATTCAGTATGTGGCATTTCATAATTTGAGGCAGTTCAAAACAACGTCGCCACTAGACGGGCATAAATAGGGGAACCCTAACAAAGACTTTATGCATTCATCCATAAATTTCTCACAAATTCCAACAGTCTCTAGCTTCCTCCCCTCCCTTCACCTCTCTTTTAGAAAAAAGTATGGATTTTTTAATCCCCTAACACATATATTTTGTAATTCTTACTTTGCAATGTTCGATCTGCGGTCTGTGAATATGTTTCCTAATTCTTACTTTACAATTTGGTTAGACAATGTTTTGGTATGTTTCCAAAGGGTTTAGCTTTATTGTGATGTGTATGAAGCTTCATTTTTTTAGGTTTTATGGATTTCTTGCTGTTGCTGCCTCTGATTTATGTGATGTTGGTCTATTAACTGTCACAACTCGGTATACGCAATAATAAAGTGATGTCGAAATTCATGTATTCAGTTACACATTTTTCTCAATTTGCAACGCCGGCTACTGCTCTGTCTTCTGTTCGCCTTGACCGACAAGGTCGTGAAGTCACATCTACATGTCGAATAACCTACTGCTTTGGAACAATGTCATCGAGAAATGGATGATCCGACGTCCCACATTGCATTTTGTACCCTAGTTTCACACTTAACATTTCCACATGTGATGCAAGACTAATGGCTGGCAAAGGGATCATCTAATCAACCTTTTTAAAGGTAAATCACATAATTAAATATATTATTATACACTAACACAACTACACACCTCATAATAACTAATACTTTTTGGTTATCGTACAGTTCACTGCACAACGGAGACACCTGGAGCCTTTTGTCTTCGACATTGAACATCATTCAATGGCTATTAATAGCCCACATTTTGACTGCACTTTGAAGCAACTCAACATTGTGAAAATACCAACTATATGGTAAAGCGCTTGACTAAATTTTATTTGTAGACAATTGGATATATGTATATATACATATTTATATTTCTAATTAGTATTTTTTACTCTGACTTTGTACATCCCGTGGGAGATTGATTGTACAGCTCCTACCGACGGAGAAGACCCCTGTGGTGCTGAGGTGCTATGGGACAGACTAATATATGGACTATTCGAGGGGTGGGAAGATGAAGGCTCTTTCCCCAAAGGGGTTTGGCGAGTTACTTAGGGGAAACAACCTACGCATTGGGGACACTTTGTTCTTTGAGATGATAAAAGTCAGGGTACCAATCATTTTCAAGGTCATGATTGTTCGAGCTGATTAAGTATATTGTAATTTATGTTATGGGTGAACAAAGATAAATTTTATTCGAATTTATGTACTTGTAAGGATATTCTCATGCCTACGGTCTTTCTAATTAATTAATTATCTTATTTGAACATTATGTAATTGACTGTACGTGTTTATATGTGCAACTTCATGTGAGCACTATTTTATAAATCATTTGTTAGTACTGTGAATTAAAAACATTGAACAAAGAGGGTACTGGTCGTGTACGAATTAGGGAAGGTGTCTTTTCCATCACCATAAAGTTCATGTTTGTGACTTCAAAATGTCATTCGCAATTGTATTGCTACAAACGACGTATTATGCAAAAATGGCCCCAGCTTCTAACACAACAAAGAGTGACGTCGCATGCTACTCGGTAACATTATTTACCTTGCTTTTTTTATCTTTTACTTTGGTTATTTTATTAACCAAGGTAAAAAACCAATTATTTACCTCATTTTTTATAACCGGGGTAAAAAAACCTTTTACTTCAAAAAAAGCACAACCGAGGTAAAAGAACTTTTTACCTCAATTTTTTGGGGTTAAGGAAAAAACTGAGGTAAAAGGGGCAAAGTAAAAGATATTTTTTCTTGTAGTGAACCTTACATAACTTTCTATATATATAAACACTAATAACTAGGTTGACTTTCACTAATCAACGGTCTACCCTTACTTGACCTTGTATATATAATCATAAATAACTAAGTTGACATAAAAGCATTTATTAAATTTTTAAAAGAATCAATATTCAAAATTTATACTCCCTCTGGTCCTTTTTAAATGGCCTCAATCAAAGTGACACAAACTTTTTTAGAAATAAAATGTGTGGTGGAGGTTGAATTGGGAGAATAAAAAGTAAATTGAGTGCTTAAAAATAATCTAGGATTTACTAAATATGGAAGGAGCCAATATAAAAAGATCATCCAAAAATGAAAAGTGAACCATTGTAAGATGTCCAGAGGGAGTAAGAAAAGAAAACTATAATATGATTAATGATGGATAATTTTTAAATGAATAAGTCTCACAAAAGGTGACATGTCCATAAGCTTATGGATAGGCCAGGGACTGATATGCAAAATGGGGTTTATATTGTAATTATTTTTAAAAAAAATGGGGTACCTAGTAATCAATTAAAGCTGATTTTCTGTTTTTAATTTTCATCCATGCCTAATTATCCTTTTGTCAGCAGCTTTGAGCAGTAAAATTTTTGGAAACTGCAATCCTTTATCACGCGTGTTTAGAAGGTCTCCTCATTATTGCGCTTGTTTTGCCCTCTCTTCTCTTCTCGTTCTTCAATTCCTCTATTCTCCAATTTTCTTATTTTTCCAATTTTGCTCTTCGTTCTTCACAAAATCTTGGTGGAATTGCACTGTTCAAGTTTGTGCCAGAATCACCTGAATTCGGTAAGATTGATATTCTATGTTTTGAAATTTTGTTGTTGTTCTTTTCCATTTTTGCTTTAGTTCACGATTCTGATGTAATGTTTTTTTTGTGTATTTAACCTAGTCATGGGTAGAGCGAAGGGGAAAGCTATTATTCCTAAAGCCGAGAAGTTGTCTCAGCCTTCTTCTTCTCCTGGTTTGTATTCTTCCTGTTTCTCATTTTTGAATATTTGGAGTTTCGCGCTTTTTTTGTTATTGTTGTGTGTGTATGTGTTTTTTCAGTCTTGTTGATGTTGACTCTTTTTAGAAACTTTATTTGTAAGTCAGATATGCATATGAGTTGTTGATGTTGACTTTTTTGTTAGTCAGATCTGTATGTTTTGAGTCATTTTTATAACATGCATTTTATTGTTTAGAAGTTGCATTTGTTATTGTAATATGTGTATTAGTTAGATGCTCTATTTTTTAGTATATTGGTAGTTCAGTTATAATGTGCATTTGTTTTCTTAGGAGTTGCATATGTTAGGTTAATAGTTGTATTAGTTATTCATCCTGTTTTTCCAATTTATATATCAGATCCATATGTTTTGACTCTGTTTTATTATGTGCATTTGTTTTCTTATGATTTGTATGTGTTAGGCTAACATTTGTCTAAGTTAGTTACTCTGTTTTCCTAGTTACTTATTTTGTTGTTGACTGATTGTTATATTGTGTACTTATTTTCTTAGAATTTGCATATGTTAATATAACTTATGTATTAGTTACTTAGTTTATGTTTTGAGTTTCACTGGTTGTTAGTTAGTTATTGTTATTCTTTCTGATTTGCTAGTATGTATTTTGTTTCATTACAAATTGCTTATGTTAGTTTACTATATGCATAAGTTAGTTATAATATGTATGTCAGATTATGTTGCTTACTGACTGTCAGACTATGTATGCATTTGTTTCATTACATGTTGCATATATTAGTATAGCCTATGCATTAATTAGTTATACTGTTGTTCTACCAGATTAGGTTGCTTATTGGTTGTCAGAGTATGCATGCATTTTTTATTACAACTTGCATTTGTTTGTATGCTTTATGTATTAGTTTCTTACTGTGCGGTATATGATTATTTTTAGTTGTTCCTGAAGGAGGTGAAGATACTATTCAACGTCAAGAACTTGAGATAGAAGAAGGTGATTGTAATTTTTCTTCATATTTATTTACTTATTTTCTTATACATTTACTCATTCAAATATGTTATGTTGTTTAGTTTCTAAGAAGGTGGTTAGAAAATCTAAAAAGAATGATGAAATTTCTCTTCAAGATGAGCTGAAGAAGGTTCAGCAGTCTTATGCTTCTGGAGGTTATTTTTTTCTTTACATTTTGCATTTTATTTGTGCCATTATGTTTTTTTAATATCTGCTTATAATTTTTTTTAAAATTTTTTTGTGTAGTAGTTGTATTGGCACGTAGGTCTGCCAGAATTGGTGGTGGTGCTACTCCACAGATTTCAGTTCCCACCGTTCCTAAGCTGGGAAATAAGTAACGAATGAATGTGAGTGTTAAGCAGCTGAAAGATGGTGAAGGTGTATCAGCTATGGGTGAAGGTGGATCAAGTCAAGAATTTGACTATGACACACTGTTGAATGATGTTGTTCGAATGAGTAGAGAAGTAGTTGGCCTTGATGAAGCCGAGGGTTCTAAGGTAGTGAAGAAAGATTTTAGGGGTGTTTTGGATGTGATGATTGATAATGTTAATGGTGGTGTTGAAGGGGTTGATGCTAATGTTGGTGTTGAAGGTGGTGGTATTTAAGGGTGTTAAGGGTGTTAATGGTGTAGATGGTTCAGCACAAGTTGATGGTGAAGTTGTTAGGTCTGCTGAGGGGAAGGATGCTTCAGCAGATATTGATGCTGAAGTTGAGGCATATTTTAATGAGCATGATACTGATTTGAATAGGAAAGAGACTGAATCTGTTAGTGAGGAAGCTATACCTGCCGGTGAAGGTTGTTCTAAGGACGTTGAGAATAATGGTGAAGGTGGGTCCAGTGATGATGGTGACAGTATGAACAGTATGATTAAAGATTATATTAATGAAAATAAGTGGATTTTGGATTCAGTTGCAAAGGCGGAGGCAGCGCAAGCTGCTGCGGCTGCGTGTGAGAGGGAGAGTGAGGGTGGTGAAGCTGATGTGGGTGTGGGTGAGAGTGCTGAAGCTCAACCTACTGTGGTGGTCTTATTTGAAGGAGAGAAGGAGAGGTTGTTGTCACCTCGTATGTTAAGCAAGGAGAAGGGTAAACAATGTAAGACCTCTGCTGGAAAGAATAAAAGAAAGGCAGAAGAACTTGCTGCAAAGTTGCCTGCTGAGAAGGCAGACAAAGACTAAAAAAATTGTTGTGAAGAAAGGTGATGTAAAGGCGAAGAAATCTGGTGGAGTTTTGAAGGAGTCTGCTGAGAAGGTGAAGAAAGGTGTTGAAGTGGCAAAAAAACTAGTTTGAAGAGGAAAGCAGACAGTACTGCGGGTGAAGGTTCAGGGTCAGGAAAAATGGTTGCTGGTGAAGAAGGAGTTGCGAAACATCAGCGCAACCATCAGAAGAAGCAGGTGGTCAAACTTACTGATGAAAAGGGTAACACGTAAGTGTTTTCCCCCTATTTACAGTGTTATTTTAATATGTTATAAACTGTACTTGTTTCATAAGATGCTACATTTGATAAGATTCAGTGTTTCTTTTTTATTCACAGTCTCAAATAATCTTACACTTTTCAAGACATGTATGCTTACACTTTTTATGTTTTATTTTATTTTAGGTATGCTAAAAAATTCTCAACTAGTTGTTGTCCTTTGAAGCTGAAATCGTTAAATGCCTCGCTCACTGCTGCCCAAAAGATTGATGTGGAAGATATAGGTTTTGGTAGACTTCTTGCGTTTGACATCTCATCCATTCCTTTTGGAATTGTGCCTTGGCTGGTTGATAGGTTTGATTATGTGGACTGATTTCATATTGTTTTATGCTAACTACAAATTGTTCTAGGCTGACTTCTTTTTTTTATTCTAGGTTGGATCCTGTTTGTTGTGTGCAAGAAATATCTAGCCCAAGGTACATCATTACTCTTGATGATGTGTTTGATATATTCTGCATCCCTAGGATTCCAGGCTATGCCATTGGTTTGGTTAGGAACAATGGTAGGGGTTGTCAAGAGATGTGGACATTAGGAATAAATGGAGAGATGAGTTGGGTGCTGATAAATATGGTAATATTTCTTATGTTAATGTTTTTGAGGAGTAAGGTAGACTAAGTGATGGTGGTGAGCGCTTTAAGAGATTTTTTGTTATGTATGTCATGTGTACTTTCTTGGCACCAACTACCAGAAACTTGGTTGATTTTAAGCTGGTTAGTGCTTTAGAAAATGTTGGTACCATTAAGTGTCTTGATTGGTGTGGCTTAGTGCTTGATCGTCTCTGTGGGTGTATTATGAGCTTCAAATCTGATTCAGGTAAAAGAGACGTGTCTTGTGTTGGAAGTTGTGTGTTTGTATTGCTGTTGGCTTATATTTATAGGTTTACTTTCAGAGGTCAACCTGACCTTACTAGACTGCCCTTATGCATGCATTGGTCGAACAAATCTTTGCTCTACAGGGCTCATTATCTTGAAAAAATGGGTTATGATAAGGGGGTTATGGTAGAGGCTGGTTTTCCTTTGACAAAATGATGAGAGGGTTAAAGATAAAAGAAGTAGCCAGCAGCAATCAGAGGGAACTCGTAATGAGAATATTGGCCACGGGGGGCTTCATACACCTCTGCTGCATGTGATGGTATTGCTCAGGAGCCAGGATTTATCTCATATCAAATACCTAATGGCGTGATGAGCAATGAAGACATTGACAAAGCTACCAGCAATGTAAGCATTATTTGTCTTTTTTTACATTTTTTAAAAACTGGTGCATGTTGTTTTAAAACTAATGCAGATGTTAGTTAATCTAATGCACTTTGTAGTTCATATGTCCTTTTTAGACAGTTTCTGATTTTTTATTGGACTGATATTTGTTCTTCTCCATTAGCCTCTGAATAGGGCTTGCCTCGTTTTCAAACGAGACATGGAGGTCATTACACGTGTGTTTGTTCAAAACCTTGAGAGGGCAAATTCTAGTCTATTGTGTGACCACAACCGCAGCCAGAGCTGCAACCACAACCACAATCAGAACCATAGGAAGAAGGAACAACCACAACAAATGAGGATCCTGTTCAAGTCAAGACAACACAGGAAATTATGGAAGACCCAGACACACATGCATGGGTTGATAAGATTGTTGATGAATACATGAAGAAAACTCGTACTATGACTCCTTCATTTTCCCTTGGGATTGAAGGACTTGAAATATCTAGTTGTAGCATCTTTGAATATTTGTTGGATATTTGTAATCAGGTTATGTTGTAACTGATTTGGGTGATATGTTTAGCGCAATTGAGACGCTGTTTGAGGATTTTTTCTTAAGGTTGAAGGTGTTTTTGGATTGGTGTTTAAGGTTGAGGATTGTTGACTGACTGTTTTGTGGGTGATTTGTTGAGTGAGTGCATTTGAGACACTGTTCTAGTATTTGTTAGTAAGGTTGCAGGTTTTATGAAACAAATGTATGTTTAATTTGAAGAAGTACTATTTGTATGCTTTTTTAATTCCAAGTTGATTTTTGAATTATTTGATGTGGTTGATTATGTTGATTTTCTGAGCTTATAGGAAAATAAATGCAATTGATAGGTTTACATGTGTAAGCTAAGTAGTTATACATGTATTCAGTGGTTTTCGTATCACTAAAATTAGGTGAAATATAATACAAGTCCCTTTTAGGGAAACAAGCGCATGTTGAATGTTAAGAAGTAATATTTGTATGCTTATTAATACTAAGTTACATTTTAGTTATGTTATGTGGTTTATTGTGTTGGGTTTCGTAGCTTATAAGAAAACAAATGCAATCCAAAGGTAAAAAATTATAGTTTTAAACTAAATAATCACACATCAGTTTGTTTGTAGCCAGTGTTTCCATATCAATAACATTTTGTGAAACAAAAGGTTGGTACTTAGGCAAGCAAAACAAATGCAAGTTATAATTTGATAATTTATAGTTGCAAGCTAAAAAATACAGTATGTTATTGAATGTATAAAAATCCTAGGTACACAAAAATCTTAGGCATACAGTATGATCCTGAAAAACAAATACAATATATAGGTAAACAAATGCAACTTCTATCCTAAACAATGCTACTCTTTACAGTGTTTTCACATCTGGTATTTTTGTGTCGAATTCAGTAGTTTTCTTCTTTGATTTTTTCTTTTCCATGCCTCATTTTAGCCTTTTTCTTCTTCCTTTTGTCTTCACTTGGGCTGGATCCAGTATTTTAGGTGCACTTGTTATGGTTGAGTTGTTTTGGCTATTTGTGGTTGATTGTTCAATGGCATTTGTTTTTTATGCCAACAAGTCTTGTATTCTTGCTGAGCAGGTGTCAAACATCTCTTGAAGGGCGCTTCTAGCTTCTGAGTTTCCTTCGGTCTTTAAAACCAGATTGTAGAATCTGCTGGACATATGGTTCCTCCATGAAACTACGTCGTTGATACTTTCCAATTGTTGTTTTCCTTGACCAAGAATCCTGTCCTATACTTCTCTTTTGGCCTTTTTTATCCACCTTTTGAGGATGTACTTTGTAGGTATTTCTGTGATGGAATGAAGGTGCAATATTCTGAGAGTGTGAAAGCACAGTATACCTGACACCTCAAAAGACTTGCATGTGCACTGTACTTCAACTAGCTCATCTTCTTTTTTGTACTCGACTGTCTCGTATTTGGATTCATCATGTTCTAGGCTGAAATCATTTTTTTCAGTGGTTCTGAGAACAGTTACTTGACCTTAGTTGCCATTGCTAGGGAAAATTCCTTTTTGAATCTTTTGTACAATGCAAGTGTGTAAACCTGAGCAGCATATTTAACCAAACATGTACAAGCCCAGTAGTGGGAAATAAATGCATACTGTAAGTTAACAAATTCGTGTTATAGACTAAGTAATACATATTTTAAATGTGAACGTAACTGATTTGTTTTGATAATTTGTCTTTGCTTTTGTACATGCATTTTTTTCTGCTTCATCTCTCCTCCACTTTCTAATTGTTGGTTGAAGAGCTCATAGAAGTGTGTCAGTGTTGTTGTTTTGTTTACACTGAAGCATAGTGCGTGGTTGGTGCTTTCGCTTCGCTGTGATGATAAGATGCCTGCTGAGGAAATATCATTGCTGAATGTTGTGCTCTATTTTTCACGGATGTCGTACAGGTGTTGAAACCATGTGCTAGTTTCTAGCTTGTACGTGGCAATCATGAAGGTTCATTTTTCTTCGAATTCTGTTGGATTACGACATCTTTTCATACAGTAGTCGCTTTTGAAGGATTCATCTTTCTTAATCTCTCATAATGTTGTATTGCATTTTTTATGTGCCACAAGCACAACCTGTGTTTTGTGTTTTGGAAGACCTGGAAGTTGCAACAAGAAATGGAAGTTGATTAGTATACATACTGTAAGTTGACAGGTGCAAAATTTAACATTCCCTACTCAGTTTTAGGTCTAAAAAATGGAATTTTCGTAGCTGCATCATTTTCGGGAAATATGATTTCCAAAGTAACAAGTGTAGCTTATAAGATTTGTAATGCATATTGTAAGGTAAGAGGTGCAATGTCTAACAGTGCATATTCAGTGCTCATAACTGTATGCAACAAATTTCCACTACATACCTCATTTATTGCTTTGCCCTGTAGGATCTTGATCTATGAATATTGTGACAGGTTCCCTTCCTTTCATTAATTTCTTGAAAGTGTTCAGGAGCTACACAAAAGTATCAGCCAACTTATTTGCTATAAAAGCACAAGCAAACATTGGTGATTGTTGATTCCAACTATTAGCACACAAATCAAGTTATACTTATTTGTTGTGTATGTAGTGTCAATTATGGTGACATCTCCGTAGAGTTTGTAGTCCCCAGCATCATTGAATCCTCCAAAACACTGCTGATAATTTTGTTTCCTCGTCGAACTTGACTTTGAAGAAGAAATCTTTATCCTTATCATTGATTTCCATGAGTGTGTCAACAAGTTTCTGAGCATCTCCACTTTCTATTTCTTTCATATGAAGTTGACACACAAAGTTGAGGTGCTCTTTCATCGTATGCCCTAGATTTTCTTCTCCACCAGCTTCAAAAGACATGTATTTATATCCTGCAGTAGGTCTTAAACCTGCTTGTTACATTGTTGTGATGGTCTTTCCTTTGTATTTTGTAATCCTTCATTCACTCCTACTGAGAACCGCCAGGCTGGTCTTGTTAACTCATGATTGTGTATGGTATTGTGGTGTACCACGATGCAATAATCCTGCTCTAGCTTCACTCCAATTTCAGCTAGGCATCCAGTTTTTGTTGTCAGGTCCTTTGTCTTCCTCTTCTTCTTCTTTTCAGAATGATTTTCATTATCCATGCAAGGAACATGGTTGGTAGTGCTGGTTTTTAATCTTTTCAATTGGCCTCCAGTAGAGCACTTGTAGTACTTTTCACGAATCTGGCTTTTACTATTTCGACGTTGGCAGCCTTTCCTATAGCTAAAACCAATGGCATTTGCATGCTTCTTGTACAGAGCATGAAGTGCTTCTAATGTTTGTGCTTTTACGCCGGTAAGATTATTAGTGGCATCAATTTCATATAAATTTGGAAAATCTGTACATGTAATAATAAAGAATACAATTTCTAATGTAAGCTCTGTTCCGATAAGCATAACAAATACTACTTGTAATGTAACATATGCAAAGTGTAGTGTATTTTGTACATGTTATCATCTGAACAATGCATAAGTTTGTCAAAAGTTGGAATTGACAAATGCATTTTCTGTATTTTGTTCATTTTAATCTAATGCATGTTTATTTGTAACCTACACGTGATTTAAATTAACAAATGCATAAATTATACGAAATTTATATGCAGCATGTAGTTTATATTGCTAATGTTTCCACATGTTCATAGCAGTCGAATTTCAGTGTCCAGAAGTTTCAAAAACAACTATATTCATATCGATTGCAATTGAACACTAGAATTTCAGTTTGATGACAGAAAATCATACCTTCACAGGATTTGAGTAGCATTTCAGCTTCTTGCCACTGAATTTCATCTGCTTGAAGTTGAATCCTGGCATTTAGAATCGTGTTTTCTCTAGCAGATTCCAATTCGATAGCAGTAGTTTTTACGATCAAAGCAGCTGAAATTTCATCTGCTTCAATAGGATCTAGCAACAATTTGGTTGCTCATTCCGTTGGAATCACAACAGTCGTTGTCGGAGGACATCGGAAAGGCGCCGTGAACCGATTGGACGAGAGGAATTGGAAACACGCCGGCGGACTGGTGAGGAAGAATTGATCGGTGTTCAGAGGATTCCGGAGAACAAAAAGATTCGGAATTGCACCGGTTGTTATCATCGGAGTACATTGGAAATGCATCATTGATGAGAAGATCGAAAGTGCACCGGTGAGAAGATCGAAAAGGTAAGGAAACCTTGATCGCTATTGACAGCTTTTTGGAGAAGAAGAACGGAGTACTGTGCGTTTGTGTATGAAATTGTGCTTGTGCTCTTTTTGTGTTTTTTTTGTTTAAGTTTGCATTATTTGCAAAGAGACCCCTCCCTGTCCATAAGCTTATGGACATGCCGCCTGTCAGGAGAACTACTCCTTTTAAATAGTCTAAACCATTGATTTCTTTCAATAATTGAATCTCAATCATTAAATCTCATTGCTATATAAACAAATATAACCCTAATCTCCGGCCTATATGGCTTCGTCTTTAATTTCCATTGCATCACTCTGTCACCTCTCTTCCTAAATTCCCCACAACCTGCTCCACACCCACGGGTGTACCCCAGTGGTTGGGAGATGGGTAGGTAAGCCAATGATCCCAGGTTCGATACTCGGCAGCGGCAGTGTGGGGAGTTCTTGCTTTGCAAGGCTTCCTTGTGCGCACCGAGTCCATACCAAGCCCATTGATCCTGGTGCTGGGCTACCGTGATTTACCTCTCATACGTTGGCCGGGGTGTCGGTTGGTATGGGCCGCTGAGGGCGAGCGGATCTTCGCCTTTTGCCCACAACCTGCTCCTTCCAATTTCATCGCCACCTGGATGGTAGACGCAGTGAGGATGGTGTTTGTTGTCACCTTTGATCAGTGGTTGGAGCTAACGTTGTTGAACATTACAGAGATGTCATCATACAACATTGCAGACATGAAGTCGGCCCCGATGGAGGATGGGGATGGCAAAGATTCTGATTGGAGCATAACCCCAACGTTTGGAGCAGGGCGGATGAGATAGGAAAGAGGAGAAAGACAGCTGATTTTTGCAGTGGGGTTCATTGAAACTAGCGGAGGCGATTGAGGATTTTGCGACAGTGTACGAGAGGGTGGAGGAGGCAAAACAGAGGAAAATGGTAGAGCTGGAGGCAAACAGTGGAGGCAATTAGAGATTCAGAAAGCAATGGTCTTTATGCATCACACAGGGATAGAAGTATGTCTCCCTCTCGACCAACTTCTCCAGTCTCCAGTCCCAGCATTCTCAGCTCAATGCAACCTTGGGCGACCGCCTAGCTGAACTTGCTCATTTCTGAGAGGAGAATCGCTAGTTTTGTTTATCATCAGTAAGTTCCCCACATCATTATTCGCCACTTATCACTTTGTCACCTTGTTTTCTTACTCCTTTTTTTAAAATTAGATTGGTAAGGATGGGGAGAATGAGCGTCTATCAATAGACATACTGGAGCTTCACAACTCCAAAAGGCAGTTGATGGACATACTGGAGCAGAAAAAACTTGGAGATCAGTGAGAAGAATTCAACCATCAAGAGCTATTTAGATAAGATTGTACGATGCCCATTTACACTCTCATTTCAACTCTATCATATTATCCTCAAACATATAGCTCATTACATTTTGCCACTTTCATATGACTTACAAATGCAGTGTCATTTCATTATAATACCTTGTTCCTCAATCCTTCCTTAGATATGGGTTGGGGATTTAGGAAGCCCCTTCTTCGATGCCTTGACAACCGGCACTCAAGAAAATGTGCTGACTTGTTTTTGCTATTAACTACTATTGAAACAAATATACAAGAAAGAAAAAGTAACTAATATCTGGGTTTTAAAAAGCGCGCTTAAAGCATAAAAAAACGCTGAGCGCTCAAGTGAGCGCTTTGTATTGAAAAGCGCTAGCGCTGACTTAAAGCGCATACTTTCGAGCGCTTTTTAGCGCTTTTTTCGAAGCGCGAAGCGCTCAAAAAAGCGTACTTTTCGTTTTGTGCTGAAATGGGCCTTTTTTTTCTTAAATGAAAAGAGATTGGACTGAAGTTTTGGGCTGAAATAAATACCATTAGGGTTAAATATAAAGTATGGGATTAAAACAAAAAAAAGACAAATTGGATAGAGGTGGCTGTTTCAGAACAAAAACGCGAACAGAGGCTTCATTCCCTCGTCTTCACTTCTGACGGCACAACAGAGGGAGTCTTCACAACAGAGGGAGTCTTTTATGATATTGTGTTATTATTCTAAGTTCTTGTTGTATCTTTATTGAAATAATCCTAGTATATGATTTGCGAGCGCTTGCGCTCAACGCTTCGCGCTTCGGTAAATTTTACCATTAGCGCTTCGCTGCACTTTGCGCTTTTTAAAACCCAGACTAATGTATACCGTGGTTGATGTGATTGATTCTTTTGGAGGCGTGGACCTTAAGATTTATTGGTTCATAGATGCTGCTTCTTTGTGCTACTACATATTGTGAAGACTTTACAAAAATGGTTTACAAATGATTTTTCATTTCTATATGCTAGAGTGAGAAGAGATTGAATGACGACTTTAGCACTTTGAATTGGAACAAAGA
The DNA here is from genome assembly GCA_037428765.1 of Rubia yunnanensis. NCBI lineage: Eukaryota > Viridiplantae > Streptophyta > Magnoliopsida > Gentianales > Rubiaceae > Rubia > Rubia yunnanensis. The sequence goes on along the minus strand of CM075061.1, from coordinate 74,893,103 downwards.
TAGAACAACAGAGCTGGAATCAAAATTGGCCTTCTTAGAGCAGGTGATTATTAGTTGTGCTTATGTAATTATTAGTTGTGCTTATGTAATTATATGTATATGCTTGTGAAGGAGTTAATCGTGGCTAAGGATGCAGCTGCCTCCTCTGAAAAGCAGTTCTATTCAGAATTATCAACGGTAAGTAAACTAGAATATGAAAAATGTGTGCAGTGCTTCAATTTATTCATGTCTAAGCTAAGACAATTTTTGAGCACATTTGTGGGTTGGAACCCCCTCTTGTTCGCCACCCTAATATAATGGGTCCTTCGTGAATATTTTAATCAAGTTCATGATTTAGATTGTTTTGAAAATCTTACACTTGTTGACAAAGCGGTGCATGCTTTCTTGTCACAGTTACACTATTATGGAATTTTCATTATGTGATTGATGATCGCTCGCCTAACTTTTGTGTACTCGGATTGTTAAAGTTGACCAAGCTTGTAGAATTATTACAAGGAGAGTTCAGAGGAATGGTCCAAAAAGTCTGGAGAGCTTAAAGGAGTCATCATTCACCATAAGGTGAAATGACTTAGGTTCTTTTATGTTCTGTTCTTGCAAGAGTTTCAGAAGTTTTTCTGCATTGCAAATACAGTATAATAATGTTCTTGTGTTTGCATGCTCCATTTCTATAGGGTACTCGGGTATAACTATTTAAGACTTAAGTAGAACTTGTTAGTGATGGAGAAAATGACCATGTTTATAGATTTGTAAGGAAACAAAATATGGGGTTAACCTTGATCTTTTCTTGGAAACATGTAGTCTTGGGATTTTCTTTGCCTTATGATGCAAAATGGACTGGAATTGTAGAGTTTAAATTCCATATGGTCTTTCTCATTGTTTTTATATTATTATAATCTACTTATATTTGATAAACACTTCAGCTTTTTCAGTTTTCCCTTTCTACTGAAATGAATGAGGACAAGCAAAGAGCTCATTGAATAACATGAACTTTCTTTTCTGAAGCTGCAGTTTATTGATCAACATAAAGATGTGCTGGATGAAGCAAAATTTGACTATGAAAAGCTTCAGTTAGATAAGTAATGATTTCTCATACATGCGTTTTTATGGTTGAGGAGTTCGAATACTGATTTGCCTCTTATGCTTTCTTTATTGGTCATACGGATATTGGACAGTCTATATGAACATTTTGTGTATATTTTCTTGCCTATCAAAAGCTTGTTCAGAATCACTATGTACATTTTTTAGAATCATAAGCTTATGCTTCTTGCCTACATTTTTCTCTTTTATGTACATAATGTTGAATTTCTCCTTATCATTAAGGCAATTGAGAAGATCAAGGTAGCAAAAAATAAGTCTGCACAAGGGAGGTATGACCTCAGTCTTCAGTGAAAAATGGTGGCACCGGAGAAAGATGTCGTGACCTATAAGTTTGTAGCAGAGTTTAGGTAGATTTAGTGGGACCTGATTAGATTCTAGCATATATTTTGGAGTTAGAACGTACTTTTTTATTAATTAAAATAATTTGAACTATTCCTTTGATTGTTAAATTAATGTTCTACTAAATTATTAATGTTGGACCTTTTTCCCTTCCTCTAAAAGAAGCTGTGTGCCGCTGCTTACAGAGGAAGGACATTTTTTTAATCGGTACTAAAGGGGCATAAATTAATACTAATTTTAAAAATCGGTGCAAAACTAACACCGGTTTTTTAAAACAATTGGTGAAACCATTTCACCCCCTTCTTAGGCACCAGTTTTTTAGACCCAAAAAAATCGGTGCTAGGGGGGGTTTCCTATGATAGTGATTGATAATCCCAAAGTCCAATGACACAAAATGGAGTTAAAACCATGTGAGAGGTTCAATCATATACTTCACTTCATACCAATATATCAATAAAAAAGAAGTAATCAATAATTTCACAACCATACTTTTTTCTCCCTGCTAAGTTTCCCAAACCCAAGAAGTCATATGATGTTAGGCTACCCGATCCATCCATATGTTAATCGCGACCTTATGACTCAACGCCGGCAAATGAGTAGAAATGTATCAAATTTTCTTTTTCTTTCATTTTCTCTCTTTCTCTCATTTTGCCTAGGACCCCTTTAGGTTTTCATCATAGCCACACATCATATTTCTTTTGGCTCAAATCTCGCACACATTTAGCCTCTCATTTTTGCCTATCCGGGCCCCAATGTTACCTAAGTTGCCCGCTCAGTTTTCATCTTAGCGGGTTTCCTTTATATATTTTATTTATTTATTTTTTCTTTACATTTTATTTTTTTTCAAATATTTCAAATTTTTTTCTTCATTTTTCTCATGTTTTTCCAATCAAAAGTAGCAAAGCATTCAAGATCAAGTTTACATGCTTTTTAGTCATTTAACCCCTCCCCACACTTAAAACATTACATTGGCCTCAATGTAAACATATGAGGCAAGAACGATAAAATTCAAGGTAAGTGGTAAAGTGACTCCTATTTCTCTGCGTAGTTGCCGGTGATACAGTGCAATCCCATGTATTTGTGTGGAATTGATTCCGAAATTAGTATCGGAGCCAGAGGGGGAGGTAAAGGTGCCATAGAAGAACTCACCCCTCGAGCAACATGTCTCTTTGATGCCATATGATCAAGATCTAACATCACAGAAAATAACATCCAACTAACAAGTACATAGGGATTTGTAATACTAGGTTTAGCATCAAAAGTTAATAACCATAGTATTCTCAAAGAATAACCAATCCATCATGCAATCACAACTACGAAATCATCCAATAAAAATATCTAACATATATTGACAAATATCCAAGCATCATTATAGAATCTATTCATTACAGTCACAATGATGTAGTCGGCACAATACAATCAACAAAAGGTAACTATAAAAATGCAAGAATATTCATATGCATATATGTAAAATGGTGGAGGAATGAATGGAGGTGTGGTAGTTCTTAGGAGCATTTAGTGGAGAAGAAGAAACGATTATGCAGTATTTTGGCAAAGTGTTGCAACCTGCTACAAAATTGTTGCGACCTGCTACAAAATTGTTGCGACTCGCGACGTCTAGGTCAAAGCAGTTGAAAAGTTAGCCTCATTTTGCGACTCGCGATAGGACTTTCGCGACTCGTGATAATGCCCTTTCGCGACGTTCAACAATAAAGTTGCGACTAGCAAAAAGTTGGGCTGTGAGTTCAAAATTTAAGAAATTTTTATGATTTGGTTGCGACGTGCGACACAACTGTCACGACTCGCGAGGCCTTGTCACAGCGTGCGACAATCAATTTGCGACTCGCAAAAAGTTGGCCTGGGAGCTCATTTTTTTCCAAAAAAATTCTAATTCGGTTGCAAATCGCGAACCCATTTTTGCGACTCTCGAAAAGCTTGGACTGGGAAGTGAAAAGATTTCCATGTTCGTTGCGATGCCCGTATCTCTGTCGCAACTCGTGACAGGCAGGTTTCCCAGCACTTAGAAGAAATTTCTTACCAACTTTCCAAGCTTTCTTCCCTTTCTCATGGATCTCATTCCTTCATCTCCATCCAATGCAATACACTTTACTTTGCTACAAATCATGGAAAAATGCATCGTGAAAAGAACAAGACAAAATATCAAAAAATAATCAACAAAAACCAACATAAAAGCCAAATTTATTTATGTCGTTGGCATGACTTACCTCTGTATGTTTAAGGTTTTCGGCACGACCCTAATGTTATCCATATGGTGAAGGCGTGAACCCCTTCACCATGAGCATCCAAAAGTAGAGAGGTGGAGGAATAAAACTTTCAAGAGGAAAATTTTATGGAGGTGGAGTTGGTCCTAAAGGAGTAGGGTGGTTAGGACGTGTGCGTGTGCGTATGTGTGTGTGTGCAAGTAAATAAGGGGGTTTTGGTTGGTTTTTCCTAAGTTATGAAATTAAAGACAAGCTAACTAGCAAAGTAAAGTAACTCCGATAATCATGCAACAACTAATAAAAAGAACTAAAAACTACAAAAGACAGTCATGGGGGAAATTTATATCCACTTCCAAATCTTATGTGATCTTAAAAAACCATTCACTTATTCTATAGGGAATGCTATCACTTCCATTTTGAAGATCAAAATTCATTTATTCTTAATAGTAATTCACAAAAACGTTCAATGACCATCTGCAATCCTCATTGATAATCACTTTAGACAAACACCTAAAGGTATTTCATCAATGACATTATACACAAAGAACTATAGATTTGTTGATAACAACAAGCATTCGACCAAACACATAGCCATTTAACCAAACAAAGCATTTATTAGGTTAAACCTAGAACAATCAACATTCAAGATTAAACCTTTTAGTGCTACCTTATGATATATATGATAACAAATCACATTAACATACTCATCTAGAAACATTAACCTCGTATTACACAAAAAGAATTTATAATTCCATGTTCTTGAATTTTCATGTCAAAGAGCTAAGAAATTGTACACTTTTCTAACACCTTAATAAAAAAATATACAAACTCTTCATATACTCAAACAACCCATAACATAAATGAAGTAAACATACACATTAAGAAAACATGAAAGCTAAATAACAAAAGCTTCGAGAAAGAGTGAAATTGAGGTTCTTACTACATGGGTTTGGAAACTTCAATCAATTGCTCAAAAGTACAAAACTAACATAGATAGTGAAAACACATAATTAACCTACAAAAACTAAGAAAAAAAAGGGGAAACGTCGGGTTTTCAGTCCCCAGATCGGGAAGAAGAAGAGAGAAAAGAAAGAGGATAAGATTCAGAATTTAGAGTAAAAAAAAGAAGGAAAGAGTTCTGGCCACACGTCTGCCGCGACTCATGACCAATTATTCACTACTCGCAACCGAGCCAAGATTCATCTTGATTTCTTTCTTATTTTTGTCTCAAGTCCTCCTCTTCACGTCAGTTATCTTAAATTTTTCAAGTCTTCAATAGCTAAAATATAGGTCTTTAAATCTCCAAATCTTCAAAGGTAGTCTTCATAGTCTTCAAACAAATTGCCTTGTCACAAAAAATCCTCTAGGAAAGTAATAATAGGTAAAAATTGCTCTTAACTCTCCTTATAGAATTTCAAGGCAAAATGCCACATCTAGAGCACAAAAGTGTACAAAAGTAAACCCAAGAAGTCTTAAAATAACCATATAAAATGGACACATCAATTTACATGACAAAGGGTTTTGATGACCATTGTTGGTTTTTTTAAAACTAAATCCCAAGTTTTGTAGACTTAATTGGAACTAATGGACAATTTGTATTCAAGAGAACCTAGATTTTCTTCTGTGAGCTTACTAGTAGGTTGCTCGTGAGTACTGGGGCATCATTTTGTAGAAGGCCACCTGCAAGGTTGGTAGTAGATATTAGAAGACTATCCACAAAGGTGGTAGTAGATAGAAGGCCATGAGTCAAAACGTGGTGGTAGATGGAAACAAGCCATATAAAGAAGGGAGTCAAAGTTCAACCATTCAAGAAATGGCTCGGTTGAATCAGCTGACATAGGGCGTGCCAACCAACATGGCCGTGCCAGGAGCCATCAGCACGGGGTCGTGCCATGCAGCACAGACGTGCTACACCCTCGACACAAGATGTCTGCTCCAGCACGGCCGTGCCACAATCCCCTGGCACAAGCCGCCAACTCCAACAAGGCTCGTGCTAGCCTAGATCCTCGTGCGACTAAGCATGCACATGTGCCGTTGCATTCAAAATAGCCCATGTAGTTACAACTAAATATTCGAAGACCAGCTGACTGGATGTGATGACCAACACGACCTCGCCATCATTTTGTTAAAAAACTGACTCCCGGCCGATGGCCCACAAAGATCCACACACCTTGCAAAGACACACAGCCCGTGCCGTTCAAATAGTTGAGACCACTCCCATCGACGGCTCAAGCCAAATGATGCGGGCGCATGCTCAAAAGGCCGGGGACCTAGCCTCAACCGATGGTCCATGTCAAAGGACTCGACCCGTACTAGAGCCGGCCATCATGGTCATGCTAGCTAGCACGGTCTGTGCCAAACCTTATCATCATTTTGGGCCTTTTTCAAGGCCCATTTTCCTATTACTAAATTTGGGAACCTATGTCAACTAAGTTTTAAGTTAGACACATTATTCTCTTCTCCTAAGAGTAGGTAGAGAGAAAAAGGGAATAACCCTCTAATTTATTTCTTTTCTCCTTGTTTTTTCCCTAGGGCATTGAATCCAATGAAATATTTGGTTCAATTCTTAGGGAGTAGTTGATTAGCTTGGGGTTTGTATTTATATTTATGATTTGGTGTTTGTTTTGGGATACTTTTTAGATCTACCTATTTCTATGAGCTTATGAATATTATATTGGCTTGTTCTTATAATTCTTGTTAGTTGCATGATTGTCACACCATGTTTGCATACACCCTTGTCTACTTTCATGTTGGTGCATCTATTGATATCCCCCAGGGAGTGAAACCTAGATGTGAGTAGGTAACGATAGTCTGGAACCATACGAGTGTATGCCTGTAAGTTTCCAAGTCAACATTACGATTGACCATACACTAGTCATAGATGGCAAGTTGGCTCAAAGGTGTTACGGATAAAGATAGCTTTAGTAGCAAACTAGGTTTAGCATATTCGCAACCTTAGAGCCCCCGATAAGGTGCCTATCCCTTTGCCTATGTAGGCCTAGGGAGAAGCATTCGTTGTGGAGTGCCTAGGATGAAATCAAATGGGGGAGAAACAGATCTTAACACAAGCAAGGCTTGCATTCCCCTAGCTACAAAGGCGGTGTCGATGGAAGATTGAAAAAGCACCCGAAGTGCTAACCATCGACCACACTACGTGTCTTAAGCACTAGGGTAGGCTTATATGTCTTGAATGTGATTGAGTCAAGATTGAAATATATCACCGATCATGTTACGTAAATATTCCCCAAGTGTTAGTATATACAGTTTTAATCTTTTGTGATCTCGCATGCTTGTAGTTGTTAGTTAACCACCCCCTCCCCTCCCAAATCTTGTTTTTAATATTAGATATTCCTAACACACAAATGGATTGATGATGTGTAAAATTCCAGACACCTAGCATCTCTGTGGACAATCCCAGTCTTTACACATATACCCTCTAGATAGCTTAGTGGGAACATGTGCAGAATTACAAATCTTTATCTTTGATCTCATAAGCCCTCTTTCTCGTGATTTAACGAATGCGAGGAGGAGACGGATCACTACACCACTATAATTAGTCCTACAGAAGTAGAGTATAAGCTCACACCTCGCATAAGATATTAACATACCTCCTTAGCAAAATAAACCACGCCACTGAAGCTATGAATATCATCATATCCACATCATTCACAATGAATTTTGACATCATCACCTTAGAAGGACCCTCATCAGGTCCCTCACTCCCACTATCCTTACGCTTAGTAGCAATGTCTTCCTTCGTTCAGTGGTGGGGACCCAATTTTTGTTACAAAACTTTGATCCTAACAACCAAAGAAAAGATTTATTTGTTGCTCAACTACTCACTCCTAACTACAATTACGTAGCTAATGGCAAGTACATGTGTCATCCACAGAGATATTAGGGTTTATGAGTTAGAATCACACGATCCACTCTCCGACGTCACCCCAATTGTGTGTTGGGAATAGCAAGAAAAAACATGGGTAATTAGTGTTTAGATCAAACTACTAGCTATTAGCATATAAGTAAAATGAGATTAAGATAATAACTAACTAGCCTTGGGGTTATTTGCATCACATGATTGAGAGAAACAATTTGATCCTGGAATTCTATCCACACTAAATAACTATAATTATATTTATAGTTATATCACAGGATGTAGAGATGTTAATTCCCTGGAACTCCCTCGGCCTATCACACCATTTTGGTTATGCCCCCTCCTTAACATCTCACCTCCTCCACATATAACTAGAGGTTCGCTGCACACTGACCACCTTTAACCCTCACTATTGTGAGTAACTGAACCTTGCTTAAAGGTAATCGACTTGCGTAGGTTAAAACTGTTATACACGGTAGTAGAATGGATAATTGGGATCTCCACCGTGAATACCTATCCTAGAACTCAAAAGGAAGAGGACACTTGTACCTCGTGATAACTCTAAGGTCTAGAGCTAGAAGACCCAACACTTAGTTTCCAAAATATAAGAACATATCTTAGAGATATTAATCGTGATACCCATGTAGAGGTGATTTAAAAACACCAACCTATTTCAGTCACCCCTACCTATTTTAGGAATTTAATCTGATGCTCCTAAACATCGGGTAAGACTAATACAATTACTATTATCACCCCATTACCACCTCAGTAGCTCACAAGGATAGTGTTACAATTACTTCGGTGCTCCTAAACATCGGGTACGCACAGATCGTAAACTAGAAGGGTGTACTAGTAGCTTAAATTCGATGGGTTGAGCGGAACCTGTGTCCTTGAGCTAATCTCGTGTCGTTCTCCTTGTATAGGTTGTATAGTAACTCGTACGCTCTGTGCTCTAGATGCCTTCCTTGGAATTTCCTTAGGCATGAGTTGCCCATACGGACTATGCAATACTTTGAAAATTGTGCCTTCTTTCTTTCCTCCCGACTTTTGTCGTCCTTCTTCCATAATCTTCAATTTTTTATTCCCTTCGTCCCAGCTGAAGTTGCAACAAGAGAATGAGGAAGTATTTTTTATGGTGGAATTTGTTTATTACCTAGTGGAGCATGTGGCATGTTGGGATTTGTCTATTACTTGGTGGGGCATGTGGGGATTTGTCTCTTACTTGGTAGGGCATGTGTGGATGTCTATTTACTTAGTGGGGCATGTGGCATGTTGCCCAAATTGATTGAATGTTACACACTTTCACATCCTAAATCTAAGGTGTTCTAAACAAACCAAAAACAATTAGTAAGAATGATGTATCTACTTCCAAAAAATAATGAGAAATAGCTTACTTTACCAAAAAAGCTACCAAATCGAAATCACATGAGCCCTCTCGTGTTTTCATCCTGGCATCTCATTTTCTTTCAAGCCTTACACCTGACCTTTTTACACACCTTTTTGACCTCTCATTTTTTAGGTTGTCCTTTCGGGTTTTCAATCTATCTAGGCCTCCCAATTTTTCCGAAGTTACCTTTCGGGTTTTCGACTTAATGAGATAATTTTTCATCATTCTTGGATTTTTAAAAGTGAGCTTCACACTACAAGAGAGTAAAAATTACACCACCAAATGTCAAAGTCACTCATGAAACATCCAAGGTGCCTAGACACCTACAAAAAAAAGTTTTAACTAAAAACAAAAATGAAGGAAAAAAATAAAAACAAATGAAAGTATTATCAAAGTCATCAAAATATCATAAGTGTTTTCCAACCCCTCCCCACACTTACTCGATGCATTGTCCCCAATGCATGAAAGTCAAGATAATGTGCAGGTAGATGGCTTGAAGACACTGCAAGTCCTCAACTCGGTATATGTGCACATAAGTCATGGGGTATGGTCTGGCGCATTGGGCTACTTGACTCTGTCCACGCTCATCATCATAGTACTGCTGCCTACTTCCCACTGGTGGTATAGCTCACTATGGCTGTGAGATCCTCTATCTTCTCACGGTGTGCCTGCCAGTCTTATCTCATCTCATGCTGCATTTGTGCCATGTCAGGCCTAAGTCCATCCATATGGCCCTCTAGATAATCAAATCGGTAGAAAAGGTAGCTAATATCTTGTTTGGTACCAAAGATGGTGTCAGTTTACCCTTTTAACCACTTGGGCTCCTATGACGGTGGTTGTGAGTGGCTATCCAGTCTAAACCTTTATGAAATATGCTCCTAGAATGGGTTCCACTATGGAAGCTACCGTGGGTGAGGCTCATTGGGCTCAGCTTGCTCTCGGATAGTCATATTGTAAATAGATGATATGTCTCGCTGGCTAAGGATGTTGAGGGCTATGTAAAATCTAGTGCAGCGAATGCTATGTCATAATCTATGGCTCATAGACTGGAGACTGATATAGTGGTGGTTGGATGAAAGGCTGCTATGGTGGTGGTTGTGGGGGATCCTACCCTAAGAAGGATGTTTGATGATAAGTTTGTTCCAGAGCTCCACCTCAATGTGAACTAATCCCTAATCCTATGGATTAGGCCTTCCCCATCCTCCTTTCTGGAATCCAAAACTACTACAGAAACCTTCCTTAAAATCATCATCAGACTGGATGAAAAGGTTCTTTATCATAAAATTGGTCCTCAGACGTGTCCTCTTACTTGAGGGAGCCTCATAAATTGGACACCCTTCCAGCACCAGATGATATGATTGTCCTTAACCACAATTATGTACATGTCTGCCAGATAACCCCATAATAATGGTGTAGGAGGCACCAGGCGCCCTATATATGCCATCATCCCAGAGACTAATACTAACTGCTATGAGCAGTCATACCACCCATAGAAATCTTGCGAGTGTCTCGTGTTGACACCCGACAACACTGGTCAATGAAAATTCTCACCACATTGGGCCATCTCCTATCCGAGACTGCTGACCACAGAAGTTGGCACTCATCCTAAGTGGATGTGGTATCCTCACCATGGAAGAAAACCACTTTTGATAATAGGCATGCCATGTATATGAGGGTTGGGTGGACGATAATGATGTTCTTGCTCTTCTTCTCCCTCTCTCATCCTGTGATGGCGAACCAGAAGCTCTCTATTTGGAATCAGAATAGTTGACCCTGCTATTAGGCATCGTCAACATACTTCCACCCAAAGCAATCAACAATGGCCCAGAAAGTCATGGAATGGTGGGTATCTCCAAGGTTAAAATGGATCACTCTACAGCCTTTCCTCAATGTGGAGAGGAACTCGTAAGTCCACCTCTGATACGTGGGTCACCCCATAGTCATAAAATTATTCATCCCCTCCCTCTCTAATAGGTGGAAGAATGACTTTGAGACCTTAAGTGCTCTCAGCACAGGAAAAATCTAAAAACGGGAATCTAAAAGCGACAACCCTCAACTACGAAAAAGGAGCTACCGCTTCTGATCACTTGGGGTTGCACGTGTAGATACGCTTATCGCAAGGTCCATAATCACTAATAGCAACAACCAAAAAAATATAAAAGCACACAACACAAGAACAATCCCATACCTCACCGGGGCAGAACCATCCAAAATAACCAAAATACACCAAAATACCCCTTACGCAATTTTAGCAATCTACCTACTCCAATCCAAAGCAACAACCCACAACTAGCATACAAACTTCTAAACTACCAAAAAAAACACCAAATTTGTGTAAATAGGGTGTTAGATCAGCCAAAGTACCGCAGACGAATTAACGATGCAAATCTGAGTGAATTGCTTCGAGGAAGATGTGCAAAATCCTCCTAGAAGATAAGCCTGATGGGTTTCACTGCCCAATTTGAATCACATCAGTTGAATTCTTGAGTTTTTTGGTGAAAAAACTCAAGGATCTTCGAACACGGAAAGTCAAATTTGGCAGAACTTTGATTTTTTTTGGATTGGATTATGTTGGGGTTTGTGCACGATGTGAAAGGGGAAGGGTGTTGAATTTGCTAAATCATAAAAATGAATGAAAAAGAACAGAGGAAGCGGTAGCATATCTTTCATTAGAATTGTGCCAAAGAAATCCAAGCTCAAAATGAGCTGTGCTGTTTTGTTTATACCAGACCACAAAACATTTCTACCTATTACAAGAGGACACGTGTATAAGCTAACAACCAAAACAACAGAAAAATGAAACGGCATCGGAAGTGTGTATTTTGGCAACGTGTCAAATTGGCGCCCAAAATTTGAAAAGGAAGAACACCCGCCATGTGCTCAAACTTCTTCTTCTTAATTCTGAACCAGCTCATTCTTCACTCATTTTTCACCCCCTCCTCAAGATCAGCTTTGGGGGACAAAAAGCTGAGCTTGAAAAGATTAGCACGGAAAGGAGCGGGAGGTAAAAGTTTGGTCAGTAAATCTGCCAGCTGCATTCGCGAAGAGATAAAAGAAGGAAACAGGAAGCCTTCAAGGTAGTAATCCCGAACCAGATGGCAATCAATGTCCAGAAGTTTAGTACGCTCATGGAAGACCGGGTTAGCCGTGATGTGGAGAGCAGCTTGATTATCACAGAACAAGGGGATATGAAAATTAACCGGAAGAAGAAGATCACGAGCCAGGTAACTAATCCACTTAAGTTCACAGGAAGTCATAGATAGACTTCTGTACTCTGCCTCAGCTGAAGATTTTGAAACTGTGGATTGCTTCTTAGATTTCCAAGACACCAGAGCAGATCCCAAGAAAATGGTATAGCCAGTAACAGAACGTCAGGTAACTTTACAAGTACCCCAATCAGCATCACATTAGGCATGAAGCCTGAGATTGTTATCAGAAGCATAGAAGAGACCATGATCAGAGTGATGGTGAAGGTATTTGTCTATATGTAAAGAACCTGTGAGGTGATGGTGAGTAGGGGATTGTACAAACTGGCTCAATTGATGCACAACAAAAGTGACATCAGGCCGAGTGTAGTTGAGATAGAGCAATCTGCCAATCAGCCTTCTAAAAATACTTGGATCAGGAAGGAAAGGAGAAGATTCATCATGAATAGTCCATGTGGTAGGAAGTGGAGTGGAAACAGGATTACATTGAGTCAAACCACAGTCAGCAACAATATCAGAGATGTACCTACTCTGATGTAAATGAAGACCTGTGGTGGATCTGTGAAGTTCTAAACCCAAAAAATAATGTGCAGCTCCAAGATCCTTGATAGTGAATTTCTGGTGTAAAGAGTGCTTGATCTCTGAGATAGCATCCAGAGAAGTTCCCATAATAAAGACATCATCAACATAGACTACCAAAGCCAGAATATAGCTGGAGCTGAATTTCAGAAAAAGGCAATGATCATGATGAGATTGAGAGAAATTCAGGGATAAGAGATGCTGTGTAAATCTTTATTCCATTGTCTAGAGGCTTTTTTTAAGCCATAGAGACTCTTGGTCAGCCTGCAAACCAGTGAAGAATCAGACGCAGCATATCCATCTGGCAACTTCATATAAATCTCCTCATCCAGATGGCCATGAAGGAAAGCCTTGTTGATATCCAATTGATGAATATGCCACCTGGAGGCAGATGCTAAGGCAAGGAGCATCCTGATAGAAACTACTTTGGCAACTGGAGAGAAAACCTCAAAGAAATCAATCCCTTCAATTTGATTGAAACCCTTTGCCACTAATCTTGCCTTGTGCTTAGCAAGAGAACCATCTGCATTATATTTTATCCTGTATACCCACTTAGATCCAATGGCCTTCTTTCCAGGAGGTAAGGGAACCAGATCCCAAGTATGATTTTGCTCCAATGCAACTAGCTCATCATCCATAGCTTTGATCCACTCAGGTGAATTCCTTGCTTGATGATAAGTGGATGGTTCTGGAATCTGTGAAGAGCTACAAGTGGTATGTGTAGTGATAATAGACTGAGGAAGAATAGGATGAAGAGAAGAAGAAGATACATAATCTTTAGACCATACTGGAGGTTTAATGACTCTAGTGTTGTGTCTCAAATTAGAATCAGGTGAAGGAGAGGAAGCATGAGGAAGAGATGGATTAAAGGGGTCAGGCATCTGTGATTCAGAAAGTGTGGAAAGATGTTCTGAATCTAAGTAGGGTAAAAGGAAAGAAAATTAATCAGGATGAGAATAAGGAAAGATAGACTCATTGAAAACAACATCCCTGGAGATAATAATTCTCTGATTATGGAGATCAAATAGTTTATAAGCCTTTTGCCCTGGATGATAGCCAATAAAGATGCAGGAAAAGGCTCTTTCAGTAAACTTATCTTTGCAAGGTGAAGTATTTGTGGCATAAGCTAGACAACCAAAAGATCTAAGACTATGAATATCTGGACTGAGGTTAAATAGAAGCAGATAAGGAGAATGCCAGGAGAGAGTTGGAGATGGTAATCTGTTTATAAGATAGGTAGCAGTGAGAATTGCATCACCCCAAAATATTTTTGGCAAATGAGATTGGAACATAAGATCTCTAGCTACTTGAAGAAAATGCTGATGTTTTCTCTCAACAACACTATTTTGCTGTGGAGTGTAAGAGCAAGATTTTTGATGGAAAATACCAAAATCTGAGAAAAGCCTTTCACAGTCATGATTTACAAATTCACTTCCATTATCTGATCTAAAAAATTTAACAGAAGCATCAAAATGATTTTTGATCATGATTAGAAAAGTTTTCAGTAGGAATGGTATTTGATCTTTGGTCTTAAGAAGATAAGTCCATGTGCATCTTGTAAAATTATCTACTATTGTAAAAAAATATTTGCAATCTGTAGTTGACTTTACTCTATATGGGCCCCAAAGATCAACATGCAATAAAGTGAAGGAAGAAGATGTAGAAGAAGTACTGGATGGAAATGGCAATCTGTGCTGTTTTGCCATAGGACAGATAGAACACATATTGTCATTTGGAATCTCTTTGATTACATAAAAATGCCTTAATAAATCAAAAGAAGGGTGTCCTAGTCTATAATTCCAAGATTTAAGAGATAAACCAGGCTGACTTGTTGCTGCACTAAAAGCTGTAGTTCTTGGTACTGATTGGGAAGAAGCTGATTGGATTCTTTGATGAATGATTTCTGACTGAAAATAATGTGGATCAAGTATGTATAAACCATTGTTTTCTTTGATCACTGCCAGGACTTTATTAGTTCTGAGGTCCTGCAGCAAGCAATGATCTGATGAGAATTTGAACAAGATTGGCATTGACCTAGAGAGTTTACTGACTGAAAGAAGATTATACTTGAAGTCTGGAACATGCAAACAATCAAGTAAACTGACTGATAAGGTTAAACTGGTAGTTCCTTTAGCCTTAACTAACTTGGTGGTGTGATCTGGCATATAGACTGGAGTAATATGGTTTATAGGTGACAATGAAGTGAAATGAGAGATATCTCTGCACATATGACTTGAAGCCCCACTATCCACAATCCAATTATCATCATTCAAAGAAAACACATTAAGTGAAAAATTAGTAGTAATGCTACCTGCAAAATCATGATAATGAGCATAGTTTGTCATTCCTCCTTGATGTTGTATAGGCTTCTTTCCCTTTTGCTTCTTCTCTAGCTGAGCTTCCACCATTTTTGAAATTAGAGCTTGAAGTTTTCCATCAACATCACTTATTGGACTTTCTTTTTCTTCCTCAGTCACTGCATGTGCTGAGAATTTCTGATAAGCATGATTAGGTTGATATGCCTTCTGATAGGACTGTTGAGTGAACTGTGGTTTCTGTGGTGGCTGAACCTTCACTGTTGTGTCTCTATTTCCTTCCCACCATTCTAGATAGCCCTTGATCTTGAAGCAGTTCTCTTTGACATGCCCCAATTTGCCACAATGATCACATCTCAGATCTGTTCTCCTAACATTCCTTCTTCTGTTGCCATCTACATCCTCATTTCGTTCAGTGGATCCATCTCTGTATTGATAAGGCATCTTTGCATCCCTGTAAACTCTTACTGCCATTGCAGATGTATTCTGAATTTCCTAATATCCTTCATGTACTGTTTTATGCTTCTCTATTCTACTGATCATTTGACAAATCTTACCAACACTAGGAAATTGATCCATCAGTAAAATTTGGTGACTGATGAAACTATACTCCTCATTCAATCCCATCAAAAACTGATGCAGTTTATCATCCTCTTCTTGAGCAGGCAAACATGTATAGTTTATGCAATCCACATTACATCTCTTCCTAGGTCTTAAACAGGCATACTCATCCCATAAACCTTTCAACTCAGTAAAATAGACAGCCACAGAATCATTTCCTAGCTTCAATTCACATATGTCTTTCTTTAATTTATGAATTAAAGGTCCATTACATTCACCAAATCTCTTTTTCAGTTCATTCCACAAAGTATGTGCATCTTCACAGAACATAAATCCCCTAGCTATTTTCTTTGAAATCGAATTCAAAATCCAGGAAATCAAGGTTGAGTTTACCTTGTCCCATCTGTCAAATAATGGATCATCCATCTATGGTGCCTTCAATTCTCCTGTCAGAAACTTAAGCTTTCCTCTGGATCTGATTGCCACAACTATTGATCTGCTCCATGTTATGTAGTTGTATTCATTAAGTGGCTCTGCAACTAACACCAAATTCGAGTTGTCAGAGCTTTGAAGACTAAAAGGATCTTCTATCTCATTCCTTCTAGATCTTGTGAAACCTATGTTATCTCTCAGAGAGTTCGCAACTGAATTCACAGATTCAAAATCCGAATCCATTACTTATGGATATCAGTAGAAGCAGAAAATTTTGATTGAAGAGAACATCACTGGATCTACCTAGTGATGCTCTGATACCATGTTGAATTTGCTAAATCAGAAAAACGAAATGAAAAAGAACAGAGGAAGCAGTAGCATATCTTTCATTAGAATTGTGCCAAAGAAATCTAGGCTCAAAATGAGCTGTGTTGTTTTGTTTATACCAGACCACAAAACATTTCTACCTATTACAAGAGGACACGTGTATAAGCTAACAACCAAAACAACAGAAAAATGAAACGGCATCAGAAGTGTGCATTTTGGCAACGTGTCAAATTGGCGCCCAAAATTTGAAAAGGAAGAACACCCGCCATGTGCTCAAACTTCTTCTTCTGAATTCTGAACCAGCTCATTCTTCACTCAATTTTCAGTTTGGGACAAATTCGTGAATTTTTGTTAAGAAACAAGAGAGTTAGGAGGAGTTTTGTTTGTAGGGAGGTTTTTTTTTTTCCGCAGTGGGTTTGAAGAAAAATGAGGGTTTGGCCCATTTTATAAAGGAGAGAGGTCCAGCCCTTTCATTAGGTGGCATGGATGTTAGATCGCTTCAGCTTCATTTGCATTGGTCATGCTGAATTATATGGTCCGTGCAACTTGAGTGGCCTGTGCCCCTTGATCTGGCACGAGTCATACTGCATGAGTACTTTTTGAGCACGACCCATTTCAGCACATCCATCCTGAGCCGAAAAACCCATCGACTCCTCCATTTTTCCCAAACCTACACCTACACATAAAAAGACAAACACGAAACATAAATTCGTTCTAGCATAACTTTGATGAGTCTACTTCTAACAAAACACCTCCAAATAACACAAAATTAAGTTTGGGACAATTTTCAGTTTGGGACAAATTCGTGAATTTTTGTTAAGAAACAAGAGAGTTAGGAGGAGTTTTGTTTGTAGGGAGGTTGTTTTTTTTTCCGCAGTGGGTTTGAAGAAAAATGAGGGTTTGGCCCATTTTATAAAGGAGAGCTCCAGCCCTTTCATTAGGTGGCATGGATGTTAGATCGCTTCAACTTCATTTGCATTGGTCGTGCTGAATTATATGGTCCGTGCAACTTGAGTGGCCTGTGTCCCTTGATCTGGCACGAGTCATACTGCATGAGTACTCTTTGAGCACGACCCATTTCAGCACATCCATCCTGAGCCGAAAAACCCATCGACTCCTCCATTTTTCCCAAACCTACACCTACACATAAAAAGACAAACACAAAACATAAATTCGTTCTAGCATAACTTTGATGAGTCTACTTCTAACAAAACACCTCCAAATAACACAAAATTAAGTTTGGGACAATTTTCAGTTTGGGACAAATTCGTGAATTTTTGTTAAGAAACAAGAGAGTTAGGAGGAGTTTTGTTTGTAGGGAGGTTGTTTTTTTTTTCGCAGTGGGTTTGAAGAAAAATGAGGGTTTGGCCCATTTTATAAAGGAGAGGTCCAGCCCTTTCATTAGGTGGCATGGATGTTAGATTGCTTCAGCTTCATTTGCATTGGTCGTGCTGAATTATATGGTCCGTGCAACTTGAGTGGCCTGTGCCCCTTGATCTGGCACGAGTCATACTGCATGAGTACTCTTTGAGCACGACCCATTTCAGCACATCCATCTTGAGCCGAAAAACCCATCGACTCCTCCATTTTTCCCAAACCTACACCTACACATAAAAAGACAAACACGAAACATAAATTCGTTCTAGCATAACTTTGATGAGTCTACTTCTAACAAAACACCTCCAAATAACACAAAATTAATATTAACACGCCCACACTAACAATCAAACAATTCCTAGAAAAAAAAGTATCGTTTCTTCATTGTCATTCTCGCAAATTATTTTTCATTCATACATATATCGTAGAAAAACTACCAGTGGGTTTACAAAGTCATCATCCACGACTCCACCCACGACCATTCTTATGGACGGGTCCCCACATTAGATGAACCTTACCTCAAACCTTTTGTGCCACAAACCATACATGCCCATCCTTCATTATGGTTGATACTTTCGAGTTAAACTTGGGTATAGGAGGAGGTGTAGGAGGTTTTAACTCCTTACTCACCTCCTTTTCTTTGCATGTTTGTGTTTACAACATTTGGTAAGCAAGGATTCATTCTAGCACTAGAAACACTAACATCATGCATATTCACACAAGTATCATCAACATTTTCATTCATCAGAGTAAGAGCATGTAAAGTGTCAATATCGGGTAATGGTTCATTAAAATCATCATTCATGGAAGTAGTATCAATATGATCAATCCCTTCGTAAGTACTGATACCATTACATGCAAAAGAGGAGGAAGACACATGATTAGATTTATCAATCTAAAAACCTACTTTGTCTCTTCATTCTCAAAGGTTAATTTTCCATTGTGGACATCAATCTTTGTTCTTAATATTTTTTGATATGGTCTCCCAAATAAAATTGGGGGTGCACCTCCTTTGTACGACATATCAAAGACATAGAAGTCTGTGGGAACACCAATTTATCCACTCTAACCATTACATCCTTTACTAATCCCATAGGACTAGTTTGGGAATGGTCAGCCAATTGGATAATTACTCTAGTTTCTTTAAGTTTTCCTCGGTTGAGATCCTTGTAGAGGCTAAATGGTATCACATTTATAGAGGCCACTAAATCTGTCATAGCATCATTGACCACTTTTTCTCCTAAGTCTATAGGGATAGAAAACATTCCAGGACTTGACAAGATGAGCAAATTATTTTTATTCAACTATGGAGATACTTGAAAAAGGTTAAGAGTAAACACCCGAGAACGCTTAAGGCGGTGATGTTAAGAGGATCTTTAAGCCCCTATTTATAATCCACTACCTAACGTTATATTATCGAGCCACTAACTGCTAGAGCCTGAAAAATGAGATAACGTAATAAGATAGCCAAAATTTTTTTGTTTCTTCTCCCAAGAAGCCTAGGCTCACTTCGCTGCCATACTCATATTTTCACCCCTCTAAAGGATATTCATACTCACTTTACACCTATTAACCTTCCTAGATTTAATAAAAAATATAGCAACTTCATTCACAACAACTCCTTGGCTAGGGGGCTTATGATATACACTTGCTCCAGTCATGTGAAACTCAAGCGAGAAGACAATACCTCATGACTAACAAACCAGCTAGGCAAACCCGTAATGCACACCATGACATACAAAAAGAAGCTCACCTCGAGAAAGAAGATGGTCAACACCCACGATCATCCCGTCAAGGACCGAACCTAGTAAGGACAAGAGCAATGTGGACCACTATTAGCAATGATCACGCAGTGCACCGACTACAAATAGAGATTAAGAGTAAGGATACATGTAATAAAATTTCTTCTAATAAAATAACCACCAGACATAAAACTAATTTAGGCATCGAACTGGCTCTAAGGACCTTTCGTAGACCACATTTTGCAGGAGGATTAAGCAGGCTTGTTACCCCGTGCTGATTCCAGACATTATGTTGGCTTGGAAGGATCCCCGACATCACCACCCTTCACTACCTTTATTTAACTGCAAGAAACGGAACTTATTACTTCACTCCTTTTACCTCAGTTTTTTTGCTTCAGTCCAATAACCGAGGTAATAAGTTCTTTTACCTTGGGTTATTTTTTCAAAGTAGAAATTTTTTTATTTCGGTTAAAAAACCGAGGTATGTTTTTTTACCTCGGCTATTATATTAAACAAAGTTAAAGGTTTAAAAAAGTAAATAATGCTACCGAATAGTGTACGTCTTCGAATATGTTGTTTCAAAATGCCATCCGAAATTGCATTACATGTCATTCCCATAGACATGTTATGAGACTGACGACCAACATTTCAGATATGTAAAGAATAGGTTAAAGTAGAAAAAGATAGACTTTGGGAAATGAAGAAGTATTATTTAAACATTTAAGAAGGATAATTTTGTTACGTTCCGATTGGATTGTACGATGCCACAAACAATTTGCATTGACGGACATGTGATTGATAGGTAGTTAACTTCATATACATCAGAGGCAGCTATGGGAAAAACATGGAATCCCAGAAAAATTCATGTTTTAACAACAGAAAATTACTAAAAATGTCCAAAACCATACCAAAATATAGTACCTAGGTTTACATTTAAAGAAACTTCACAATCTAACAGATTTAAGTAAGAACTAGAAAACCAAAAAATACAGCAAATTCACAGAGTATAGATCGAACAATGTAAAGTAAAAATTACAAAAATGTAGGTGTTAGAAGAGTAGGAAAACCTTACCTTTGACAAGGGAGAAGAGAAGAGAGGGTGGGAGACTGTTGGAATTTGTGAGAAAGTTGGGAGAAAAATATTGAACTGATTGTGATGGACCCTATATTTATAGCTGTTTTGGAAAAATGTCATTTTGGACCCTTGTGATGTCCGCCTTGCATAGAGAGACATCGAATCTGTCGCTATAAGAAAGATGAAATTGACCCATTACCGACGTCGCACGATCGTACGAGCCTAACAATTTTAGCCCACCAGCTTGTCGGCCAACAGTTTTAATTTATTAAAGTACATTTGGTCGCATCAAACATTTTCTAGTTTCAGAATGATTTAAACAAATTATTCATTACACATAAGTCTTTTCTCCCTTGGTAGTCTGCGGATGGTCCTCATCTGAATAGCTACGGATCTCCATTGGTCAATGAAAAATTAAATTAGAATATAAGTAGTCAAATAAAAAGGAATTTAAATCTAAACAAAAATTTCTCACCTTAATTGGGGAACAGCTACTCAAACCATCATTATTAGCCATGGTTCTTAAAATTCATATAGTCACGGATGATTAATATTATAATAGATAGAAAATGGTTAAATTAATATTTTAAGTCAGCCAGGCATTGACATACATGTCGGTCCAAAATATGATTTGGACGACATCTACGAGCGACGCCGCTAATATGCCGGTCCAAATTAATAGTATGGTTGACATGTTTACGTGGCGTCACTCACCAGTCGGCAAAACCAATTGGTTAACCAAGATTAGTGCGACGTCTCATACAAGAATGATAGCAAAACATATAAATGAGTAACGTCGCAAAACGATCACTCCAAACGAAGGAGGGTCGAAGGACCGGCAACGTTGCAATAAAACCTATCATTTTCATTAACAACAACAGAAAACCAGAGCAAACCAAATACAGAAAAAAGAAAATAGCAAAAACCAAAATCCTTACACCCTAGAACCCTAATCTATATGAACTTGAAAACAGAATACAAAGAACACGTTCACACGCCATATACATAAAAAAATTATGGAAAATAGAAAAAAATAAAGAAATCTAAAGAATCTAGAAACCATGCCTTTGATGAATGGGTTGAGGGACTGGTGAAATTTGAGGAAAAGCTGAATGCTTGAAGTGATTTATGAGGTGGGCTCCATATATAGTCATTATGAACCGTTGGGAATTCCACCTTGGTCGGTGCGATGTCGCATAATAGTCAACATCACCGCCATTGAACCGACGTATAACATTAGCTAACCTAAATGTAGGCCTAATCATTTCAGTCCACAAGCATAGAAAATGGGCCCGGGTTTATCTAAAACGAATTTAATGGACCCTTGTGAATTCTGCCTCGGCATGTGCGACGTTGAACATCAAATAATTTTGGAACCATTAGACCAAATTATGGCTGGTGTCGGCTAACCCGAAAGTGGGCCTAACCATTTCAGCCCATTAGCAAAGAAAATGGGTCCGCGTTTGACCAAAACGAACATATTTGATCTTAATAAGGGATAATAGTATATTTAAAAAAATAATTGAAATTTTTAAATCTCCATAAACTTTATTAACATCCGGTTTGATCAGAATCGGTTGTAGCACAAATGGTGAACTTTATAGTTTTTACACTTAGGTCCTTCTTAGAAGGTGGGAGATGATGAAATGAAAAATTGGAGATACCTAATTATCTAAATCACACGGTCACAATCATGTTATTCTGATTTAGGAATCAAAGAATCCGGGTATTCGTCCCTCATTTTTATTAGTATTCCATTAATACCCTTACCATGAGCGTTATTAGAACGATAAATTCCACCACATAGAATCACAAGAAATTACAGATTGTTGCTTTTTTATGAATTCAAAAGATAATGAAATTTCGTCCATCAAATTTTTTTTAAGTGCTAGTACGTGGTCTAGAGTAAATTGTAAGTGATATGCAAGGGTTAATTGGAAGATCTTGTGGAAGTATATGTGGGATCATGCCAGTTTCTTTATCACTTTCGGGGATTCTAAGTTTGACTGAGGATGGCAAAGGTCCCTTCCAAGATGATTGGGGACTATCCATGGGTTTTGCAGCCGGTGTTCTTTTTTAATTTTCGCACTTAGGTTCCTCCAACAAAATGGGAGAGTTGAAAAGCAAAATTGGTCATGCACTGATTTGGTCATGCACGGATTGATGGAATGGGCCCAAAATCATCATAGACAATACAGAAGGAAACTTTGTGAAAGTTACACTATGACCCAAACTTCCTTGCAAGTTCACTGTGCTTCAGATTTCTGTACCTGAACATAAAAACAAATGTTTGATATGGAGATTATGCGTACTGTCGTCCGTCACTTTTTTTTATGAAAGTTTTGTATATAGATCAAATCAAACTAAAAGAGTTTTTAGGCCATCACTCCTAGCATTTTACAAGCAAAAAACCCCTATCAAAACTTGCTATTTAAAATCAAACAAACAACCAGCTCTATATTCTATCTAGCTCATATCCAAAATTTTCTTTCCATCTCTTTTTGCTCCTCCATTTGCATTCGACTTCAACTTGGGCAGCCAAGGTCTCCATCTTCAAATCTTCTTGGCAAAAGATCCTCTTGTTCCTTTCATTCCATATTCTATACAAGGCATTAGTAAGCTTCATCAACATCAAGTCTTGCCTTCTTCTTACCATCATCAACAAACATCTTTTTACTTTCCTCATGTTGCTCATTTCCCTCAACTTCAAGATTTTCATCAACCCATTAGTGTATGTACAACCCGAAAACAAATGGGTTGCTGTCTCATCCACCTCATCACATAAACTACAACTTTGTTGTGTCTTCAAAATCCAAATTTTTTGCAATCTATCAACCGTGGGCAGCCCTCCCTTCAATAGCATCCATAGGAAAATTCTATGCTTAGGTAAAAATGTTTTTGTCCCAAATTACCTTTGCATAAAAGTCCCTTTTGCTTCCTCCCTTCATTTCATCATACACCATCCTTGTCTTCAACTTGCCTTCCTTGTCAAAACAACTCCCAAGGGTTTGGAAGTGTTTTTCTCTCAATTTGCACAACATCTTCCAATTTCCCCTCCTTTTCTTTCTTGTAGACTTCCACCCTTTATGTAATATGCTTCAATCCACCTTACCCAAAGAATAACTTTCTTTGAGTTTAAATCCCGCAATTGCTTACATAGTGTTGTCTTGTTCCAAATGGAAGGATCTCTAATCCCCAATCCTCCAAATTTTTTGCTTCTACAAATTGTGTCACAAGAGATAGGCGTATAACCCCTTTTCCCTTCTTCTCTTCCCCACGAAATTTTTTGCTTCTACAAATTGTGTCACAAGAGATAGGCGTATAACCCCTTTTCCCTTCTTCTCTTCCCCAAGAAAAACATCTACAAATTTTCACAATCTCCTCATGAACACCCTTAGATATACTTAGTATACTAGCCCAAAATCCAGCTATACTTAGTAAAACCGAATTGATCAATTGCACATTCCCTTCATAAGAAAGAACACTTGAATTCCAACTATGAAATTTTCTTCAAATCTTATCCACCAATTGCTCACAATCTTGCTTCCTCCACTTCACATTAGACAAAGGCAGCCCCAAATATTGCATAGGAATATCCCCTCTTGTTACCTTTAACACTCCAGCCAACAAGTCTTTCTCCTCTTCATCCATTCTCGAAAAATAAATTCTAGATTTTTGCTCACTTATTGCAAGACCCGAGACCTCCATAAACCTCTTCAAGCCTTTCACACCCTCCATAGAGGATCCCCTTGTTTAACTCCTCTTCTACCCATGAATCCTTCAGAATACCTCCCATTCAAAACCAAGCAAAAGGATGATGACTTCATTGTACTTCTCTTGATCCAATCTATCATCAATCCGGGGAACTTTAAAACCTCAAGCCATTTAATAAGAAATTTCCAGCTTATAAAATCAAAGGCTTTGCTAATATACACTTTAACTATACAACTTCTCTTCATGCTATCAACATTGTACTTATGCAACAATTCTTGTGTTAAAAGAATGTTGTGTGATATGTGCCTACTTTTCACAAAAGCACTTTGATTCTCACTAATCAAACAAGGCAGCACCTCACAAAGTCTTGCACAAATTACTTTGGTTTTCACTTTATAACGTACGGAGCAACAAGCAATAAGCCTAAAATCACTTGTAAATTGAAGTTGACTCACCTTTGGGATCAAGGATATCACGGCTTGATTAAAAGAGTTTGGAATTTCTTCCCCCTTGAAAAAACTTTGTATGACCTCCACCATACTTCCTTAAATTATCTCCCAATTGCTCCTAAGAAATTGGCTTGTAAATCTCTCCCCGGGCTTTTGTTAGGATGAATCTCCCAAAGTGCTTTCTTCACCTCCTTTTCACCAATTGGTTGGATTAAGGGTGCTTGTTGTTGTATGCTTAGAACTCCACAAAAAATAGCCAAGTTTCCCTCCAAGTCTTTAGTTTCCCAATAGACTCCCAAATGGCTTTCATAGTGTCTCTTCAAATGTTCTTCAATCTGGTCTACATTGGATAGTAATCTACTCCCCTCCTTTATGTTCAAAATTTGGTTATTGTATTTCCTTGTTCTCATAGAAGCATAAAAAAACTTTGTAGGCCTATCCCCCTCATGAAGCCATTGCACTTTAGCTCTTTGTTGCAAGAACTTGTATTCAGCCTCCTCCAATTCTTCAAGCACTTTCCTTGCATCAAATTCCACCCTTTGCCTCCTTTCATCCCTTGGTTCTTCATTCAACCTCTCTTGTGCCAAAAACCATTCTTTCTTAGCCTTCTCCACCCTTTCTCCAATCTTAGAGAACTCCCTTCTATTAAGCCTATTCAAAAGCTTTTCCATGTCTACAAGAAGCTTTCCAAAATCCTTCATTGTGCTCACCTTCCTCCAAACCGCTTGGATTGTCCCCTTGAAATGTGGTGAGGCCTCCCACATATTGAAATATTTGAAGCTCCTCTTCTTCTTCTTGTCTTCCTTATACCAACTCAAAATGATAAATGGTGGTTCGAGAGTGTGTCCGGTTTTACCTCACAAAAGGCTTGGCCAAGCCTCCTTACCCACTCTTGCTTTACAATGCCCCTATCAATTTTGCTTTGTATCAACTCCCCCACTTCCCTTCTATTGCTCCAAGTAAACATTTGGCCAATAGTTTTAATTTCAACCAACAAACTAGCCCCCATCGCATCTTGGAAATCCAAGACATCCTTTTCTTCAACTTCGTTCCCACCTTCTCTATCCCCAAAATCCAAAGAAGAGTTAAAATCTCCTATGATCAGCCATGGTTTATCATCTCTACTCCCTTTCCCCTTTAGGAACTCCCACATTGGTTTCCTCTTTTCAATGGTGTTATGGCCATACACTACCGTCAAGAAGAATTTCAAGTTAATGCTCCTAATCAACCCATCAAAATCCATCCATTGATCCCCAACATTCAACACCTTCATATCATAAAAATCAGCCCTCCAACTAGCCAAATTCCCCCCCCCCCCCACAACATTCTCATTTGTTATCAACTCCCAACAAAGCCCTATTCTCCCCCACACCTTTTTTTGGTTTTCTTCTTTTACTTTAGTTTTAACAGCCCCAAACAACCTATATGATTAAGCATACAAAAGTTTTTCACCCTTCTATGCTTATCACATTTATTCAAACCCCTTACATTCCAACAACCAAATCCATTATTCATAAGGAGGGTCGAATAATAGAGTATACCCATTACCTTTACTCCTTGAACTCCTCAGATCTTCTTCTTTCTTCCTTGCTACCCTTATTCCTTTCTCTACCATTTTGAACTCAATCTCCTCCCCTAGCAGCCCTTTAACTTCCCATTGTTGCTCTTTAGATTCCTTTTGCTGCCCCTTAACATCTTTCACTCCATCTTGCTTCTCATCTTATTTCACAATCCTCCCAATTGGCACATAAATCCTCCTATTCATTTTATTTTTTTCAGCTTCATTTTTCTTCCTACACACCTCCTCATTATGCCCAATCATCTCACATTTTCCACATTTAGTTGGCTTCCACTCAAAACAGATTTGCTGGCTAACAATGACCTTGTTTTCATTAAGGTAAATCAACTTGTTCGGAAGGGTATCACTTATCATCACCTCAACTTGCACCCTTGCAAAATCCAGCCTCTCCTTCTCTTGTGTTGCTCTATCAAGATTCAAAGACTTCCTAAGTGGACTTACTATCTTGTTTATGATTTTTGGTTACCAATACTTCAATAACAATCCGAGGAGCTGAATCCAAACCGGGACAACATTAGGTTGTTCAATCACACCTTCTTCATTCCAATCTTTCAATAAAACATGTTTCCCATCAAAGAACACCACTCGTCTCTCCAAAATAGCCCCTTTATGATCCTTACTTTGAAATTTAACCATAAAAACTCCTGAATTTAGAAGCCATACCTTGTTGATTCTTCTTCCCGAAATCCAAAAAAAAGAACCCCTCCATGACTTTGAATGGTGGGTTGCTATCCAAAACCTTGCACATAATAGTAGTCTCCCATTGCTTTGATCTTTCTTCCACCTCCTCCATGGTGATTTCACCCATAAACAGCCCATCTATCTCCACGGGTTGGTAATATTGAATCTCCGCCGAGCTAGCTTTGAGTATAGAACTCCAAGATTTGACCTCCTTCTTGCTCTCCTCCACCACTTCTTCACTCCAAACAAATTTTCTCCCTTCTTTAGAGCTAAAATTGGAATTCGAACCCACATTTTTTGCTTCTTAAAAAACTTATTTTTCTTCCACTTCTTGACTTTTAGCTTCCTTAGGGCTTGAAAGTGATTAGTCAACAGCACTCTTCAGCCCTATTTTGTTTTTTCCCTTGCCCTCATCCTTCAACAAAGCCAAGCTGATAACCTCCTCCTTCAAAAATGTTTTTCTCTCCTTTGATTGTTGTGTTTTCCCTTTATTATTAGTGTTAGATCCCCTCATGGTGTGAGGATGGAAAATTCAAAAGAGAATTACCACATCTGAAATAAGAAAAAAGGGAAGAACACCCATACTATGTGAAAATCACCGCAGAAAAAGGGGAAGGGAAGGTTTTGTCCGTCACTTTTTTAGTATTCCATTCATACCATTACGATAAGTGTCATGACAACGATAATTTGTACCACATAGAATCACAAGAAATTTCATATTCATTGTTTTTTATAAAATAAAAATATAATAAAATTCCAATCATCAAATTTTATTAATCCCTAGTACATAGTCTAGAGTAAATTGTATAAGTATACAAGGGTCATTCAAAAGAGATCATGGAAGTCTTTGTGAATAATACCAGTT
This sequence comes from Rubia yunnanensis, assembly GCA_037428765.1. Taxonomy (NCBI): domain Eukaryota; kingdom Viridiplantae; phylum Streptophyta; class Magnoliopsida; order Gentianales; family Rubiaceae; genus Rubia; species Rubia yunnanensis. The sequence goes on along the minus strand of CM075061.1, from coordinate 74,865,281 downwards.
TCTTAATTACCCTCGGTTAGTATAAGTTTGACTATGGATGAAAAAATTTCTTTTTGGGACAATCGTAATCGAGTTTGGCACAACTTGTGAACTTTTAAATTTTTGCACTCAGGTTCCTCCAAGAAAGTGGGAGAAGTTGAAATGTAAAATTGGAGATAACATTTTGTTATTCACATTTTCTTGACAATTTTGTTCCAATTTGGGCATAAATAGGTTGTCAGAAGGGGCCACAATATATATCTTAACAGGGAGTTTTTTATGACACATAAAAAATTAGTCTGTGACCCTTATGTGTGACGTTGCAAATGTGTCTCATCAAATAAACCCCCACCGACCTCCTACCAACGTTGATCGGCCTAAATATTTCAACGGGAACCAAAATTTTGAGCCAAAATTTCCCTCCATCCTTTTTTCATGTAAATAATATTCAGCATCAACATCCATTTCTCATCTCCAAACACTTCCTCCAAACCCAACTCAACACCATCCTTTCCATTCGCACACCATTACAACCATGAATGAGATCAATCAAATTATATCTCTCAAACATCAACAAGAATCCAAGATGGAGCAAGAAGTTCAAATTAGTTGAGATAGTTTTTCTTTCATTCCATTTCATTTAGCAATTTGATTACCATATACCTTCTATATGTTTTTTCCCTCATTGATCAATGATTGAATATTTTCATGAAATATGATGATTGTTTTACATGTTATATAGTGTATATTGTTTGTGTTTCCAAGATAATGCCATGTTTGTAAATTTTAGATCTTCTCTCTCTCTACTCTCTAAAGTATTATGGGTGACTTTCATATAGTATGGTGTTCTTCCTTTTTTCTCATTTCAGATCTGGTATTTCTCTTTTGAATTTTCCATCCTCACACTATGAGGAGATCTAACACTAGGAATAAAGGGAAAACACAACAATCAAAGAAGAGAAAAACATTTTTGAAGGAGGAGGTGAGAAGCTTGGGCTTGTTGAATGATGAGGGAAAAGGAGAAAAAAAAATAGGGCTGAAGAGTGTTCTTGACCAGTCACTTTCAAGCCCTAAAGAAGCTAAAAGCCAAGAAGTGGAAGAAAAAAAAGTTTTTGAAGAAGCAAAAAATGTGGGTTCAAATTCTAATTTTAGCTCTAAAGGAGGGAGAAAAATTGTTTGGAGTGAAGAAGTGGAAGAGGTGAGCAAGAATGAGGTCAGATCTTGGAGTTCTATACTCAAATATAGCTCATCGGAGATTCAATATTACCAACCCGTGGAAATAGATGGGTTGTTTATGGGTGAAATCCCCATGGAGGAGGTGGAAGAAAGCTCAAAGCAATGGGAGACTACCATTATGTGCAAGGTTTTGGGCAGCAACCCAGCATTCAAAGTCATGGAGGGGTTCTTTTTCCAGTTTTGGGGAAGAAGAATCAACAAGGTATGACCTCTAAATTCAGGAGTTTTTATGGTTGAATTTCATAGTAAGGAGCACAAAAGGGTTGTTTTAGAGAAAGGAGTGGTGTTCTTTGATGGAAAACCCATTTTACTGAATGATTGGAATGGAAAAGGTGTGATTGAAGAACCTAATATTTTCTCGATTTGGATTCAGCTCCCTGGATTGCCATTGAAGTATTGGTAACCAAAATTCATAAGCAAGATAGTAAGTCCACTTAGGAAACCTTTGAATCTTGATAGAGCAACGCGAGAGAATGAGAGGCTGGATTTTGCTAGGGTGCAAGTTGAGGTTATGATAAGTGATACCCTTCCGGACAAGTTGATTTACCTTAATGAAAACAAGTTGATTGTTAGCTTGTTTTACTATTTTGAATGGAAGCCAACTAAATGTAGAAAATATGGAATGACTGGGCATAATAAGGAGGTGTGTAGGAAGAAAAATGAACCTGAAAAAAGTCAAATGAATAGGAGGATTTATGTGCCAATTGGGAGAATTGTGAAAGAAGATGATAAGCAAGATGGAGTGAAAGTTGTTAAGGGGTAGCAAAGAAAAGCTAAAGAGCAGCAATTGGAAGTTAAAGGGCTACAAGGGGAGGAGATTGATTTCAAAATGGTAGAGAAAGGAATAAGGGCAGCAAGGAAGAAAGAAAAAGATCCAAGGAGTTCAGGGAATGGAGGTAATTGGTATACTCTCTTATCCGACCCTCCTTATGAATAATAGATTTGCTTGTTGGAATGTAGGGGGTTTGAATAAATGTGATAAGCATAGGAGGGTGAACAAATTTTGTATGCTTAATCATATAGGTTGTTTGGGGCTGTTGGTAACTAAGGTAAAAGAAGAAAATAAAAAAAAAGTGTGGGAGAGAATAGGGCTTGGTTGGGAGTTGATAACAAATGAGAATGTTGTAGGGGGTAGAATTTGGCTAGGCTGGATAGTTGATAATTTGAAAATCCAACCCCCCTCCCTTTTTGTGTTTGAATTTACTAGCTATTCATTTCGCTCACACAGATTGACGACCCATATAAGGTTGTATTTTTAGTTGATACTTGAGCCCTAGCATATCTGAGGACAAACCCATGGCTTACCACTAATGACCCTTCAGTTAGTGTAGCAGTGAGAACGGGTGCAAGATATAAATTTTATCTTTGATCTTTTCAGCCTCTGCTCAGGTTAATTTTAAGCTATGGTTTTAACGACCCCAGGTGGAGGTGGGTCAAAATTTGGCGCAATTTTTGGGGATGATTCAGTTTAAGTGTCAATTAGCATAATGTGTTAGTAGAGTAATTAGTATTTGCTTTTGTTTTGTTTTTTATTATTTTCCAGAGTAGGTATTTCTTGAGTTTTTGGTGCAAACTGAGGACCCTTTCACTACGATTCCAAAGTTTTTGTGTTTACTTTGTTTGTGTTTAATTGAAAAAAACAAAGAAATGTGGGAAACTACTCAACGAATTACACTTTGTAGAGTGTGCCATTATGATCATCCTGTGGAGTGTTGTCCAAGGTTGAGTGAGTATGGGAGAAGAGAGGCTCAACGAGTGAGATTTTTTAGGATATGTCATTGCAGTCACCCTACGGAGTCTTGCTCTTTGATGAGCAAAAGTGAGAGAGAGGTAGGAGTTGTTGGTTCCCAAGGCCGATGGAATCAAAATTGTTTCCCATACCACGATGCTCCAAATTTAAGGTTTAGTGGTAGCTCGAATTCATGGTATGGAGATGCATCAGGAAACCAACACCTTGGATTAGATAGTCGGATTTCACCAACTTACCCAATTGAATTATGTAGAAATTTTGCAAGCTATAGCTAATGTGACTAAGAGTAGTGGTTACTCCAATCACAAGTGCTTAGCGAGACTAGCGATTTAGGAACTCAACTATTCTCAAGCATTGACAATGTTGAGGGGCAAGTGGTTAATTTGATGGAAAGGGTGAGCCAACTTCAAACCCAAAATTTTAAAAATGAACAATCCCTATTTGAATGTGAAATTATGTTAGATGAATGTAAAGGGGATGTGGAATGGTTTGTTGAAAGTGAAGAAGTCGAGGAAGGGGTGGTTAAACTTAATTTTCCATATTACCTATTTTTACCCCTACCTCCACCTATAGAACCCACCCTCACATTTTCGGAAACCTTAGAGTAAACTATAGGGATTTCCAAGCTATAAATATTCTCTACAAATAAGATCCATTGAAAATATGGAATTAGATGCCATGGATCTAGAAAAAGAAGAAGAAAAGATACGGAAAGAGGAGAAAAACTCTAGAGAGAGATCTCCTCTTCCTTCTACCTAGAGATAGAAATAAAATCTACATTATGCTTACTTAGGGTTTACTAGAAGAATAAGACTCCTATATATAGAAGTAGATGATTGGGCCTAAACATAGGCCCAAAATAGGCCAAAATTAGGTCAAAACACTAGTCACCCTTTCCCTCTTAAGGCTGAATCTTTGTTGAATAAACTGCTCAAATCTGTTAACTTTCTGGAGCTGATATTTAGTGTGTTAGATAGAACTCAGAAAGATGAAGATTTCTATAAATGGTAGAGGAAAATTGGATGAAAATTGAGAGAGTTATAGCCAAAATAGTGAGAGACCATAGTTCAGCCACCCCTGGTCGGGCCATCGTAGATGGCGCAGCCCATCTGTGTCATTGTCCTTGGCACATGGCACTGCATCTGGTGTGGGCCGTGGATCCACGATGCTGTGCCCTACTAGATCTGGTGGTATCACATTATCTTATGCAGACCGTAGCCTTTGACGTAGGCCGCCGTCAACGAGCTGGATTTGGAACTTTTGAACCATGGGGCATGGGTCTTGGCATGGGCTATCGTTAGGAACGTTGTTCTGCTCAGAAACTTGGTACATGCTATGTCACTATCCATACCCCACAGGCTAGTCTTGACATCTTGAACTTGGAACGGCACGGGCCGTCATAAATGGGGCGGTCTGTGCCCATGCTTAGACGGATTTTATGAGGATTGGAACTGGTAAATGCGTGGCCTGTGGAATCTGGTGCAGTCCGGGCCATAGCCTCGTACCAAGTCATTTGGCATGAATCATCACCTGTTACTGACACCGTTGGGGTGGCCCATTGGTGCCAACCATGAACGGCCCGCGCCGACGCGTGGTACCTTGGTTGGCTGAACTTGTTTCCTTCGCTACGGATGAACCGTTAGTCTGATTTGAAAGTTTTTGTAGTCAATTTTATAGCGCTCGAGAAGAAAAATCCAATGAAATTAGCCTTACATGAAATTATTCTAGGATCATTCTCAGACTTTGGCGTAACTCATCGGACCACGATTCATCGTTTCTCCTTTGGCTGTTTTGAACTCCAATGCTGCATATCTTTGGCTCCATCCTTCTACTACCACGATTTGATGTTTGTGGCCTTCATCTACTACCATTGTAGAGGTGAATACCTTCAATCTCTTCTACCGTTCTTGCAAATGGCCTTCAATGTCTTCTACTGCCCTTACACGGCCTTCACGTAGAATGTAACCAAAAAGTACCCACAAGCGATCTACTAAAGATGATCACAAGGAAGGTCTAGGAGGCCGTGGACACAAGGTATCCATTAGTACTAATTAAGTCTAGAAAATGCTGGATTTAGACAAGAAAACCAAACATGGCCGTCTAAACCCCTTATCACGTAAACTTAACTAATACTAGCAATCCACCGAATAAAACGAGATAAAAACTATGCCGAATGCAATGGTTAACGCATGCAAAATGAAGCACATCATCCATAGACTATGGTTACAAAACATATTTATTTAAGGCATGTCTGTGCTACTTCCATTTCCTTACATTTGCTCATGTTTTCGTATCCATGTAACCTCAAGTTTCCATCCCAACAAAATTCTCCATCATTTAGCTATTTCCCCATTAGTTTCAAACTTCCATCCCAACCTTATGTTCTTCCATACGTCCTGCTCCCTATCTTGTTGTACTTTAGTTTCTACCAATCCTAGCAATTCCACCCTATTCTTCAAAACAAGGTCCCTACATTTTTTATATTTCTTTCTCTACTATTTACAAAAATAATGTTCCATATCATGAAATGTCACTCATCACCAGGAGGGTCTACTAGTAAATCATTAACTGAATTGCTACTCTCTCCCCAATAGTCCTATCATTTATGTTTCCCAGATCACCTTCCCACAATGGAACTGTTCCTTACCCTTTCTCTGCCTGAGTGAAGGAGCTTCTAATATTTTTCCCTCAGTTATAATTTCATGTACTTTATATTCACTCCCTCTATTGAATGTTACCTTGCACTCAAAATTTTCAGTTTCTTTCATTTTGCTTCCATTTTCCTTCGTATCTTTGCTAATTCCGTTCACTTATTTTGGCACATATATTTTTCTCATAACCTGCTTCGTATCTTTGTTTTTTCTCTCTTCTCTCTCTAACCTCCGCCTGGTATAGTAACTAACTTTCCTCTTCCACCTCTGTCTTCACCGGTAACGGCTATTTGCCACAGTTAATGGCTAACCCTGCCGCGAACATCGGACCGACTGATGTGGCCTCTCACGGTTAACTGCAATGGCGGAAGCTATTCCCAATCAGAATCCACCAAAATCGTTCATGCCAGCTCTCCAGACCAAATCCCATCCGCTATCGAAATCCTTGCCATCTAATCCAAAGCTAAGCCCCAAATCCGAACATTTAGGCGATCCGTTCTATCTTTACTCCGATGACCAAATTGCCAAGCAATCTGCACATTACTTAAATGCTCTGGTCAGAAAATTCACTAAAGGAAGAATCACGATGGACCAACTGGAGCTAGCCTTCAGGACGGTAGGTTTTACAGGTAGCTATCAATTGGGTTCTCTTGACTATAAGCATGTTTTAATCAGGTTCGAGCTAATCAATGACTACCAAAGATGCTGGATGAAAGGAGTCTGGAACTTCAATGGAGTTCTGCTAAAAATGCTAAAATGGTCTCCAGATTTCTCGACTCACAGAGAATCACCTATTGTACCCATCTGGTGCACGATTAAAGAGGTACCTTTATACTACTACAATTCTACTTCAATAGAGGCAATTGGTAATACTATAGGCAGCTTTATCAAAAATGACTTAGCCACTAATATACTCACAAGGCCATCAGCGATAAAACTATGTGTTGAAGTTGATTTGCAAAAACCCCTGTGTAGCTTTATCATATTAGGATCAGTTTCGAATAACAGGAAATACTCAATTGAATATGAAGATGTTCCAATTTACTGTGATCACTGTGCTAAGTTATCACATTCTCTAAATCAATGTAGAGCTATCCTTCAGAACACCAATGGGAAATTAGGGGAAAATATTTTGCAACAAAGCCAAAATATTTCTCACTGGCAGCCCACAGGGAATAAATTCAGTAAGGCACCTCTCATCTCTATCGGGAATCAAGCTGTTAATGCCCACACTAATAATGAAAAGAAGTTGCATTAACAAGCCTTAACTAATCCCACTCTTCAACCTTCCTCATATTGGCCTCCAGAGAATAACAGTGGGTCTGAAAATGAATCCCTCCAAGCACCAATAATGACTCCCAGTGAGTCTCCCATAATCTAAACCCAAGATAATCTTCAATCTTCACTCTCAAAGCTGTTAAAAGCAACAGCCCTACCCAGACCATCTTAGATTACCTATGCAAAAGATGATTTACAAATTGGCAATCACAGATCATCCTGGGAGCAATCCTCCCCTACTAACCCCCCACTTTCTCTACATGGAAATATGGAAAATAGGTTTTCTATTTTGTAGGACTTGGAGGATACACCAAAATCAGATGACCTCATGGAATTGGAAGAGCAGGAATTACAAGGGAATACAAATAATGACCATAAGGATCACAACGAACCACAGTATACTAGGCATCAAGATAACTCTATTCAGCAAGGTAAGTCTAAAGGTAAGCAAAACAATTATTTTAGTCAGCTGAATAAAATGATGCTCAGATCAGCAACTAAAAGTCATAAATCTTATGAACAATGATGCGCACATCAACTGTTAATTTCTTAATCTGGAATCTTAGAGGAATGGGTTCTTCCATGCTAAGACTAATTCATTTAGTTAAGGTTAAGAAAATCCAACTTCTATGCATAATTGAACCAATGCATGATAACTCTCAGTGTGGATCCTATATGGAAAAACTCAAATTCTCACACAATATGCAACTTCAAAATGGTAAAATTTGGCTTATGTGGAATAACCCTGTTACAGTTTCTTTTATCTCTCAACATGAACAGTTCCTGTATGTTCAAATTACACACCTGAACCTAGATATTGATATGGAAGCTGTCTTTATCTATGCCCTAAGGAACAGAGAAGGTAGGAAAGTTTTATGGTCAGCCCTGACTGCCTTACCAAATAATGAAACTATTTACATTGGGGATTTTAACACTATCACTTCACTTACAGAATATAGAGGTCCCTGCTCTCCCTCCCTAGGTAGCATTAGAGATTTTAATAATTGGATTAGGTTCAAGATATTAATACAGTAGGTAATCTATTCACCTGGTCAAACTCTAGACTCAGGAAACCTACTTCAAAAAGACTGGATAGAGGCCTTGCTACCATTAAGTGGAATATAAAATTCCCTTCTTCACCTATACAGATTTTGAATAGACAAGCCTCAGATCATTCCCCTCTCCTACTTCAAGTTTCAACCCTGGCTGCTTCTCACCCAAAACCTTTTAGATTCATAAATGCTTGGTTTAATAGACCGGAATTTATGGATCTGATTAAGGAAAACTGGACTATCCCACTTCCTCAATCTGGAATGTTAGGTTTCTACTTAAAATTAATTAGACTGAAGAAAGTGATAAAGACCTGGAATAGAGTCTGCTTTGGTAATATTGATGCTAATGTAAACATTGCAGAAGAGGCACTAAGAAGCCAGGAACTTGCTTTTGATTCTACCCACTCAGATGCTGATTTAATTAAGTTAAATGAGAAAAAGGCATTGTTGCTCAGAGCTTTAAAGGGAAAAGAGAAATTTTGGAAACAAAAAGCTAGGTCAACATGGCATAGGCTAGGAGATAATAATACCCAATTTTTCCATAAGACAGTGCAAGAAAAAAACTGTAGATTGCAGATCACAAAAATTAAAAATGGGCAGGGACAATGGCTACATTCTTACCCAGATATCCAAAAGGAAGCTGTAACCTATTTTTCAGAACTCCTAACTGAACCTAATCCTATGGCTAATACTTTCTATTACCCTCACTTCCTTAGCCAAATTCCAACTGTCCTCACTGAACATGATAATCAACTGTTATCAAGGCCAGTTTCTGAAGATGAGCTTAAAGCAGTCATTAATGGTTTAAACAAGAATAGTAGTCCAGGTCCAGATGGTTACTCATGCAAATTTTATTCTAAAAGCTGGTTTATTATAAAGAATGACCTAAAAGATGCTGTTAATGATTTCATATCAGGGTCAGAAATGCCAAAAGGAATTTCCATTACATGGATTACCCTTAATCCCTAAAAAAGCAACTTCTTCCTCCTTTGATGATTTCAGGCCAATTAGCCTCTCCAATGTCATTAATAAAATTTGCTCGAAAGTTTTAATGGAGAGACTAAAACCACATATGGAGAATTTAATCTCTCCCAACCAAACTGCATTTATGAAAAATAGAGATATTTCTGATAATATTCTCTATCTACAGGAAATGATAAGATTCCTGGACAAAAAGATAGAATCCCAAACTGCATCCTTAAACTGGACCTTAGAAAAGCTTTTGATAGGGTAAACTGGGATTTTCTTAGGAACATATTGGTTAAATTTGGTTTCAGTGGGAACTTTCTAGGTGCAGTACTAAATAATTTTTCTCAGGCTTATTTCTCTATACCGCTTAATGGTAATCCAGTGGGTTTTTTTAAAGCTACAAGAGGAATTAAACAAGGTGACCCCCTCTCTCCCTTTCTTTTCAATATCTTCTCAGAAGCTTTCTCCAGAAGTCTTGCTTTCATATTTTTTAATAATAGTTTGTCATATTATCAGTTGCCTTCCTCAATCACCCCTGCCTCTCATTTAATGTATGGTGATGACACTGTTATCTTTATGCAAGCCTCAAAATCTAACCTGATTAAGATTAAAGCTTTATTAGAGGTTTTTGAACATACTTCGAGTCAGAAATTTAATTTTGAGAAATCTGACTATTGTATCAGCAAAACAGCTATAGTAGCAAAATCCAATCAGGTTAGGATGATCTTAAAAATGAAGAAAGGTTCCTTCCCATTTAAATATCTAGGCTGCCCCATTTTTAAAGGAAGAACCTTAAACAGATACTTCCAACCTTTGTTGGAAAACATGGACAAAAAACTACTGAATTGGAAGAATAAATGGCTTAGCTCAGGGGGTAAACTGACTTTAATTCAGTCTTGTTTATACTCTTTACCACAACATTTATGGACTATCACCAACCCCCCCAAAAATATTATTCATACTTTTGAGAGAAAAATGGCATCTTTTTTCTGGGGAGAAACAGATGGTAAAAAGAACAAAATATGGAGAAGATGGGATGCTTTAGCAGTGCCAAAATCACTAAATGGTCTAGGACTTAGATCAATCCAAGCTATAATTGACCCCTACTCTCTCAAACTCTGGTGGAAAATTCAGTTAGGAATAACTATGTGGTCTAAATTGATATGGTCCTTACCTCAAACACACAGAAAATCAGTAACTTGGAAAAGGATTTGTTCTGTTAACACCTTTGTAGAAAATAATACTTTCATAATTCATGGCAAAGGTAGCTGTAATCCCTGGTTTGCAAATTGGTGCCCGATGGGACCTCTGATGTCACACATTCCCAATTCCATCCTCTCGCCATTACTATCTTACACTATTGCTAATTTTATTAGCCATAGGGATGCTATTTTACCTATGATTTCTCCCTTTCTGGAATTTGATACTCTATCCTTTCTTCAGGATGCCAAAATTAATGCTAACAGAGAAGATAGGTTGATATGGAAACCAGAACTGATAGGGTTTTTCTCCTTCAAATCTTCCTACAAGAAACTAACATACACCCCAGGTAATTTCCCAGCCAGTAATTTGATCTGGAATCCAATTCTACAAAAAAAGGTTTCCATCTTTACATGGAAAATGTTGCATTCTTTCTTACCTTTTGACGATGTGCTTATCAAATGTGGTTTTAGTCTAGCCTCCAAATGTCCAGCATGCTCTCACTCTAATTCCATTCAACATTTCTTCATATCCTATTCGCTTGCTCATAACATATGGATCCAAATGACATCCTTTTTTGGGTTTCACCTAAATCAACAGGACTCAATTACTCACAGATTCTTTTTGCTCTGGAATAGTAAAGGTTTACCAAAATGGCACCATCTGATAAGTAAAATACTTCCTTCCTTGATATGTTGGTGTCTATGGAAGGCCGGGAATAGTTTCTTCTTCGATAACACTAGTTTTTGTCCTGAACGGATATGTAAGGATATTTGTGATCAAGTATACTTATCCCTTCATGCTAAACCTTATCACCATTATCCTTCTTCACATATTCCATCTAACTTGTTGCATCTGATCCCGAAGCTTAGACCTCCTCCTAAGCCAATAATATCAATTATTTTCTGGGAAAGTCCAAAGAAAAATTGCTATAAGATCAATGTAGATGCATCTTGGAACCCAAATAAAGCAACAGTAGGTCTCATCACCAGAAACAGTGCTGGAACTCCTTTTCTGATTCATTCAACAGATATTAGTGCTACTTCCCCACTTCAGGCTGAGATTCTAGCAATTCAATTTGCTTGTCAATCTTTTCCTAATCTAGATAACTCTGTTACAATTGAATCAGACTCTTTGGCGGCAGTAAAAATGATTACAGATCCATATACTGCTCATTGGACACTTTTTTGTCTAACTTTTAAAATACATTCCATGTTAAAGACTACTGAACTGATATATGTTTACAGAGAATGTAATTCTGTGCCAGATGCTATTGCAAAGCACCATTCGACTCATAGTTTGAGTCGAAATCTTTCTAATGCTCCTAGACATATCAAGGGCCTCATTTCTTTGGCAAAGAGCATACACCATATATTAGACTAAATAAGCACACTTTTTCTTTGAATGGATACTGCTGAGTGTTAGTCTCTTCTCTTATTTGAAGGTACTCGAGAAGAATAAGAACTGGAGTTCAGGAGGAGCAAACCTGAAGCTCCGCACAGCCCTCTGTACAGCCATTGGGCACTGGAACCCTTGAGGATGGGATCCCTCGAACTGTGAAGACGCTGGATCCCTCGAGCTATGAAGACTCTGGACCCCTCAAGCACTAGAGCCCTCGAGCTCTAGAGCAATCGAGCACTGAAGCCATTGAACCCCTCGAGCACTGGAGCCCTCGAGCTTCTGGAGCCAACGAGCACTGGAGCCCTCGAGTACTGAAGATATTGAGCACTGGAGGCCTCGAGCCCTTAGAACGGCCTCAAACTGTAGTCCCCATGCACTCGTGCCCTCGAGCTCTGAAGACACTGGATCCTTTCAAGCACTGAAGACGCTAGAGCCCTCGTACACTGGAACCCTCGTGCTCTGGAGCCATCAACAACTGGACCCCCTCGAGCTCTGATGCCCTCAATTTAGATCTCTCGAGCACCTGAGCCCTCGAACATTGGAGCCCTCGAGCACCTGAGCCCTCGAACACTGGAGTCCTCAAGCACCAGAGCCCTTGGGCACTGGAACCCTCGAGCACGGGAGGCCTCGAACTGTGAACCCTCGAGCAATGAAGACACTGGACCCTTCGACCACTAGAGTCCTCGAGCTCTGGAGCCATCGAGCACTGAAGCCACTGAATCCCTCGAGTGCTGAAGCCCTCGAGCTTCTGAAGACATCGAGCACAGGCGCCCTCAAGCATTGGAAACATCGAGCATTGGAGGCCTCGAGCACTAGGAATGGCCTCAAATACTAGGAATGGCCTCGAATTGTAGTCCTCGTGCGCTCATACCCTCGAGCACTCATACCCTTGAGCTCTGAAGACACTGGATCCTTCGAGCACTGAAGACACTGGAGCCCTCGTGCTCTCGGGCCATCAAGAACTGGACCCCCTCGAGTAATGAAGCAGGTCTAGAATGGGAGTCCTCATGCACTCGAGCACCCAACCCCTCGAGCCCTAGTTACATCGAGTTGTGGAGCCACCGTCTCACTGGATACCTCAGACATCTCCAGCCCAGACACCTCCAGCCCAGACACCTTCGAGACATCTGACACTCGAACCAATTAACACACAATCACTCAAACCTGGAACCATCGATCTTGGCGCCCTCGATACCTCAACATCTTATCTAATACATCCTATCCTTTTGAATCACTAGTCCACTAGTTTTTAGGTCTTTCTTTTGAAGGCAACGATTTTGCCTTACCGATGTAAAATTTTCAAAACATTGATGTGCATTATTTGGTTCTAAATAGGCTTGGGAAACCTAATAAATATCCCCCACCCTAGGGTGCATTTAAAAAAAACCTGCTTAGTATTTGCAGGTTTCCCATCTGTCTTCTTACACTTCTCAATTTGATGGCCTGATAGAGTACACTTTCCACAACAGATAGCCACTTAAAATAAATCTCCTAATGTTTAATAACATCATTTTCATCAATATAAGGAAAGTTTTTTTGGAATTGTATTAATGATCTTAACATACAGCTGAACCTAGCATAACTGAATCTATTTAGATCCTTTATTGCTCTATCATGTTTAAGAGGGGTACCTATAGCACTAACTATTCTGCTTGATTGCATATAAATTGGCATGTTGAACACATACAATGGAGCGTACTCTGTAAGGCCATCAAATTGAGAAGTGTAAGAAGAGAGAGGGGAAACTTGTAAAAATACTAAGCAGATCATGGTCAAAATATATGTGCCAAAAGCAGTGAATGGGATTAGCAAAGCTATGAAGGATAATGGAAGAAAAATGAAAGAAACTGAAAATTTGGTTCGGGATTAGCTATATCAATGTTCTTCAACAATTTAGTAATTATCACAAGTTTTTTATCAAACAAAATCATTCCATTCTCCACTACATCATCCCAGAGGCTTCTTGAGCTTATACATCACCATGGATACCCCATTCCTAACCCTCTATATCAATTGAACTCTATTTCCCCAAATTCCATAGAAAAAAACCCTCATCCACCTTAAAAGGGGGAAAGGTGCCCTGACCCACCTCCACTCGAGGTTGTTAAGTTTGTCGCATGGCTAACCCGAGTGAAAGCATTCCAAACTAGAAGGAGTGATCAAATTTAAATTTGTATTTTGCTCCCAAACTTACTACTAAGCTACCTATGGGGTAGTTAGTGTCAAGACCGGGTTTTTCCACAGAGATGCTAGGGTCTAATAGCCAACTACACACAACCACGTACGGGTTGTCAATTCGCATGTGTTCTTGGAATAGCTAATATTGCGAAATTGGAAGTTTCTGGATTTTTTAATTAACAACTACGAGCAGAAGAAATGACACAAGAGAAAAATATATAGATAGACACTTGGGGAATATTTGTGTAACATGATTGATTAAATGTTTCAATCCTCAATTCGATCACATACAAGAGATATCAAAGCCTATTCTAGTGTTCATAACAAATGGTGTGGTCGATGGTCAACACTTCTCTATATCTATCACGTAGGGTGCTCTTGCAATCTTCCATCGGCACTGCCTTTGTAATTAGGGGAGTGCAACATCGGCTCTGGTGTTGCGCAGCTCTGTTTCTCCCACGTATGATTACATCCCGGGCACTACACCACGATGCTCTACATCTAGGCCTAAAAAGGCAAAGGGTGATAAGCACCTTATCGATGGAACTAGGGTCGCTAAACTCTAGTTTTGCTACTAAATGCTATCTCCACCCTTAACCCTTCAGACCAACTCGCTAGCTAAGAAATGTATGTTGTCATCATAATGGTAAAAATTGAAAAAGACCTACGTGCACACACCCACGTGAACCCGGACCCCGCTACCCATATCACATCCATGTTTCTCTACACTGGGGAGTATCAATATGTGCATGAATATGAATGTAGTAGAGTGTGTGCTAATGGAATGTATCATTCATGCAGTTCATAACAATTCAAAAATAAGCCAACATAATATCACAAACACATAGAAATAGGTTGATCCAAGGAATTTCACAAAATATAAATCAAATCATGAATACAAATTTAGTCCCCAAGCAAATAAACTACTCCCTAAGCATTGAACCCAAAGCATTTCATTGGATTCAATGTCTTTGGGCAAAAGAAAAATAAAGAGATAAAAAGAAAGATTATATAGAGAAAGAAGAGCTCTTTTCTCTCTCTACCATACTCTTGAAGTCTTAAAATGAGCATAAACCTAAACCCTAGTAGACATAGGTCCACATATATAGTAGTAGGGAATTGAGCCTAAAAATAGGCCCAAAATAGGCCAAAAACCCAAGCAGCAGCAAACGGCACGAGAGGTGGCATTTGGCACGGCCCGTGCTGACTGAGGTACATCTGTGCTGGTGCTGGATATTAGTCTTAGAATGGCCCATGGCCTCGTGCCAGCATAGGCTGTCGGTCCTGGCACGGAGCGTGTACTTTGTGCTGGCATAGTCCTTGTCAACCGGCACAGGTCGTCGGCTGGAGCTATATTTTTATCTTCTGATTCATACCTCATGTCCTTTGGCGTGAGTCATCAACCAGATTCTCATTTCGATCATTATCGTGGCACATGCCACGTCATTCGTCACATCCCCTGGGGTGGTCTTCGCATTTGTGACTTGAAACAACGTGGACCATGTGAAATAGAATGGTCTGTGCTTACACTTAGCCAAATTTAAGAGTGACAAAAAGATGTGGCACATGGCCTGCCAAAATTGGCATGGTCCATGTTGGGGCTTGGCACGACACGTGTTGGTTGGAACGAGACATTCCAAAAACCCTTGACACGGGCCGTGTTGCTTGGCACGAGCCGTGCTAGGTTTAGCCCTTATACTGGCCTTCTGTGGTCCGTGCTGACCCTGGCTGGTTCACCAGACTAACTGGTTTGCTCAGCTACGGATGAACCGTAGGTCCAAATTGGGAGTTCTTGTAGTTTATTTTATAGAATTTGAGAAGATGAATCCAATGGTGTCAGTATGAAGGGCAGATTCTTCTCGGATCTTTCCCAGAACTTTGTGCAACTCCAGGATAACAATTCCTCCACTTCTTCCTTGGCTTCTTTGTACTTTGAATCCACCTTTTCTATTGTACATTTATTGAGCTTTGGATGTGAATTGTTAATGGCATTAATATTGTTGGAAGTTTGAGTGTATGAATTGCTTGTATGATTACTTGTTAGGGTTGGGAGAAAGTAGCTTATTCTCCTCACTTTTACTATGGAATACAAGTGCATGAGTTAGAGCTTTTAAATGATGTTGATGTGTTGATAATTGCTAGATGAATGTGATAATGCCGAACTCTTTGTCATGTTTATTTATTTCAGGAAATAGGAGAGGTCTATGAGAGTTAAACGTCTTAACTAATCTTATGTAAATGCATGATTTGTTTAATGCTTAGATAAGGTATAGTGTTTATGTGTTGCCAAGCTTTTTGATTCTTCATGCTCAATGCCATCAATGAGATACTTTTAGTCGTATTTCGACTAAGGGAGTCATTGGTGAGGTTGGACAAGAGATGTCAAATTCACTCTTGCGAACTACTTTCTAAGAAGGATAGAAGATTTATCTTCACAACAAGTAGTGAAAGTAGTGAATAGATTTTTTCACTCATTCTTGAAGCCTTTTTGTTATTTAGTATTCATGTATTCATGTGTTTTACTTCATTTGTGCCATGGTTTGCTTGAGAATAGGAAGTGTTTGTATGATTGAAGTGTTAGGGTGTTGGGAAAGTGACAAATTCCTTAACTCTTTGGCATGAAAATCCAAGAACATGAACATAGAATTTCTCGTGCATAATGTGTTATGATTCTTGCTAGATAAGTATGTTAATGTGGATTGTTCTCATATTTATCCTATAGGTTCAATGAAAGGTTGAATCTTGAATGTGGTTTATTACTAAGGTTTAGCCTAACGAATGCTATGTTTGGTTAATTGGCATGTCTCTGGTAGAAGCCGTGTTATTATCAAATCTATGGCCCTTCATGTGAAATGTCATTGATGAAATACCTTTATGGTGTGGTTTTCCTAGAGTGATTGTCAACGAGGTTTGCAAATGGTCGTTGTTTGTCTTTGCAATTACTATTAAGAAGGAATGAATGTTGATTTTCGAATGGGAAGTGATAACATTACCCATAGGTAACAAATGTGATAGAATGAGTGAATGGTTCAGTGATCTACATTTGGTTTGGAAGTGGATGTCAATTGCCCCCAAGGCTTTGTCTTTTGTAGTTTTTACCCATTTTTCTTAGTTGTTGCATGATTAACATAGTTACTTAGCTTTGCTAGTTAGCTTGTCTTTTAATTTCATAACTTAGTAAAACCAACCAACCAAAACCCCCCATTTTTACTAGCTTTTATATGTGTGTATATATATCTATATATAACTTTTTTTATTTCCAGCATAATATCAACCTTATATGTTTAAATGCTTAAGAAAATCCCTCTTCTTCATGGACGACCATGACTTGCCATTATCTACTTAGTTGTAGATAGGAAGCATTTAGGGATTATAAATTTAACTTTGAGAAGTACGACGATGACCTCCCACCCCCTACTGCAAGAACGACCTCTTGTACAACTTAGGAGAACTTCAAGTTGTTCTCCAAGAGCGCGCAATTGGTCAAGGAGGTCCGCGGGTAGGTGAGTGCAACTAGGTGGTTCTCTAAATTAAGTCTCACCATCCTTCTCATTTATGTCTATCTCCAGGCTTGATAAGATCCAATAGAATTCCTTCTCAAACCGTGGGTTGGGCTCTAGAAATAAATCTTCCAATCGCGTTTCATGGTCGATGGTGGTGTGCTCCGGTTGTGGAAGAACCATGAAGTCGCAAATCATTGCACTGCCATGCAATCATACAAATCGTTTGTCCCAAGTGGTAGTGGTGATCATAGAAGCCCGAGCTAGCTTCCTTATGGTATATTGTGTCCCCTAACCTCTAAAATTTGCCAACGCAAAAGAAGTAGGAACTAGATGACCCAAATGTTGAGCCAAGAGTTCTACCATGCATCCCATTGAAATATTTCCACCTTTCTTGTCCTAATTGCTAAACACTTTTTCACAAATATTTCCTTTCCATGCCTGATAGGATTCTCCAAAAGTTTCCAAGTGAGAATGGTAGATCTTGTCGTTGCGTCTTCGGACCATCCTTTCCATATTTCCATCTGAAAGCTTGGGCCATATCCCGATGTGTCATTATGTACTCCTTGTCATCCAAATGGAAATGAATGATTCTTTGTCTCTCCGCGTCAGTAGCTTGCTCAAGAGTTTCCAAGAATTCCAAGGTCCATTGGATATAAGTCTTCGAATGCTTCTCTAGAAAACCTTCTACGCCTATCTGACCTAGCAAGTAGGTAACATGCTCAAGTAGGCCTAGGGCCTCTACAGTATCCTTGCACGTGAAACCCATCTCTAAAATGCTCCTTTTTTGTCCCTTCAAATACTTCCACCTTTGGCCTACACTCCCAGAAATAGTGGTAATCCCAATGAACTCCTCTGTCACAAAGGCGGGGTTTCGAGGAGGGGAACACACTGGCTCTTTTCTCCCAACTTTAACCTGCTTCTTCCTTTTCTCACCCCAGGAAAGTGCCCCTTTCTACGATCACGATAAGAATCAGAAAATTTTCTCAAAAATGCAACTCTCAATACCATTTTTTCGCGAGTCGCGACGGTCCCATTGTGACTCGCTACCAAAATCACAAACTTTCTAAAAATTTACAACTACCAGGTCTATTCGCAAGTCGCAACAGAAAGCTGACTTTTCACCTACTTTGACCTAGCCATCGCGAGTCGCAATACATACTTCACGAGTCACGACATTGTGCCAATTTCAAAATAAAAATGGGCAGAACCCGTTAGTCTTCACCATCCTTCTCCTTCTCTCCGCCGCTTTCCTCTTTAAACTGCCGCTCCATCACCATTATCCCCCCCCCCCATTTGGGCCACAAATTCACTCCCATAATGCCGAAATCACTCCCATCTCACTCCCCGGTCCATTTCCGCATCAAAGTCACCCCCAAATCAGCTAAAAAATCTAAAAATCCAAAACCCTAGAAATTGAAGATTTTGCAAAAATGCTTTGATTGAGTCTTGTATTTCTTGTTGGCTTGTTAGTTCCATCATCTTACACTCATACTTGGTACAATTCCTCATTTCTTTAACCTTAAATAGTAGATATTTTTTTAATTGATGATCTTATGATTTTATGAACATATGAGTTGAATATTCTTGGTGTTTTTTGAAGTGACATGCTTGATATTGATGTATACTTTGTGGATGATGCTTTTTATTTTTAGTTTTGGCCAACAATAGGATTGTTGGAACTGTATAGTTATTATCCATAATCATGTTCTTGGCCATAATCTTATTCTTAGGAAAATGCATTAGTATTATTGGCCATGGTTTCATTCTGGAAAAACATTTGTGATATATAGCCAAGTATTGTAGGAATGGAACATAGGTGTGTTGGATTGAATTATCTTGATATCCGTGATTAAACTTTTACTTGTAGTAACATATGAGCGCTCTTGCATCGTTATAGTTTCCTTGTGTTGATTGTAGTGTGTCGACTAGATAACTGTGACTGTGATGGATATATTCTATAATAATGCTTGCATATTTTGTTGCTACATGTTGGATATTTAAGTAAGATAGTTTCATAGTGATTATTTCAGGATGGATTATGATATTCATTTAGATTACTAGGTTTTATTGAACCTCTTGATGAAAAAACCTAGTATTATATCTTCTTATGTCCTTGTGAGTTTGATGTTGTTTTCTGTGGTGATAGTTATGGCACCAAAGAGATAGAAAGTTAGCCGAGGGGTGAGCTCATCTACGACACCTCCACCTCCCCCTATGGCTCCAGAGCCAGTCCAGCAGCCGGTTCCACATAGGTTTATGGGTCTGCGCCAATTCACCAGCTAATATGTGGAGAGATGGGAGAGGTTGACCAATCCTCCCCTCAAAAATTCTAGAGAAAAACTTTATTCATGAGGAAGCCTTGGAGAAAATTAGATTGAGAGAGCCGGTCCTTTGCCTTCTCACTAAAGAAGGCTTAGGTTTCATGAGCAATAGTGCACCCACATACAAGAGATACACCCTGGAATTCCTCTCAATAGTGAAGGTGTGTACATTGAGGATAGCAGCCCTGCAAGAGGTTCATCAGGTTTCACCTCAATTACCAGTCTTATGAGAAGACTCTCCCAAACATTGATGCGGCGTTTGGTTGGGACACACTAGCCATCTTAGCGCAATTTGAACTAGAGGCCTCGACCCCTATTGTTGAGAATGGTGTTTCCTTCTAGTATACCATCACGAGGAGAGTTCAGGATGTGCCAGACAAGAACAACATTATTATCCTTCTCGCTCTCCAATTTGTGCATCGCTTCTTGACAGGCACAGTGTTCTGTCACGCAGAGGTGACAAATGTGCCAAATATTGACATATGCCACCTATGGCACCTCACGAGCAACGACACGGGCTTCAGGAGGTGGACTGAGTTGTGGGTTGAGATATTTGTCAGTATAGCAGGGAAGACGAGATGAGGCAAGATCTTGATGGGAGGCATGATCCCCTCATAGCAAAGTACTTACAGATCACCGCTCCTCCACGTCTTCAACATTTGGGTAGGAATGATTCATACCTCATCATCCTGTGACGGATGTAGAATTACCACCTCATCCAGGCCACAATTTTACGGGGAAAGTACAAGTGGTTATACGGGAAGAACTTAGTCCCCTTCATGCTACTTCCTTAGCCCCAGAAGACTATGCTTGAGTTTGACACCCTGTTGCAGATCTATCCATAGATCTTGATGAGTTATGCCAGTATAGTTTTGAGAGGGAGCTTAGGGGGCTTCTTTCAATGCCAATCCAGACCAAGGAAGGTGCCCTTCATTTCCAGCCTGTCTCACCATCGTCCCCTCCAGAGCAGCATGACGCACATATGCATGGTAGATTCTCCACCTCCATATTAGGATGAGCAAATGCATGGAAACTTCCTTTAGCCTGCTCCAGATTTCTACTCCCGCTTGATGCAGAAAGTCGAGGATGATTTCCACAGCCAGGGCGGGATGATCATGGAGCAAAACATCTTCATCTCGTAGATCTTTATGGATATGAATGAGGAGATTGATCATCTCTCATCCCAAGTTTACTGGATGCAGGCGCACTTTGGTGGTGCAGGGAGAAGCAGGATTGGCATAAGAGGAACCCAGCAGATTGGTTGGCTCAGAATCAGCAACGCTACTGTAGAGATTCCTAGAATGATGCCAATTCTTCATTCTCTTCATTGTGAGTCATTTTCACTTCCCACTTTGATTTTTATCGTTTTTGCCTTTTATGTTTACATTGAGGACTACGTAATGTTTTAAGTGTGGAGAGGGGTTGAATGACTTGCATGCATGTAATCTTGATCTTGGATTTTTTTTCTACTTTTTCTTGGAAAAACACAGAAAAATGAAAACTTTGAAAAAATGAAAAATAAAAAACAAGCCTGCTAAGTTAAAAACCCGAGAGGGCAATTTAGGCAACAATGGGGGCCCAGATAAGTAAAAAAATCTGAAAGGGCGACCTAGGTAAAAATGTGAGGCAAATGTGGGCAAGATGTGAGCCAAAGAAATATGATGTGTGCTAGGATGAAAACCCGAAAGGGCTCCTAGAAAAAATGAGAGAAGGAGAGAAAAGAAAAAGAAAAAGGAAATTTTGTTACAATTATACTCATTTTCCGATATTTGAGTCATAAGTTTGTGGTGGACATATGGATGAATCGGGTAGACTAACATCATAGAACTTATTGGGATTGGGTAACTTAGCAGGGAAAACAAAGCAGGGTTAAAAATTCTTGATTCTTTGTGTAGTTCGTTTTGGGTTGATATATTGGTATGAAGTGAAGTACGCGCTTAAACGTTTGATATGGTTTTGACTTCATTTTATGCCATTGGACTTTGGGACTATCAATTTGTATTTTGGATATGTTTTATGGGTATTAGTGAAATGATAGGTGGTAGGTTTGGGTAAATTTAGCGATTGGGGTTGTGCGTGAAAAAATCTCATTTGAACTTTGATTTTGGGATTTATGATAATGAGAGTTTTTGTGAGGTATTTATTGGAGGAATATTAGTGTTAGGATGTGAATATGTGAATCTCTTTGTGTTCTCGAATCTTTTCTTACTCGAGGATGAGTAAGGATCAAGTGTGGGGAGGTTTGATGTGTTCATTTTAAATGGTTATTTTGGGACTTTTTGGACTCACTTACGTACACTTTTGTATTCTAGATCCTGTATTTTGCCTTGAAATTCTCTTACGAGAGTTGAGAGTAACTTTTGCTCTCTTATTACTTTTCTAGGGAATTTTGTGTGACAAGGCAATTATATAGAGATTTGAAGACATTAAAGCCTAGCTTTGGAGATTTGAAAACTTAAGGAATTGAAGAAATAAGAAGTGTAGAAGTGGAGAGGAAGACTTAGGCAAGAAAAGGATGTTTTGAAGATTCAACAAATTCACCTGTTGCAAGTCACAACAAAGCTGTCGCGAGTTGTGATGCCTTCTTCCAGCTGCCTTAATTTTTGCCTTTTTCTTGTTCTATAAATACCAACTTTTATCCTCTCTCTTACAACTTTTTCTTCCATACTTTCCCCTCTTTCAAACCTTAAGTTCTCTTTGTTTTTCATCTTATTTCATCTCGGATTCTGTTTAGTTTGATTGTAATTGTTAGTATGGATTGTAGTAACTAAACTTATCACTTGAGGGCAATTGATTAAAGCTTCCAAACCCATCTAGTGAGAATATATATTTCACTCTTTCTTGATGCATTATTTAATTAGCATTTATTGTTCCATTAATGTGTATGTTTACTTCATTTATGCTATGGTTTCTTTAAGAATATGAAGTTCTTGTATGTTAAGTGTTAGGGTGTTAGGACAATGTACAATTTCTTAACTCTTTGGCACAAAAGCCCAAGAACATGGAATTGGAACGTATCATTGTGTAGGTGATGTTAATCTTGCTAGATGAGTATGTTAATGTGGTTTGTTATCATATTTATCCTAAGGTAGCATTAAAAGGTAGAATCTTGAATTTTCTAGGTAAAACCTAATAAATGCTTCGTTTGGTTAAATGGCTAGGCATTTGGTAGGATGCTTGTAGTTGTTCTCAAATCTATGGTTCTTTGTGTATGATGTCATTAATGAAATATCTTTAGGCGTTGTTTGTCTAAAGTGATCATTAATGAGGTTTACAAATAGTCGTTTATCGCTTTTGTGAATTACTCTTAAGAAGAAAGGAACGTTTATCTTCAAATTAGAAGTGATAGCATTCCCCATAGTAATTAATGTGATTGAATGAGTGAATGCATCCATGATCTGTAAGAGGTTTGGAAGTAATAATCAATTTCCCCCAAGGCTTTGTCATTGTTGATTTTATTATCTTTTCTTAGTTTGTTGCATGATTAGCATAAGCACCTTCATATGCTAGTTGCCTTGTTTTTACTTTCATAACTTAGGAAAGCCCAACCAAAAACCTCCCCACTATATATATATATATATATATATTTGTGTGTGTGTGCGTGCTTATATCCACCTTATATGTATGAACCCTTAGAACTATCCCTCTTCTTCGTGGATGACCCCGATATTTGCCTTTATCTACTCAGTTGTATTTAGGAAGTACTTTAGGGCTATAAATTGTAACTTTGAGAGGTACGTTGATAACCTCCCAGTCAACGTAAAGGTCTTTTTTAGGAGTGATAACTATATGCATGATTGTTGATTGTTTGGTTGGATTGGGCTAGACCTGACCACATACTGTCATGCATAGATTATTGATCCAGTTGAGGTTGTAGTCTAGTTTCAAAAGTCATATCATGTGTTTTTAGTAAACTAGTCTGGATAAAATTCTAGGGGACACAATTAATGAGACATCAAGGCTATCTGTCGTAAAATAATACACCGTTGTAGTGGGTGTTCCGAATGGAGGTCCCAGCAAGTCATGCTACTCTTGTGTTTAATTTAGTGTGCAACCACTAGTCTATAACCACGAGAGTGAGGAATAGAGAGGGTTAGTGGTTTAGCACTCCTCTACCTATAACGGGTGGAAGGGATAGTTTAATGAGGGGACTGAACCGAGATATTAGTCATTGTGGGAGTCCCTAGAAAATAAACCTCTCCACATCAGGTAATAAAACATATAATAGCTTATTTTTTACATTTCGATAGGATTCGAGGATCAATGTCTGTATATCAATTACATGATGCAAATGCCCAAGTGGCCTTTATTTAATATCTTTATCCCGTGTTTGTAGTTTATGTTTGTAGTTTATAGCTTAACTCTTTCAAAACCAAAAACCCCCCATGTTCTTCACTCCCAACACACATACGAGGTGATGCCTATTTGTGAGCTTTGTGAATCTATCTTTTAAACCCCTAGATCTCTGTGAACGAAACCCCACTATCACAAGAACCCCCCTTTAGCGTTGATTTTTCTTGTTCTAGCACAAGTTTTTTTTACCCTAAAAACTGGTGCCTAAGTGCCTGCTGAAAAGGTTTCACCGGTTTTCAAAAATTGGTGCTAATTTTAGCATAGGTTTTTTTTCTTAGCCCTAGTTTTTTAACTGGTGTTAAAATGGTTTTTTTGCTTAAAAAACCTCTTCCTCTGAAAGCGGTAGCGTGCAGCAGCTTCCAGAGGACGGGAAAAAGACCCAAAATTAACAATTTAGTAGGACATTAATTTAATAATAAAATTAACTTCACAAATTTGATAATATAGAAATAAAACCAAAAAAAGTTATGATACAAAATTAATAATCTGTGGGACTAAACATAACTATCCCAAACATAACTATCTACGGAACTAAACATAAATTTACCTTGAACTAGCAATTGAATCATGTGGCGTGTACACATCACATCATAAGGTTAAGCCAAATAACTAATCTTGAATCTATGGTCTTTAGAAATGCTCAAACATACCCTACGATACCATATACTAAAACACTAAATACTTAACTTTTCACCCGATCTGAACTAATTACTCAAAATAATTACTCATTTAGAAATTGAAGAAAATGTACCAAATACATATATTCATCATGCCCCCAAGATCCCTACATTTTCCAATCTTTAGCCTTGAGTGTAGACTCCATTCTTAGTGTTGTAAATGGGATTATTGTCATTAGGGTTGTCTTTGCAATACTGCATTCACAAATCCAATGCTAAGTTCACCTACAACATACTACAGATTCCAGACTATAACACAAAACCACACTACGGTGAGAACATACATGTACTCAACACACAACATACATGTGCTCAACACACAACATACAAAATTTTGCAGTAGCATCATCAGTAGAAAACATGCTCTAAAATGTAGCTACCATTACCAAGTGAGAGTTGCAATCAGGTAAAATAGCATCTACAACACTTCAATTGCAAAAAAGAAAACACAAGGTGATGCACACCTATTTATCCTTAAGCAGCAACTGCAACATTTGGCAGGTTGCTCCCTCCTGGACCAGCTGGTTAATAGCATCCCTAAACCTGAGGTAGTTATCCATGACTGCATTTCTTCTGACTCTTCCACTGCGGAAAAATAATATAACTCACTACTTAGCAAAAAGGAAATGAAAAGGCATACATTGCCACAAAATGTAGAAGCTAAAATTGAAAAGAAGAGGTGGAAAAAACTAGATATAAACAACTATTTACTCTGGTTTATGGGCTTCCCATACACAAATTTTTTGGCACTGGTCTCTTTCTTCCACTACGTCTTACACGAATATGGTACACAACATAGACCTAAAAGAAGTCAGCCACCAATCAATCCTTACTCACAAAACATTATCCTATATCAAAATACAAATGTACTCAGGTAGAAAAGAGCACAGAGAGCATAAGCAGGAACAGGGAGACATGCTCCTTCGACTGCTAATACTTCAGGTGGCCTTATGACAGTCCTCCTCCTTTGTTACGGCGTACTCAGCCAATCCACCCCCACTCTTCCATTAGGGTTCAAACACCACTATTCAGGAACAATTTAAGAAAGTTTAAACAATTTGATACAGCTATCCAAGTTGAGTACTAATAACAATGCCAAAAACATGCCGCATTTGTGGAACTTAATAGGATAGATCTTTCTATCCTGAGACAGAAACCACTAATATTTGCACAGACACTACTAACATTTAGACCCAAAAACGAAATGCAAAACTAAAGAGATAAGCAAGCAAATGTTTATGAAATGTCACTGAACTAAAAATTCGCAACCCTTCAAGAAAAAAAAGGTAGGCAAACAACTAACAGTATAAAAGAAGGTTATCTAGATATTTGAAAAAATAGCTAGACAATCATACATCTCCATTAACACACATGGTTTTCTAAGTTTCAGTTAATAGGACATTGCAGGGAATAAAATCTATACAAAATGAAGAAAATCAAGTAGTATAACACTTACAAATCCATAGCGAATCTATACAAATCACCGCTACTGCCCTAGGTCTGCCACCCCCTACCTCCTCCCTAGCTCCGCCACTTCCTAGCTCTGCCTTAGCTCCTCTAGAAACCCATGCCACCAACCACTAGAAAGAACCGTGCACTACTATTGCCATAGCTCTGCCTTCCCCTACCTCCATATTAGCTCCGCCAGAAACCCTACCCCCACCGCTTCATCGCCGCTGCTTCACAACCGCTCCTGTCCGCATTTGTTCCACTGGTCTGTCGCGCCACTACCGATGACTCATCTTCGCTCCGTTGCTGGGTGGAACCACGGTTGCCCACACCAATCGAACTACCGTCTCCCAAATAAGTTGAGCAGCGGCAAGGAAAATGAAGAAAGAAATCTGGGAAGAAAGAAAATGAAGAAATGAGGGTCAGGGTGTCGTTTTTTATTTTTTGATTTTTTTACACAGGGGTATAATAGCCATTTCACTTATTTCCATTCATTTTTTATTGTATTTATATATACTAATTCAAATAAAGTTTGACCATTAATTAGTCAAATAAAACTTAGTTATTAGTGTTTATATATTGAAATTCAAGTAAGGTTTGACCGTTGATTAGTCAAAGTCAACCTAGTTATTAGTGTTTATATATTGAAAGCCAAGTAAGGGTTGATCGTGGATTAGTTAAAGTCAACTTAATTATTAGTGTTTAAATAATGAAAGTCAAGTAAGGATTGACCGTTGATTAGTCAAAGTCAAAGTGGATATTAGCAAAGCCTTTAATTGTATAAGCTGGAAATTACTTGTTAAATGGCTTGAGGTTTTAAAGTTCCCCGGGTTGATGATAGATTGGATCAAGAGAAGTACAATGAAGTCATATTTTGCTTGGTTTTGAATGGGAGGTATTCTGAAGGATTCATGGGTAGAAGAGGAGTTAAAGAAGGGCATCCTCTATCCCCCTTGTTGTTTGTTTTGAGCATGGAGTACCTTACAAAAAAGATGGCAAAGGAGTACAAGGAGCAGCACATAGAATTCCACCAAAGATGCAAAAAGGTTGGTGTGCATACTTTGTTGTTTGCTGATGATTTGCTTATCTTTTGTGGAGCAAACCAAAAATCCATGGAGGGTGTAAAAGGTTGCTTGAAGAGGTTTATGGGGGTCTCGGGTCTTGCAATAAGTGAGCAAAAATCTAGAATTTATTTTTCTAGAATGGATGAAGAGGAGAAAGACTTGTTGGCTGGAGTGTTAAATGTAACAAGAGGGGATTTTCCTATGCAATATTTGGGGCTTCCTTTGTCTAATGTGAAGTGGAGGAAGCAATATTGTGAGAAAATGGTGGATAAAATTAGAAGAAAATTGCATAGTTGGAATTCAAGTGTTCTTTCTTATGCAGGGAAGGTGCAATTGATCAATTCGGTTTTACTAAGTATAGCTGGATTTTAGGCTAGTATACTAAGTATACCTGAGGGTGTTCATGAGGAGATTGTGAAAATTTGTAGATGTTTTTTGTGGGGAAGAGAAGAAGGGAAAAGGGGTTATACTCCTATCTCTTGGGACACAATTTGTAGAAGCAAAATTTTATGAGGATTGGGGATTAGAGATCCTTCCATTTGGAACAAGGCAGCACTATGTAAGCAATTGTGGGATTTAAACTCAAAGAAAGATATTCTTTGGGTAAGGTGGATTCAAGCATATTACATAAAGGGTGGATGTTTACAAGGAGGGGTAAGTTCTAGTTGGCATTGTAAGATGTTATGCAAATTGAAAGATAAACACTTCCAAACCCTTGGGAGTTATTTAGACAAGGAAGGAAAGTTGAAGACAAGGATGGTGTATAATGAAATGAAGGGAGGAAACAAAAGGGACTATGCAAAGGTAATTTGGGACAAAAACATTTTACCTAAGCATAGAATTTTCCTATGGATCCTATTGAAGGGAGGGCTGCCCACGGTTGATAGATTGCGAAAATTTGGGATTTTGAAGACACAACAAAGTTGTAGTTTATGTGATGAGGTGGATGAGATAGCAACCCATTTGTTTTTGAGTTGTACATACACTAGGGGGTTGATGAAAATTTTGAAGTTGAGGGATATGAGCAACATGAGGCAAGTAAAAAAATGTTTGTTGATGATGGTAAGAAGAAGGCAAGACTTGATGTTGATGAAGATTACTAGTGCCTTGTATAGAATATGGAATGAAAGGAACAAGAGGATCTTTTGCCAAGAAGATTTGAAGATGGAGACCTTGGCTGCCCAAGTTGAAGCTGAATGCAAATGGAGGAGCAACAAGAGATGGAAAGAAAATTTTGAATATGAGCCTATATAGAATATAGAGCTGGTTGTTTGTTTCATTTTAAATAGCAAGTTTTGATAGGGGTTTTTGCCTGTAAAAGGCTAGGAGTGATAGCCTAAAAAATCTTTTGGTTTGATTTGATCTATATACAAAACTTTCATAAAAAAAAAGGGTTGACCATTTATTAGTCAAAGTCAACCTAGTTATTAGTGTTTGTATATAGAAAGTCAAGTAAGGGTTGATCGTTGATTAGTCAATGTCAAACATTTTATTTGTATTTGTATATACTAATTCAAAATAAAGTTTGACCGTTAAATAGTTAAAGTCAACTTAGTTATTAGTGTTTATATATTGAAAGTCAAGTAAGGTTTGACCGTTGATTAATCAAAGTCAAACATTTTTATTTATATTTATGATATACTTAGTTCAAGTAAGGTTTGACTGTTAATTATTCAAAGTCAAGCTAGTTATTAGTGTTTATATATTGA
This sequence comes from Rubia yunnanensis, assembly GCA_037428765.1. Classification (NCBI taxonomy): domain Eukaryota; kingdom Viridiplantae; phylum Streptophyta; class Magnoliopsida; order Gentianales; family Rubiaceae; genus Rubia; species Rubia yunnanensis. Next base: position 74,836,511 of record CM075061.1, on the reverse strand, counting down.
AAGCAAGTAAGGGTTGACCGTGGATTAGTTAAAGCCAACTTTGTTATTAGTATTTTTATGTAGAAAGCCAAGTAAGGTTTGACCGTTGATTAGTCAAGGTCAAACTAGTTATTAGTGTTTATATTAAAGTCAAGTAAAGTTTTACCGTTGATTAGACAAAGTCAGCCTAGTTACTAGTGTTTATATACTGAAAGTCGAATGAGGGTTGATCGTGGATTAGTTAAAGTCAACTTAGTTATTAGTGTTTATATATTTAAAGTCAAGTAAAGTTTGACTGTTGATTAGACAAAGTCAACCTAGTTATTAGTGTTTATATATTGAAAGTCGAGTAAGGGTTGATCATGGATTAGCTAAAGTCAACTTAGCTATTAGTGTTTCTATATAAAGAGAGTCAAGTAAAGTTTGACCGTTGATTAGTTAAAGTCAACTTAGTCACTAGTATTTATATATAGAAAGTCAAGTAAGGTTTGACCGTTGATTAGTCAAAGTCAACCTAGTTATTAGTGTTTATATATTGAAAGTCGAGTAAGGTTTGACTGTTGATTAGTTAAAGTCAGCTTAGTTACTAGTGTTTACATATAGAAAGTTTAAGTATAATTTGACCGTTAATTAGCTAAAGTCATCTTAGTTATTAGTGTTTGATTGAAAGTTAAGTCAAGTTCGACTGTTGATTAGTCAAAGTCAACCTAGTTATTAGTGTTCATATATGGAAAGTAAAATTAAGGATTGAACGTTTATTAGTTAAAGTCAACTTAGTTATTAGCATTTATATATTGAAAGTCAAGTACAGTTTGACCGTTGATTAGTTAAAGTCAGCCTAGTTATTAGTGTTTATATGTTAAAAGTCAAATAAGGATTAACCGTTGACTAGTTAAAGTTGTACTTATGTATACTAAATCAATTAAAGGTTGAACGTTAATAAGTTAACGTAAACAAATTGTATTCTTATTTATATATATTAGGTCAATAAAGGTTGATCGTTGATTAATTTAACTTAACTTAGTTATTAGTTAAAGTCAACAAAAGAAAAGAACAATTTTGAAAGTTAAAAACAAATAGCTTAAAGCAGCTGCTCCCAGCCCATGAAATTTCAGGCAACATTATTTGAACTTTTTGGCAATTTTTAAAATTTTTTAGACAAATTTTTTGAATTCTTTGGCAGAAAGATTGAAGTTTAAAAATTTTACGAATAATTTGAATTTTTGGCGGGAAGATTGAATTTAAAATTTTTTGGCAGTTTCATTGGCGGGAAAAATGAATTTTGAAAATTTTTAGCACCTGTTTTACCGGTGCTATTTTGAAAGTTTTTGCAATTTTTTGGCGGGAAGATAGAATTTTAAAAATATTTAGCACCGATTTTTAAAAATCGGTGCTAATTTTTCCAAAACCAGTGCTATTTTAAAATTTTTGGCTATTTCTTGGCGGGAAAAATGAATTTTGAAAATTTTTAGCATCGGTTTTTAAAAACTGGTGCTAGCTATTTTTAAATTTTTAGCACCGATTTTTAAAAACTAGTGCTAGCTATTTTGAAAATTTTAACGATTTTTTGGCGGTAAGATAAAATTTGTAACACTTGTTTTTAAAAATCGGTGCTATTTGAAAATTTAACACTGATTTAAAAAAACCGGTGTTAAAATTAAAATTTTAAAACCGGTTTTTAAAAACTAGTTAAATTTAAAAAATTTATTTCAAAAACCAATTTTAAAAAACGGTGTTAAAATTAAAAAAAAATATGGTGCTATTACATTATTGGCACCAGTTTTCATAACCAGTGCTAGAGGGGGGTCTCTGTGGTTGTGTCCTAACTTACTGTTATCTACTTTTTAGTTGTTAGAAGTGAGTGAGGGAGAAACACTTGTAAATCTCATCTTTGGTTGGCTAGCACCCAGGATATTCTTTGAAATGATGACCCTAGTGTGCAATTATAGAGACACTAATACTCTCGTTCGTAAAAGAATGCACCATTGTAGTGGGTGTTTCCAACCGAGATCCCAACAAGTCATGCTACTCTGTGTATAATTTATTGAGTGATTGCGGGTTTATCAAACACGAGAGTGATGGCCAGAGGGGATCAGCGATTTAGCACTAAATGATTCATGCTCCATGCTCTCGTTTTGGACTCTAATTGTTCATCTACGGGGAAATTAATGAGATATTAATGCTCTCGGTTGTAAAAGCATACATTGTTGCAGTGTGTGTTCTCGGTGGAGGTCCCGAGGAGCTATACTTCTTTCCTGTTTAATTTTTTTTATGAAAGATATGTATATAGATAAAAACAAACCAAAAGAGTTTTTAGGTCATCACTCCTAGCCTTTTTCAAAATAAAACCCCTATCAAAACTTGTTATTTAAAATCAAATAAACAAAACAAACAACCAGCTCTATATTCTATCTAGCTCATCTTCAAAATTTTCCTTCCATCTCTTCTTGCTCCTCCATTTGCATTCGGCTTCAACTCAGGAAGCCAAGGTCTCCATCTTCAAATCTTCTTGGCTGAAGATCCTCTTGTTCCTTTCATTCCATATTCTATACAAGGCACTAGTAAGCTTCATCAACTTCAAGTTTTCTCTTCTTCTTACCATCATCAACAAACATATTTTTACTTGCCTCATGTTGCTCATATCCCTCAACTTCCAGATTTTCATCAACCCCTTAGTGTATGTACAACCGAAAATAAATGGGTTGCTGTCTCATCAACCTTATCACATAAACTACAAATTTTTTGTGTCTTCAAAATCCAAAATCTTTGCAATCTATCAACTGTGGGCAGCGATAGGAAAATTCTAACCTTTGAAATATTTGCAATCCCTTCAATGACATCGATAGGAAAATTCTATGCTTAGGTAAAATGTTTCTGTGCCAAATTACCTTTGCATAAAAGTCCCTTTTTCTTCCTCCCATCATTTCATCATACACCATCCTTGTCTTCAACTTGCCTTCCTTGTTTTTTCAACTCCCAAGGGCTTGGAAGTGTTTAATTTTCAATTTGCACAACAACTTCCAATGCCAACTAGAACTTACCCCTCCTTTGCTTCCTTGTAGACTTCCACCCTTTATGTAATATGCTTGAATCCACCTGGCCCAAAGAATGTCTTTCTTTTAGTTTAAATCCCACAATTTCTTACATACTGCTACCTTGTTCCAAATGGAAGGATCTCTAATCCCCAATCCTCCAAAATTTTTTATTCTACAAATTATGTATCAAGAGATAGGAGTATAACCCCTTTTCTCTTCTTCTCTTCCCCACAAAAAACATCTACAAATTTTCACAATCTCCTCATGATTACCCTTAGGTATACTAGTATACAAGCCCAAAAGCCAGCTAAACTTAGTAAAAATTAATTGATCAATCGCACCAATTGATCAATTGGTGCAATTTTCTTCTAAGTTTATCCACCAATTGCTCACAATATTGCTTCCTCCATGTCAAATTAGACAAAGGCAGCCCCAAATAGTAAACTTCTCTCGACTCTCTAAAGTACTAGGAGTGATTTTCACATAGTATGGGTGTTCTTCCATTTTTCTTATTTCAAATCTGGTAATTCTCTTTTGAATTTGCCATCCTCGCACCATGAAGATATCTAACACTAAGAATACAGGGAAAAGATAACAATCAAAGGAGAGAAAAATGTTTTTGAAGGAGGAGGTGAGCAGCTTGGGTTTGTTGAAGGATGAGGGCAAAGGAAAAAAACTAAATAGGGCTAAAGAGTGTTCTTGACCAGTCACTTTCAAGCCCTAAAGAAGCTAAAAGTCAAGGGGTGGAAGAAAATGAAGTTTTTGAAGAAGAAAAAATATGGGTTCAAATTCGAATTTCAGCTCTAAAGAAAGGAGAAAATTTGTTTGGAGTGAAGAAGTGGAGGAGGAGAGAAAAAAGGAGGTCAGATTCTGGAGTTCTATACTCAAATCTAGCTCGGCGGAGATTCAATATTACTAACCCGTGGAGATAAATGGGTTGTTTATGGGTGAAATCACCATGGAGGATGTGGAAGAAAGCTCAAAGCAATGGGAGACTACCATTATGTGCAAGGTTTTGGGAAGCAACCCACCTTTCAAAGTCATGGATGGGTTCTTTTTTTGGATTTGGGGAAGAAGAATCAACAATGTATGGCTTCTAAATTCAGGAGTTTTTATGGTTAAATTTCAAAGTAAGAAGCATAAAGGGGCTGTTTTGGAGAAAGGAGTGGTGTTCTTTGATGGGAAACCCGTTTTGTTGAAAGATTAGAATGAAGAAGGTGTGATTGAAGAACCTAATGTTGTCTCGATTTAGATTCAGCTCCCTGAATTGCCATTGAAGTATTGGCAACCAAAACTCATAAGCAAGATAGTAAGTCCACTTGGGAAGCCTTTGAATCTTGATAGAACAACATAAGAGAAGGAGAGGCTGGATTTTGCAAGGGTGCAAGTTGAGGTGATGGTAAGTGATGCCCTTCCAGACAAGTTGACTTACCTTAATGAAAACAAGGTGATAGTTAGCCAGCAAATCTGTTTTGAATGGAAGCCAACTAATTGTGGAAAATGTGGGATGATTGGGCATAATGAGGAGGTGTGTAGGAAGAAAAATGAAGCTGAAAAAAGTCAAACGAATATGAAGATTTATTTGCGTATTGGGAGGATTGTGAAAGGAGATTGAAGCAAGATGGAGTAAAAGATGTTAAGGGGCAGCAAAGGGAAGGTAAAGAGCAGTAATGGGAAGTTAAAGGGCTGCTAGGGGAGGAGTTTGAGTTCAAAAAGGTAGAGAAAGGAATAAGGGCAGCAAGGAAGAAAGAAGAAGATCTGAGGAGTTCAAGGAGTGAAGGTAATGGGTATACTCTCTTATTCGACCCTCCTTATAAATAGTAGATTTGCTTGTTGGAATGTAAGGGGTTTGAATAAATGTGATAAGCATAGGAGGGTATAAAAATTTTGTATGCTTAATCATATAGGCTGTTTGGGGCTGTTGGAAATCAAAGTAAAAGAAGAAAAGCAAAAACAAAAGTGTGGGGGAGAATAGGGCTTGGTTGGGAGTTGATAACAAATGGGAATGTTGTAGGGGGGGGAGAATTTGGCTAGGTTATAGGGTTGATTTCTATGATATGAAGGTGTTGAATATTGGGGACCAATGAATGGATTTTAATCCCCAACATTAGGAGCAATAACTTGGAATTCTTCTTGACGGTGGTGTATGGTCATAACACCATTGAAAAGAGAAAACCAATGTGGGAGTTCCTAAAGGGGCAAGGGAGTAGAGATGATAAACCATGGCTGATCATAGGAGATTTTAACTCTCCTTTGGATTTTGGGATTAGAGAAGGTAGGAACAAAGTTGAAGAAAAGGAAGTCTTAGATTTCAAAGATGTGATGGTGGCTAGTTTTCTAGTTGAAATTAAAACTATTGGCCAAATGTTTACTTGGAGCAGTAGAAGAGAAGTGGGGGAGTTGATACAAAGCAAAATTTATTGGGGAATTGTAAACCAAGAGTGGGTAAGGAGGCTTGGCCAAGCCTTTTCTGAGGTAAAACTGGACACACTCTCGGACCACCATCCTATCATTTTGAGTTGCCATAAGAAAGACAAGAAGAAGAGGAGGAGCTTCAAATATTTCAATATGTGGGAGGCCTCACCACATTTCAAGGGGACAATCCAAGTGGTTTGGAGGAAGGTGAGCATAATGAAGGATTTTGGAAAACTTCTTGAAGACATGGAAAAACCTTATATAGGCTTAATAGAAGAGAGTTCTCTAATATTGGAGAAAGGGCGGAGAAGGCTAAGAAATAATAACTTTTGGCACAAGAGAGGTTGAATAAAGAACCAAGGGATGAAAGGAGGCAAAGGGTGGAATTTGATGCAAGGAAAGTGCTTGAAGAATTGGACGAGGATGAATACAAGTTCTTGCAACAAAGAGCTAAGGTGCAATGACTTCATGAGGGGATAGGCCTACAAAGTTGTTTTATGCTTAACAGGACAATACAAGAACCAAAATTTGAACATAAAGGAGGGGAGTAGATTACTATCCAATATAGACCAGATTGAAAAACATTTGAGGAGACACTATGAAAGCCATTTGGGAGTCTATTGGGAAACTAAAGACTTGGAGGAAAACTTGGCTATTTTTGGTGGAGTGCTAAGCATACAACAACAAGCATCCTTAATCCAACCAATTGGTGAGAATGAAGTGAAGAAAGCACTTTAGGGGATTCATCCTAACAAAATCCCAGGGAGAGATGGTCATACAAGCCAATTTTTTAGGAGCAATTGGGAGATAATTGGAGGAAGTATGGTAGAGGCCGTACAAAGTTTTTTCAAGGGGGGAGAATTTCCAAACTCCTTGAATCAAGCCGTGATATCCTTTATCCCAAAGGTGAGTTAACCTCAATTTGAAAGTGATTATAGGCCTATTTCTTGTTGCTCAGTACTTTATAAATTGATAAACAAAGTAATTTGTACAAGACTTTGTGAGGTGCACCCTTGTTTGATTAGTGAGAATAAAAGTTCTTTTGTGAAAGGTGGGCACATATCAATAGAGGATCCCCTTGTTTAACTCCTCTTCTGCCCATGAATCCTTAAGAATACCTCCCATTCAAAACCAAGCAAAATGATGACTTCATTGTACTTTTCTTGATCCAATCTATCATCAACCCGGGGAACTTAAAACCTTAAGCCATTTAACAAGAACTTTCCTGCTTATACAATCAAAGGATTTGCAAATATCCACTTTAACAACACAACTTTTCTTCACGCCATCAACATTGTACTTATGAAAAATTTCTTGCGTTTGTGTGATATCTACCTACTTTTCACAAAAGCACTTTGATTCTAACTAATCAAACAAGGCAGCACCAAAGCTAATAAAGCTAAGACTACTCTCTAAAGTGCTAGGGGTGATTTTCACATAGTATGGGTGTTCTTCCCTTTTTCTTATTTCAGATCTGGTAATTCTCTTTTGAATTTTCCATCCTCACACCATGAGGAGATCTAACACTATGAATAAAGGGAAAACACAACAATCAAAGGAGAGAAAAACGTTTTTGAAGGAGGAGGTGATCAGCTTGGCTTTGTTGAAGGATGAGGGCAAGGGAAAAAACAAAATAGGGCTGAAGAGTGTTCTTGACAAGTCACTTTCAGGCCCTAAAGAGCTAAAAGCCAAGGAGTGGAAGAAAAAGAAGTTTTTGAAGAAGAAAAAAATGAGTGTTTAATTTCGAATTTCAGCAGCTCTAAAGAAGGGAGAAAATTGTTTGGAGTGAAGAAGTGGAGGAGGAGAGCAAGAAGGAGGTCAGATCTTGGAGTTCTATACTCAAATCTAGCTCGACGGAGATCCAATATTACCAACCCGTGGAGATAGATGGGCTATTTATGGGTGAAATCACCATGGAGGAGGTGGAAGAAAGCTCAAAGCAATGGGAGACTACTATTATGTGCAAGGTTTTGGGCAGCCACCATTCAAAGTTATGGAGGGGTTCTTTTTTTGGATTTCGGGAAGAAGAATCAATAAGGTATGGCTTCTAAATTCAGGAGTTTTTATGGTTAAATTTCAAAGTAAGGAGCATAAAGAGGTAGTTTTGGAGAAAGGAGTGGTGTTCTTTGATGGGAAACCCGTTTTAATGAAAGATTGGAATGAAGAAGGTGTGATTGAAGAACCTAATGTTGTCCTGGTTTGGATTCAGCTCCCCGGATTGCCATTGAAGTATTGGCAACCAAAACTCATAAGTAAGATAGTAAGTCCACTTGGGAAGCCTTTGAATCTTGATAGAGCAACACAAGAGAAGGAGAGGCTGGATTTTGCAAGGGTGCAAGTTGAGGTGATGATAAGTGATACCCTTCCGGATAAGTTGATTTACCTTAATGAAAACAAGGTGATTGTTAGCCAACAAATCTGTTTTGAATGGAAGCCAACTAAATGTGGAAAATGTGGGATGATTGGGCATAATGAGGAGGTGTGTAGGAAGGAAAATGGACCTGAAAAACGTCAAACAAATAGGAGGATTTATGTGCCAATTGGGAGGATTGTGAAAGAAGATGAGAAGCAAGATGGAGTGAAAGATGTTAAGGGGCAGCAAAGGGATGCTAAAGAGCAGCAAAGGGAAGTTAAAGGGCTTCTAGGGGAGGAGATTGAGTTCAAAATGGTAGAGAAAGGAATAAGGGCAGCAAGGAAGAAAGAAGAAGATCCGAGGAGTTCAAGGAGTGAAGGTAATGGGTATACTCTCTTATCCGACCCTCCTTATGAATAGTAGATTTGCTTGTTGGAATGTTAGGGGTTTGAATAAATGTGAGAAGCATAGGAGGGTGAAAACTTTTGTATGCTTAATCATATAGGTTGTTTGGGGCTATTGGAAACTAAAGTAAAAGAAGAAAACCAAAAAAAAAGTGTGGGGGAGAATAGGGCTTGGTTGGGAGTTGATAACAAATGGGAATGTTGTAGGGGGGAGAATTTGGCTAGGTTGGAGGGCTGATTTTTATGATATGAAGGTGTTGAATGTTGGGGATCAATGGATGGATTTTGATGGGTTGACTAGGAGCAATAACTTGAAATTCTTCTTGACGGTGGTGTATGGCCATAACACCATTGAAAAGAGAAAACCAATGTGGGAGTTCCTAAAGGGGTAAGGGAGTAGAGATGATAAACCATGGCTGATCATAGGAGATTTTAACTCTCCCTTGGATTTTGGGGATAGAGAAGGTGGAAACAATGTTGAAGAAAAGGAAGTCTTGGATTTCCAAGGCGTGATGGAGGCTAGTTTGTTGGTTGAAATTAAAACTATTGGCCAAATGTTTACTTGGAGCAATAGAAGGGAAGTGGGGGAGTTGATACAAAGAAAAATTGATAGGGGCATTGTAAACCAAGAGTGGGTAAGGAGGCTTGGCCAAGCCTTTTGTGAGGTAAAACCGGACACACTCTCGGACCACCATCCTATCATTTTGAGTTGGCATAAGGAAGACAAGAAGAAGAGGAGGAGCTTCAAATATTTCAATATGTGGGAGGCCTCACCACATTTCAAGGGGACAATCCAAGCTATTTGGAGGAAGGTGAGCACAATGAAGGATTTTGGAAAGCTTCTTGAAGACATGGAAAAGCCTTTGAATAGGCTTAATAGAAGGGAGTTCTCTAAGATTGGAGAAAGGGTGGAGAAGGCTAAGAAGGAATGGCTTTTGGCACAAGAGAGGTTGAATGAAGAACCAAGGGATGAAAGGAGGCAAAGGGTGGAATTTGATGCAAGGAAAGTGCTTGAAGAATTGGAGGAGGCTGAATACAAGTTCTTGCAACGAAGAGCTAAAGTGCAATGGCTTCATGAGGGGGATAGGCCTACAAAGTTGTTTTATGCTTCTATGAGAACAGGGCAATACAAGAACCAAATTTTAAACATAAAGGAGGGGAATAAATTACTATCCAATGTAGACCAGATTGAGGAACATTTGAAGAGACACTATGAAAGCCATTTGGGAGTCTATTGGGAAACTAAAGATTTGGAGGAAAACTTGGCTATTTTTGGTGGAGTTCTAAGTATACAACAACAAGCATCCTTAATCCAACCAATTGGTGAAAAGGAGGTGAAGAAAGCACTTTGGGGAATTCATCCTAACAAAAGCCTGGGGAGAGATGGTTATACAAGCCAATTTTTTAGGAGCAATTGGGAGATAATTGGAGGAAGTATGGTGGAGGCCGTACAAAGTTTTTTCAAGGGGGAAGAAATTCCAAACTCTTTGAATCAAGCCGTGACATCCTTGATCCCAAAGGTGAGTCAACCTCAATATGCATGTGATTATAGGTCTATTGCTTGTTGCTCCGTACTTTATAAAGTGATAACCAAAGTAATTTGTGCAAGACTTTGTGAGGTGCTGCCTTGTTTGATTAGTGAGAATCAAAGTGCTTTTGTGAAAGGTAGGCACATATCACACAACATCCTTTTAAAAAAAGAATTGTTGCATAAGTACAATGTTGATGGCATATAGAGAAGTTGTGTTGTTAAAGTGGATATTAGCAAAGCCTTTGACTGTATAAGCTGGAAATTTCTTGTTAAATGGCTTAAGGTTTTAAAGTTCCTCGGGTTGATGATAGATTGGATCAAGAGAAGTACAATGAAGTCATCATTTTGCTTGGTTTTGAATGGGAGGTATTATGAAGGATTCATGGGTAGAAGAGGAGTTAAACAAGGGCTCTATCCCCCTTGTTGTTTGTTTTGAGCATGGAGTACCTTACAAGAATGATGGCAAAGGAGTACAAGGAGCAGCACATAGAATTCCACCAAAGATGCAAAAAGGTTGGTGTGCATACTTTGTTGTTTGCTGATGATTTGCTTATCTTTTGTGGAGCAAACCAAAAATCCATGGAGGGTGTAAAAGGTTGCTTGAAGAGGTTTATGGGGGTCTCGGGTCTTGCAATAAGTGAGCAAAAATCTAGAATTTATTTTTCTAGAATGGATGAAGAGGAGAAAGACTTGTTGGCTGGAGTGTTAAATGTAACAAGAGGGGATTTTCCTATGCAATATTTGGGGCTTCCTTTGTCTAATGTGAAGTGGAGGAAGCAAGATTGTGAGCAAATGGTGGATAAAATTAGAAGAAAATTGCATAGTTGGAATTCGAGTGTTCTTTCTTATGCAGGGAAGGTGCAATTGATCAATTCGGTTTTACTAAGTATAGTTGGATTTTGGGCTAGTATACTAAGTATACCTGAGGGTGTTCATGAGGAGATTGTGAAAATTTGTAGATGTTTTTTGTGGGGAAGAGAAGAAGGGAAAAGGGGTTATACTCCTATCTCTTGGGACACAATTTGTAGAAGTAAAAATTTTGGAGGATTGGGGATTAGAGATCCTTCCATTTGGAACAAGGCAGCACTATGTAAGCAATTGTGGGATTTAAACTCAAAGAAAGATATTCTTTGGGTAAGGTGGATTCAAGCATATTACATAAAGGGTATAAATCTACAAGGAAGCAAAGGAGGGGTAAGTTCTAGTTGGCATTGGAAGATGTTGTACAAATTGAAAGATAAACACTTCCAAACCCTTGGGAGTTGTTTGGACAAGGAATGCAAGTTGAAGACAAGGATGGTGTATGATGAAATGAAGGGAGGAAGCAAAAGGGACTTTTATGCAAAGGTAATTTGGGACAAAAACATTTTACCTAAGCATAGAATTTTCCTATGGATGCTATTGAAGGGAGGGCTGCCCACGGTTGATAGATTGCAAAAATTTGGGATTTTGAACACACAACAAAGTTGTAGTTTATGTGATGAGGTGGATGAGACAGCAACCCATTTGTTTTTGGGTTGTACATACACTAAGGGCTTGATGAATATCTTGATTTGATCTATATACAAAACTTTCATAAAAAAAAGGATTAGGTCTTGTGGTTGTGGTTGTGGTTAGGAGAAAATAGGATTTGAGTGAAAAAACAGTGTTAGAAAAACAAAGGTGCAGGGGAGCACAGGCCGTATAAGGCTAGTGAAAAAATAATTTCCGTGCCATGCCTCATGCCCGCCAGAAAATACTGGAGTCGGGCAGAAGTGCAGAATTTTGGCAAAATTATAAACTTTTCCAAAAGATGAATTTCCCCCATTAATTCCGCAACTTTCTTCTTCCCTAAATTGGTTAGTTCCAGTGGTACTACATCAAGAATTAACACCTGAGCATGAATTCATAAGGCTTTTACTCCAAATATTCATGTTTTCCCAAATCATTACTACCTTCATTTTGTCTCTCTCCTAAACAACCCACTTGTCACCAGTGAAGAAATCTTGATTAAAGACAGCCTATAAAGGTGGTTCCGCCAATTGTTTTGTAGAACCGCCTTCACTGGATAGTACTGAAATTGGAACTCATGTATATCAGCTGGAATAATCGATGGAAAGCGGTTCAACCAAAAAAAGCATTTTTCCAAGAACCGCATTCAACAGATCACATTAAAAGGCAGTTCATTAATAAACCCACCTTTTATCAGGACCGATAGAAGACGGTTCTTCCAAACTGCCTTCTATCGTACCCAGTTCCGAATAAGAAACCAGTGTGGATCCTTGTCTCGAAATCAGAACATGTCTGACTAACTTGGATACATAGTTCCTGAATCGGGTAGTAAACTGGGGACTAGTTACGAATTTGGAACATCTTCAGATCAGAACCGACGATCGTCCCTGTGAGTTCGGACTTTAGAACTTTGTTTAAATGACATCCATTACAAAACCAGTTGTTTTTCTTCATTTTTCAAGAACCCCATTTAGTGGAGCGGATTTAGAGATTGGGAATCATGAAGATCTAGAAATTTATAAATTTAGCATTGGCAAGGTACGAACTTTTGAATTAGACTTGTTGTAGGACCTTGAATTTAGGTTGAAACTCTTTGAGACTTAACTTAGAACTGATAGTTGATGTGAATGGTTAAATTTGAATGTTTGCTGTTTTTCCTATTTTAATGGCCTATTTAATTCAAATTGAAATATAAGTGATCAATTATGGAACAAATTGAATTGATTAGTTAGGGACTTGAGAAAATCACTCGATTATTTCCATTGATACAGTTATTTCTTGTGGTTGCCTTTGAACACGCGTCCAAGAGTGGCATTGTATTTGCCCGCTACCTGTGTAAGGATTGTAGAAAGGATATATACTTGGTTAGGAAGAAGGTACGTGAACATCTCATCGTGAGGGGGTTTCAAACTAGTTAGATTTCTTGGGTGTGGCATGGGGAGGATGAAACAGGTATGGATGAAGACCCAATTTTGAAGGAATTAGATGATCCATATATGAATGAGGGATTCGATCAAGTGGTGGAGGATGTGGCTAGAGATTTTCATGGAAAACTCGAGTTCCTTGAAGCTTTACATAAGAATAAGAAGACACCTCCACACATAGGTGAAGTCATTCGATTTTGAGAGCCACATTGCTATTGATGAATTTGAAAACGAAACATGGTTGGACTGAAAAAGATATGACAGAGACTCTCGAATTGCTTCATCATTTGCTATTAGAAGGAAATATATTGCATGATAGATCGTATGCTGGTAAAAGAATTCTATGTCCAATGGGATTGGAATTAGAAATAATTCATGCATGCCCCAACGATTGTATCTTATACAGGGGGAAAGAGGACGAGATCCTAGACAATTGTCAGGTTTGTGGTGAATCCCATTACAAATCAAAGCATAGTGAAATCATGGTTGGTGCTGAAGCAAAGATGACTAAGAAGAAAAAAACACCGAAAAAAGTTTTATGGTATCTCCCTATCATTTCTCGGTTGAAGAAGTTGTTTGCTTCTGAAGAAGATGCAACATTTTTGAGATGGCATGCCAAAAGGGAACGAATGGGGAATGGTGTGATTAGTCATACGTCCGATGGTGAACAGTGGAAGAAACTTAATACTATGTATCCAGATTTTTATAGTGAACCGAGACTTTTGAGACTAGGGATTTCCACAGATGGAATGAATCGATTTGGTAATATAAGTAGCACACACAGCTCTTGGCCCTTATGATTGTGATTTATAATCTACCACCGTGGTTGACAATGAAAAGGAGCTATGTGTTGCTATCTATGATGATACCGGGGCCTAAGTAACCTGGTAACGACATAGATGTTTACCTTGCTCCATTAGTGGATGATTTGTTGACCTTGTTCACTACAGGGGTCCGAGGGAAATTGCGAGGGAAATTGGAAGAAATGTTCTATATTTTTTAGACTCCCTTATTGGAAACACTAAGAAGTCAGGCATTGTCTTGGTGTGATGCACATCGAGAAGAATTTTTGTAACTCTTTGGTTGGGACATTGTTGAATACACTGGGCAAAAATGAGGACGGGTTGAAGGCTCGTCTTGACCTTGTCGAAATAGGTATTAAGAAAGATTTGAATCCTATTAGAAATGGCGATGATTGTTATCTATGTTTAAGTTGGAGAAGAAGTTGTGAGACCCTTAGTGGTGTAAAAAGTGCCAGCGTCTTATTTTTTAAAACATAATTTCATGTGTTTCTCTCACCGATTTGAAGTTGGTTGGTTTAAAATCGCATGATTGTCAGAACTTTATGCAAGAATTGAATGTCATCGCAATTCGTTTGTCTCTACCATCCCATGTAAGACTTTGCATCACAAAACTTTTCATTTTCTTCAAGTCAATATGTTCGAAGACCATTACTGTTTCCACGCTTGATTGTTTGCAGGCGATAATAGTAGAAGGTCTATGTCGGATGGAGATGTACTCCCCCCCACCCCAATTCTTTGATATTATGGTTCACCTGATAGTCTATTTAGTGAGGGAGATTAAACTCCGTGGTCTTGTATTTCTTAGGTGGTTGTACCTGTTTGATAGGTATATGAAAATTTTTAAACACTATGTCAAGAACCAGTATAGGCCTGATGCAAGTATTGTACAATGCTACATTGCAGAGGAGGTTATTGAATTTTGCACAGATTACCAAAAGGAAGTTTATTCTGTGGGCCTTCCAAAATCAAGGCATGAAGGGCACTTAGACGAACATAGTGTTAAGAAGGGGTAGTTGTTAAACCCTGGTTATGATGATTTGACTGCAGCCCACCTTTATGTTCTTCACAATCACGAGGATGTAGTCTCATACATCGATATCCACATGGAGGCCATTAGAACGATGCATCCAAAATTCCATGAAGCCTGTGTTTTGGAACAACACACTAGTACCTTTACGTCATGGCTACATGATCATGTTGAAAGAGGTAATCACCCCCTAGTGCTAAATGGTTGGCACGTAGGCCATCCGGCACAGTTTTGTCACATGCTGCTTTTAACATGAATAGATTTACATTTGGGGACAAAATCTATGGACGAAAGGAGTCAATGACCCATTGGGAAGTCACTCTAGCATTTGGGTGGTAGTACAGGAAGGAAGTTCTAAAGACACGTCGTAAAGGTCTTCTGGTCTCTTCGAGCAATTTTGGAGGAACTTGGCGGGCGTGGATAGGAACCATTAGGGAAAGATTTCCGCAATAGTCTAGTTGGCTTTGTGGTATGTGCACCGACTCATATCCATAGGAGTTCTTTGTCATGGAGAGATATTACAATTCCCCAACAAAGACGTGCAGATTCTTTGGGCGATGACTCTAGAAGGAAACTTCTATCCCAACTTGGTGGAAATTTTTTTGGAAGAATGCATATAAGAAAGGGAAAGAAGAGAGCCGGAAAGATACCAATAGCAGGAATTTTTTTGCCTTCTTGCACAATACCAAGGACATGTGGCACCTCCTTGCTTTGATCTGGAAAATTTGGGTCGTTTGGGGACGAAGTATAATATGGAAATTTTGGCAAGAGCTTCTATGATCACCACCACCACCACGGAGGATCGC
Organism: Rubia yunnanensis; assembly: GCA_037428765.1. Taxonomy (NCBI): domain Eukaryota; kingdom Viridiplantae; phylum Streptophyta; class Magnoliopsida; order Gentianales; family Rubiaceae; genus Rubia; species Rubia yunnanensis. The sequence goes on along the minus strand of CM075061.1, from coordinate 74,821,243 downwards.
TTTGTTTGGCTATATGGTTATGCCATCGTGTGCAACTTCATGGTGCTTCCTCAACCCGAGCGCATGGCAATCAATCATGACACCACATTAGAGGATCTCTTCATAGCTCCCAATCTCAGGTTCGAGAAGACCATCTACAACACCTTGTCGGCCCCCGGATGTGGACATTGAAAAAGGAGATGGTGAGAATCCCCCTAGAGTGTAATCTACCCGAACCAACCTACCCACAAACTTCTTTCATCAGTTTCTCACATTTGGGGAACAACTCATGTGTTCAACCCATATGGTGCAAGAAGTTAGCCATGCGGTTAGAGGGATAAGCTTACAAATGGAGGAGTTTGGGACTAGGCTTGGCTCTAAGGATGGCACCATGAGGGCTTGGGAGCAAGATTATATTCCATTGAGCTGGAAGAGAAGGAAGAGTTTTCCATTGTTGACGGGAGAGTCGATGTACAAGAGGAGGCCATGGAGCAATTGATTGAGAGGATGCTGCCTCGAAGCTTGAAGGTTTTTGTGACCTCATTCCCTATGAAAGGCAAGATTTGAGGTAAGAAGAGAGAAGAATAAGGTGTGCGGCAAGATGCATAAGAGTGGGCCTTTAAGGTCCCAAGAGTAAGAGCTTACTATTCTCCCTACACCACTTGTGATTTTTATACTTTGTATGATGCACTGGGGGTAATGCAAGTTTAAGTGTGGGGGAAAGAGTAGTTAGGCTCTTAGGAGCTCTAAAAAAAATTCCTTTGTCTTCATTTGTTTTTTCTTTATTCTTATTGTATTATGAAGCCTAGTTTGGGCATTTTGTGCTACACAAAAAAAAATTTCTTTAAAAAAATAATTTTTCTTTAAAATAATATACCCAGCTTAGTCAAAATCCTGAAAGGGCGACATAGGCAACAACGAGAAAGGCCCGTATAGGTTGAAAAACCTATGCAAAAGTTAGAGGTCAAATGGTGTGGAAAAAAGTGAGAACTGAGCTTTGAAAAGAAAAAGAAATTGTGGGATGTTAGGATGAAAACCTAAAAGGGCTCCTAGGAAAAATGAGAGAAATTGAAAATTATCCTATGCTTTTCTTGGATTGTCATTTGGTAGTTTCTTTTGGTAGAGTAACTTAGCTTCACACAATCAAATTTTGAACATCACTTTTGAGTTTGTATGTTGTTCTATAGATTGTCTTAGTTTCATTGCGATGTGAGAGTTAAGAGATTCTTGTGTCTTTGGGAGACTAGGGTAATCTAGGAATAATTTTTGGATGTTTTGGGGAATTCTTTGCATGCTATGTTTTGCTTGGATCTTTGCTCGTTCTTATTTACTCAAGGATGAGTGAATGTTAAAGTGTGGGGAGATTAGATGAGACGACATGCATTTAACACATCTTTTAGTAGCTTTTGTACGGTTGATTGCTAGGTTTAAGTGGGTTTACATTAAAAGGGGTTTAGATGGAAATTGTTGATTTTCTTGTCTAAATCCCTTGTTTTGTAGATTACTTAGATCTAATGAATAATATGTCCTTACGAGTATCTAGACTCCATTTTGTGAGGTTATTTGTAGATCGCTTCTAACCACTTTGGAGTAGCATAGTGAAGGTCATTCGCGAGAATGGTACAAGATATTTGAAGGTCATTCGCAAGAATGGTAGTAGACCGAAGGCCACGAGCTTAATTATGGTAGTAGATGGGATACATCGAAGAAAAAGAGTCAAAATCTGTAAGAAATGAAAACTAGCATGGCCTGTGTAGACAATGCACGTGCCAAACCAATAGCTTTTGTAATTAAGTCTCGGCATGGGCTATGTTCTTTTACATGGCCTGTGCGCCCAGGGGATCAAGACCCGACCTCCAGTTCTAACGTTGTTGAAACTTCTATACCAAATGTCCCCGATGGCCATCTGATTCAGGGGCGGATTCCAACCAACCTATCGGTTCTTCCACCATTAGTAGCATTCTCTCTGCTAGTTATGTTGGAGATTTAAAGCATAACTTCTCTTTTTTGTCTTCGTATGAGCTTAGGGCTCCTGAACCCTCTGAAAGCGTTCGCACCCCTCCATTTAGTTTTATCTCCTGCTACTTGGATTATCTCAAGTTTAGAATTTCTTACCCCGTACCCCAGCAGCATGTCTTGGACTTTCTTTCACATTATCATGTCACGTTATTTCAGCTCCATCCTGAAGTTGTTTCAATTTTTGTTGTCTTCTATCATGTGTGTGAAGCGGCTCAGATGCCTTTCTCCATTGACTTATTTTGTAATCTTTATCAACCTCAAAAAGTTAAAAACTCATCTGGTGAGTTTAGTCTTTACCCTGTGATCCCAACTATTGAGTTCGTTAGAGGATTTCCAAATAATTGTGGAGTACGGCGTAAAATATTTTTCTGTCAATCTTAGTAATGATAGTAAACCATCTTTTCCAATTCGGAACTATAATTTTCCAAAATCAAAACTTCCTAAGGTTGGAGTTCATCTTAATGCTAAGTCTGAAGTCGTATTATTGCTCAGTCATCATTCAATAGGTCTCCGCCCTGCTAGCGCTTTGAGCGAAGGTGTTTTTACTAGTAATTATTTTGTCATTTTTACCCTTTACTACTTGTTCTTCTCTCTTGCTATTACAGGTAGCCAAGTATGTTTGTATGTTTGTCTGATCTGCTTTGTTTGCTAAATTGCAGGCATGGATCTAACCAAGCACTCCGCTGATAGAGATTTATTTTTGGATGCAAAAAATGAATATCTAGAGATTGTGGCTATCGAGACAAACGACAACACTAAAATTGTTGTCCCTTGGGAAGTCACTATCGAAGATAACGTTCAGGCACAAAGCTTTGGGGCTATGACTAAAGGAGTTAAGGAGGGGGATGTCGCAACTCTAATGAGACCTCCCAGAAACAGAAAGGATCGCACCGATGGTTCTTCCACCACTTTGGAGCCTATTTAGAAGAAAGGGCGTGTTAGCCATTCTCATCCCAAACTCTTATCACGAAGTCATGACTTAATGGTAGAGGGCACTGTTCCTGTTACCCTTTCTAAACTGTCACTTCATGAGACAATGGTTCTGGTGTGATCTTTTGAAATAGTACTATGATATAATTATATAGTTGTTTATATCGATGCGATGTTTAACTGTTATTTGTGCTCGCGTATTTGGAAAACAAGGTTGGTGAGAGTCTCCAGCTTGTCAGCGATTGGGTTGCTGAGTTTGCTAAAAGAGATAGGTTGGCCTTGGAAAAATTGCAGGCTGCCGAAACGAAGTGCACCGCTTTGAATCTCTCTCCCTCTCTCTCTCTCTAAGCCACTAAAAAACGTGCACGTGCTGCTGAAGAGCATGCCTGGCCGCTGAGAATGAAATGGATAAGCTCCATTCTGAGTTAGAGGAGATGTGAACCACTAATCTTGTTTTGGCTGGGTATCCACAGATTCTTTTTGATTGGCTTGTGAAAATGAAGTCTTTTTACTCTTTATTTGAAGAAGTTTCAATCTGCGCTTGCAACATTGGGTACTGTGAGGCTATGTTCAAACTTCAAAAATTGAATCCTACTGTGAAGGCTAAGAAATTGCCTAGACTGGCCAAGGTTGAGAAAGTGTTGGAGCGGCAGAAGGATATTTCTCAACAAAGGGTTCATTAGTAGCATTTCTGATGGTGGTCATCCCTTTTCCCTACTATCTCATCTTGCTAGTCTTCCTTGTTTGCCTTCTGCGGCTAAGTCAAAGGAGTGTACGATTGATTACTTTGAGGACCTTCCCTTTGGCTCTTCCACCTCTCAGCTTTAGATTTTTTAGCCTCTTTCTAATCCTAATGTCCCCGAGGGTAATCTGAATGTTGAAGGCTCCGCTCAGCATGCAAGCAAGGAGGGTTATGCTATTGTTGTCTAATCTTCATCTGCCTCTCCTCCTAAATTTAGTCAATCCTAGTGCTATGGATTTTAAGGCTTTATTTGTAATCTATGACAATATTCTATAGTATGTTTGTATTTTTTTGTATTATTAAGGATATTAACTTTTGATTCCCTTTCTAATTTTGACAATTCTCTTCGCATTTATTTATATGCAGGGTTTTGATATTTTGGTTGATCACAAATTTTTTTAAAGTGTTGAATATCTGGTATCTTATGATCATTTTCTTCATGGCCATAGGTTTTTGTCTCCCTATTCCCATTACCCCCTTAAACTAATCGAAGCAACTCAATCTATGTCCAATGAATATAGTGAACTTGCATCTTCTGATCACTTCTCTCATGTGGAGTCCATTCCCTTGTGTATTAGATGGCCAAATCCTACTCAACCTCCCTGTTCGTGTTCAAGAATAGGCATTGTTATTTGGTATTCGTCTGAAATATATGCTATAAGGTATCAACAACCTAGATGCGAGATGGAAAAAAATTGTAAAAAGAAACACAAGATCCTGTTTGTGAACTAAGAGAATTTTGTGGTGAACAAAATAGCCTTATTCAACATCAACAGTTGAGTATAGTTAAAATGATTCATCAGCAAGAGGAAGCTAAGAATTTTGCTGCTAGAAGGCTCGCGAAGCTCATAAAAAGACCATGATTATTGATAAGCAATGTACTCGCACTGATGACTTGCTGGACCGATTGAAGAATAAACAAGATGAGTGTGATCAATTTTCATCCTCTGTGATTAGGTGGCAAAGAAAATTTGATGAGCAGTTTGCTATAAATACTCAGCTGCATAGTGAAAATGATCAACTTTGCAGCGAATGTAATTGTCTTGACTTATATGTGCACCAGCTAGTGCAAACTTGTGTTAATTATAAGGATAAGCTTCAGGCTCTTCCATCGTCATCTCGTGGTTCAACTAGTCATGGGGATCTAACTATGGAAATTGGCGGGCAGAGGATTAATTTATCTGAGTCTGTTAGGTCGCATATTCGGCGTCTAGATGATGAAGTGCAAAACTTGAGGGCTACGAATATGAGTTATCAGGATACAGTTGATGGTACAAGTATGCAGCTTGACCATGAGGAGTTTGGCATAACCTATTTTAAGGCATACTACGCCAAGTATCTTGGTCATATAGAATGAAGGGGTCTAACGCGCCATCCTTCTTGCAAGATAACAAAGGCTCACCGATCCAACTGCTACGAGTTGGAGAGGTTGGATGACAGCAGTGTACCCAATACTTAGCATGTGATCAGCTTGGGAAAGTTTTACATCTAAGGAAGATGGCAGAAAATATTTAGATGTATAGAAGCCATGAGATGATCATTGGTCATGTTCGTTCCTTTGTTTTGTGTTCAAGGAGATAGTATCACAATCATATATTATCAATATCAAAAAGTGTCATTCGAGGCAAAATTACTTTCCAAGTCCATTACTTACACATTTCTTTGCTTGCGCACCGTAGAAAATAGTTATCCATAGCGCTTTACAAAAAGAACATCAAGTCTTGCAATTGCAAGTAATCGAATATGATTAGACATATCATAATATGATACAAAGTTGTTTGAAGGAAATAAACAAAAGCAAAGAAATCAATTTTACAATTAGAACAAAAAAAGTATTCAATTTTGCAAGCTATAGATCTTGCAACTTTGTGAATCTAGCTATAGATCTTGCACAAAAATATAAATGATTATGAAAAGGGCGACGTTAGCAAGCAATAGATCTTGCGGTCCACACAAATCAAACCTCTCTGAGTTTGCAAGCAACAAATCTTGTGAAATAAGAAAAAATGAAGAACACTCATACTATGTTAAAATCACCCCTAGTACTTTAGAGAGTAGAGAGAGAAGGCTTTTCTTGTTTGCAAGCTATAGATCTTATGAATGAAAAAAGCATGGTATTTTAGATCTTCAAATAAACAACATAATATAAAAAGTACAACTTGGAAAGTTCCATAAAGCAACTATTTTTGCCTAGATGCCAAGACGATCTAGAAGATGACGAGCCACCACAACGACAAGTTTGCTCAGCATTGCGATGGGAGTGCTCAGCCCTATAACGAGTTTGCTTGGCCACACGCTCCTCACTTAAGATATGATCGTATCGCCATTTTATGTGCAAGTAAGCAGGATGGCGTGTTAGAACCCTTCATTCTATATGACCATGATACTTAACTCCTCACGGTCAAGCTGCATACTCGTAACATGAACCGTATCCTGATAACTCATATTTGTAGCCATCAAGTTTTGCACTTCATTCTCTAGATGCCGAATATGCAACCTAACAGACTCAGATAAATTAATCCTCTGGCCAATTTCCATAGTTAGATCCCCAAGACCAGTTGAACCACGTGATGATGATGGAAGAGCCTGAAGCTTATCCTTATAATTAAGACAAGTTTGCTCGAGCTAGTGCACAGATGAGTCAAGACAATTACACTCAGCGCGAGGTTGATCATTTTCACTACCGCTTCATGACCATATCTATAGCGTGTGAATGAGAAAACTCGGCATTGTGTAGTAAATTAAACATGGGAATAGCATGACTCGCCAGACCTCCACCGGGAACACCCTCATTAAGTCTATATTGTGCCACTTAGAGCATTAGTATCTCATTAATTGCCTTGTAGAATATTATTAGGACTAGTTTACCACAAACACAAGATATGACTTTCAAAACTAGACTACAGACGCAAATATACCTGCCTGAAGTAGAGCTGTAACTTCCTCCTTAATTACTTTTTGCCTATTCCTAGCAAAGTCGCCCACACAAGATATGACTGGGTTCGCCATCCACTTTGGATAAATGACATCTTTTAATATACCCGCCTGAAGCAGAGTTGTAACTTCCTCCTTAATTGCATTTTGCATATTGCTAGCGAAGCTACACTGCTTTTGTTTGACTGGTTTGACCGAGTCACTGATATTCAAGAAGTGGGTAGCGGTTCCTGGGTCGACTCCTCCCATGTTATGTACACTTCATGCAAATGTATCTCTATGACTTCACAGGATTTGGATGACCTTTTCTTTTTCCAGATGCGTAAGATATTTCCCTATCTTAACGCACTTAGAATTTTCTTCGTCATCCAAAGTAACTAGCTATGCATCTTCCCCTAGGTCTATTGGTTATTTTGATTGCTTCAGTAAGCCACCGCCAGAGATAGTGCTGACCATCTTAGTTTTTTCCATATTTTCCCCTGCTTTCATCGCAATAACCATGCACTACCTCGCTGTTTGTTGGTTTTCTCTCATTGTTGCAATTCCAGCTAGAGTTGGGAACTTCAATACTAAGTGGTATGGGGATCATATCTCTTTTTATGTATTCATCCAAGGTCTTCCAAGGATGGCATTAAATGGATTTGGCGCATCCATGACTACAAAATCACACATGATGATGCAACTTCTATCATTCTCACCAATGGTAACAGGCAATTATATATTACCCAAAGGTGTTTATGCTCGCCATGTAAATCCTACAAGAGATGATCTTCTTTATGTCAGTTCGCTTGAACCCTAGCCTATCGAAGCAATCCATGAATAGTATCTCAACCGCACTTCCATCATCCACGAATACTCTATGAACTATTGCATTCCAATTTTGGCAATGATGACCATCGGGTCATTATAAGGAAAATCGTTAGGAACTGCATCCTCTTCATTAAATGTGATTGCTTTGTTTAAGAGAAACCTTTTATCGACAGAATATCTGGCTTTAACCTTCCAAGCATTGTTCAATAGTGATTCAGTTGATCCATGTAGAGACAGAATTATTTTTCTAAAATTTTGGCTGCCATGTCATTATAGTAATCCATTGCCGCTGTCATTTTCTGATTTTTGGCAAGTGTGTTTGCCGCACCTTTATTTCTTGCCATGGAGTTTCCTTATTTGTTGGCTTTGCTGTACTGGTTTCCTCCTTTCTTATTTTGGCTTAAATAGCCAATCTTCAAGTTCTCCTCAATTTTCCTCCTCAAGTCTCTGCAATATTCTATGTCAAGGTCATGGTCCTTGTGGAAGTCACAGTAAATAGTCTATGGACCTCTTTTCTACAGGCGCTATCATCAGTACCGGATCATAAAATACCTCTTTGTTCAATTGCCATATCTCTTTTCTTAATTTTGTCAGAGGCATTTCTTGGAATGGTAACCCCTATATCCCTGATTCTCTTCCTCTGAAAGGGATGTTCCCATTTCCTCTCTTTATGTGATTCTTCTGTCATTTGCTTTTCGCCTCGCTCCGGCTCTATCTTGCAATTTTTCACTTTTTCTGTTTGCACATACTGCTCAATTATCTTATGTAACTCTCTTGGGTTTTTAGGCATGTTTTTCATTAATTCCTTGTAGAATTCTCCTGATCGCATTCCTCCCGTGAATGCGCCCAAGGAAGATTGAAATGCAAGATTGCAAACTTGCAAACTCTCAGTGACGAACCTATTATGATATTCTACAAGACTTTCGTCACTTAGCTGAGCTATGTTGTTCAAGTTTGTGCTTGTTTTTGTGAACTTTTGCTTCTGGTCAAAGCGACCCAAAAACAAATCCAACAATTGTGCCCAAGACTTTATACTTCCATTTCGTAGATCTTCATACCATGTAATCGTTGTTCCCAATAAGAAAATAGGGAAAGCTTTGCATACCAACTCGATGTTTGCATCACGAAATCTCGTGCTATTTCTTCGATAAGAGTGTAGTAATTATTTTGGGTATGTGGTCCCATTGTAGATTTTAACATGTAGAGGAAGTTTGAAGTCCTTTGGCATTTTGAAATCTCGAAGATATGGTGGTACTAAGGGTGATTTGTCTGCATCATCATCTGCCACTATATCGCTTAACTCCTCTTCGTACTTAAGATTTTCGTTCCCTTGACTTGTTTTATCCACTCTCTGAGGTTTTGGCTTAAGCGTGGTTAAAAATTGATTATATAAGCTCTTTCTATTCGCTTCCAAAAATGTTGTGAATGCTCTCCTTTATTTTTCTAGGTTCGTGTTAGGAGATTCTGCTTCCTCCTCATCCTCTTATGTATCTTCCTTATTGTGTTCCCTTTCCTTACTAGGGACATATTCATGGTCATGGCTGGGATGCATGATTGTGTTGTGTCCAGTTGTGTGTTCTTGTGTCTGGTGGTTGTGAATTTTTTCATTTCTGGTGAACATCATTGTTTACCTAAAGGATTTTGAAATGAAATTTTTTGTCCCCACAGTGGACGCCAATTGATGTGGTAATCCGACCAAGCAATGATTCTGTGAAAACCTCTCCTCCTACAAAATAAATCTCAGAAGTAGTGATTCCAGGAAAAAGACTCAGACGATCAAGTCAGTTTTCTTAGAGAACTAGAATTTCTCAGTTAAGTCACACTTACCTTAGCTTGTGTGGTTCTTGTATTTATAGCCTACCGTGATCGTGTTTCCATGTTATTAGGGATTGAGATCGTGGATCATGTCACGATCACTACATTTCCGGTTCATGGCTAAGTGCTTGTCCTCATTCCGTGTTTCTCGGTTCACGATTCAACCCACGACCACACAATTCCACCTTTATCGGTTCATGTTTGCCTTGTAACTTGGGCTAAATGGTTTTTTCTATTATAAAGTGAAGTTGGGCTGGGCCTGGAGGCCGACTGCCGTTTAGTTGTTGGGCCAGATATACACCACCTGTAATCCTAAATATCCACCAACAAAAGCATCTAAAATGGTGTTAAGTACTCTAAGAAAACATGCATTTCCCGCCACATCAAGCACCTATCACTCAACGCCAATGAAGGTCGCTAATATTGCTCAAGAAGTCCATACCACATAATGGGTAAATCACCCAAGAATTCGCACAGTGGCGGAGCATCAGAAATAACACAGAAAATAGGGGACTACCATTTGTTGCTTCACATACGTCTGGAAAATTACCAGCTCAGCGACACAAGTGGAGTCTCCCTGCTTTCTTGTTGTGAAAACCAACCCCAATCAAAACATACCCCCTCAAACCAGATAACCACCTGTAATAGTCTTCTCACCCAAATTATTTACAGTCCCGACAAACCACTAATTGTTTTACAAAAATTTCCATTCCAAAAAATCAATCTACTACCCCCTCTATCATAAAAAGATGCCATCTCTTTTTTTAAAAAAATCAATAATACATACTTAGAAGATTACAACCCAAAAAAAAAATCAAGTACTTCCTAACAACATAATCAAATCTTAATAAAGAGAAGCTACAACCAACAATCCCAACCCTACAAATCCAATATAAGTAAGATTTTTCAGATACTAAAGCTTTCCCGGATTATCCTCAGCCTCAGGGATCTCCTCAAACTTCCACTGCAGGTGCAAATACACGACAGCTTCCATACATCTCATATGTTTCACATAGTAGGACTTACAATCACTAATTGGCCCACACATTGAATGCCCTAGATGCATACTCAGTAAGTATACAGAGTATGTCTAAGTTTCTAGATCACGCTTCAACCCAGCTACTTGTTGCTCCAAGCGGCTAGCACAAGATATTAAAGCTTCATCAAACACCCTAGCCTTTGTGCAAAGCAATTTAGCAATCTCCTCGTGAAGGTCCGCATTTACCTCGTGTTGCTCGTTTAGCAATGGCTCAAGCACCTGACGCCACTCCTCCGGTGGGGAATATAGAGCCTCCCAACGCTCAATCCTCTTTTCAAATATTTTACAGCTTCGTTCAAGTAATCTTGAATTGCTTCCCCCTTGAAAAAGCTTTGTACTGCTTCCACCATGCTCCCTCCAAAATCTCCCATGTGCTCTAAAAAATTGACTTGAATACCCATCTCTCCCCAAGCTTTTGTTAGGATGAATCCCCCAAAGTCCCTTCTTAATCTCCTTTTCACCAATAGGCTAAATTAAAGATGCTTGTTGTATGCTTAGAACTCCACCCAATGTAGCCAAGTGTTCCTCCAAGTTACTAGTATCTCGATAAGCCCCCAAGTGACTCTCACGGTGCTTCTTCAAATGCATTTCAATATGGTCTTGGTTAGATAATAATCTACTCCCATCCTTGATGTTTACAATTTGGTTCTTGTACTGCCTTATCCTCATAGAAGCATAGAAAAATTTGGTAGGCATATCCCCTTCATGAAGCCGTGCATTTTAACTCTTTATTGCAAGTATTTGTATTCGGCCTCCTCTAGATCTTCAAGCTTTTTCCAAACATCAAATTCCACCCTTTGCATTCTTTCATTTCTTAGTTCTTCATTCAACCTCTCTTGTGCCAATTGCCATTCCTCGTTTGCTTCCTCTGCCCTTTCTCCAATTTTAGAAAATTCTCTTCTATTAGGATTTTCCATGTCTTCTAGGAGTTTTCTAAACTACTTCATTGTATTCGCCTTCCTCCATATAACTTGAATTGTCCCTTTGAATTGTAATGAGGCCTCACACATAATGGAATGATGAAAGTGTATCCTTCCTCCATAAACTCTTTCTCTCCTTCTTGTCTTCTTTGTGCCAACTCAAAATAATGGAATGATGATCTGAAAGTGTATCCGGCCTTACCTCATAAAAAGCTTGATCTAGCCTCCTTATCAATTCTTGATTAACAATGCCTCTATCAATTCTTGATTAAAATGCCTTTATCAATTTTGCTTTGTTTCATTTCCCCTACTTTTCATCCTTCTTCCTACACACCTCTTCATTGTATCCTATCATCCCACATATTCCGCATTTGGTTGTCTTCCATTCAAAGCAAACTTCCTGACTAACAATAACCTTGTTTTCATTGATGTAAACCAACTTGTCCTGAAGTGTACCACTTATCATACCTCAATTTGCACCTTCCAAAATCATACCTCTCATTCTCTTGTGTTGCTGCTCTATCCATATTCAAAGGCTTCCCAAGTGCACTCACAATTGCGCTTATGATTTTTGGTTGTCAATATTTCAATGGCAATGCGGGGAGTTGGATTTAAACTGGAACAACTCTTGACTCTTCAATCTCACCCTCTTCATTCCATTCTTTTAACAAAAGGGTTTCCCATCAAAGAATACCACTTTTTTCTAATACAGCCCTCCTTGCTTTGGAATTTAACCTATGAAAACTCTTGAATTTAAAAGTCATACCTTGCTGATTCTTCTGCCCCAGATATTATAAAAAAAAATTCTCTCCATTACTTTGAAAGGCTGATTTCTCCCCCAACACCTTGCACATAATTTTTTTTTGAAAAAACCTTGCGCATAGTTTTGTTGTCTCTCATTGTTATGAGCTTTCTTCTACCTCCTACATAGTGATTTTTCCCATAACCAAGCCTTTAATCTCCACAGGTTCATAGTACTTCACCTCAACTGAATGTTCATAGTCCTATATGGTTTTGGTAACAAAACCATAGTTATGTGGTTGTGTATACTTAGTATACCATATACAAATTGTAGTTACAAAACTCTACCGTGTTAATATAACAAAAATTCTCCTTCGCTTCTACTAGCACCAATAATTTTGTTGGGCGAATTGTAACGTACATATCTCGAGGGAAACTTGATCGTTCTATTCTGAGTCCTATCCTTCCAGCATCATTATATGATTCATTCTGAATTGAAAATGAATGTAATCACAATAGAATGAGTGCATCATAAACCATCTTGCAGGGAATTTGCAAAAAAAGATTCGTAAGCCAACATCACTGAAAAGATCAAATAAGATATCTACTTGAAATGATAAAGATACAATTTCACTAGCTATGCTGCATTCATAGCAAAGAAAAGGCTCTGATCATCACTCAATCAAGTATGGATATAAGTACGAGTAATATACTGTTCATACTCGTTATGAGCCTCCCATTTCCGCTGCACTCCTTGATGAAAATTTTGGACCTCTCTATGCCAGATTTACTATTTCACAGAAGACTGAAAGACAAACAAAGCCTAGCCATGGCCCATGGATTTCTGTTGAACAAGATACAGAGTATATAAGCTGGTTAAAAGGAAAGATCATGGAAACCAATCAGGCTAGCCTAGTTGGCCACTAGAAATTTACTCTTGGCTAGAAGGGTTCAAACCTCCCTAGTATCAATTTGCCGTTCCCCAGTTAAATTCATTTGCCATATTCTAGGATCATGTGCTTCTAAAGTGTGAAAGAAACTTGGGACAATCCGAAAAGTTAAGTTTGAACCTTGATTATTGAGTACAATTAATGAATCTCACCTCCTTACAAATTAACAGGAATCTTCAATCCATCATGTGCAAGCTGGACAGCTATACCTTCTCTGAGAGAGTGAAGAATATTAGCTTAGAGTCCTTGTTTCTTTGAAATTTTAAAAAAATAGCATCTGAACAGCATGATATTAATACCGTTTAGACCATTCTTTGAGAAATTCATTGTCCTTGTGATGATCAAACTCATGGGTCATTCCAATAAAGAGTGCTCTTTTAGGGCACAGCCTTTTCACAGCAGCAAGACTCTGAAAGGACTTATTACAGTTGTAACAGATTTTACAAACCGATGGTTATAACGCTAAAAACTGAACAGAAGAAAAAAAAACCTGAGGAAAGCAGAAGTGGGTATTATGAGACCCGTCCTGCAACAAGAAACCCCTCTTAAGGATAACAGTGAAAAAGGATGAGGGTCAAAACCTCAGTTGGGTTAATTTGGCAGGGTGATTAAAGTAGTGAAAATAATAAGATGCAATCAGCATATAATGGACAATCATAATTATTACTTAAATAAAGTAGGGAAAGCACGACTGGAACCACAAACGAACAAAATTTACAAAGAACAGTAACATAATGAACATGACAGCAGGAGGAGCATCATTTAGAACTAGCAGATTAAAGAGCAAAATCCAAATTTGGGGATGACAAGGCAAATAGAACGCTAACATGTAATGAGGGACCACATAAGAGGCTTTAACATCAACAAATCAACCTAGACGGCTTTCTGTATATGCAACACTTCAGGACAGAAATTTTTATTTCCATGTTGCCATAAAACAAGAAAAAGAATAAAGAGGAAGATACTGGGAATGGTACGCCATGAGGGAGTCAAATAAAGTGTTACATTACAAACAAGGACATTGAACATCATAAAAGAAAGAGATTGAGCAGGAGAAGAAAGATTAAAATAGCAAGGAAAGATGACTGCAGTATAAGAGCCTGAGAAAGGGACCAACCTTATAAAGAGTGTCCAGTATGAGGAGGTCCAGCTGATGGCCATCATCTTTAGATATATCTACAGAAGAAAGTAATCGTCTCTAGTTTTGGCCCAGGAAAATCTTACTAATGATACTGTTTATGAAATTTACTTCCTTTACACAAACTATTTATGTTTTCTTCTCTATTGGTGTAGAAGGATTACTTCTTTGTTGTCCTTTATCTTCATCTCTAGCACAATTTGTTTTCATATAACCTAACCAACTTTCTCTTATATCTTATTTGCAATTCCTATGACTACCTGTCCTGGTGGCTTTGAAAAAGCAATCTGCAAGAACATCCACACAATTATTGCTCAGCTATGGCAATTTTAATTCTTTGAGGAAAAGGTTGGGTATGAAATTGGGGAAAGATTCACATAGCACAGCCGGGACCAAAAAAACTCCATCTAGAACTTTACAGGTGCCAATTTAAAACAGCACTCAGTAGAAAGTGTCTTCTTTACTACCTGCAAGTTTAATAGTTGATATACCTTGAGGTGTTCATAAAGTTATTGTTATGGGGTACCATCTTCTTTGCATTTTGTCCACAGATTTAATGATTCTCAAACCACAAGAGCATGCATAGAATCAATACTCACAAGATTCTGTTGTTGACGAAATGCGAGAAACATCAGATAAATATGCGACTTTGCATTTTCCTCCAAATAAAAAGCCTAAGCATAGATAGTCTTCACCATGCATCACCTGAAATAAAATCTAGTTTGATAAAGAGAAATTACTTTATTACTATTAACGAATACTGAGCAAATGGACATAAATGAAAGTAAACTAACTGGCAAGGGAATAACTTCAAGTCCTGATGCAACAAATGCCTTCTCACAATCCGCCTCAATTATCTTCCAGTCCAGTTGTGCTACCCGTCTGACTTCCTGACCAGCTTTCAGCTTCTTTTGTACCAGATAGGGAAATTTCATCGAAATGCTGTACGTATTAGCCAGTTAAGATCTATGGTTTGAAAATGGAGCCCCAAATTTGGAGTAACAGTAAGCAACTCACTGCAACTGGAACTAATTAAGCAACAAAACAATCTCAAATGGTAACCTTCGACCAGAATACTCATTTTTTAAATTTTTCCAGTTTAGTTAGAGCTTTTAGACCGCAAGCAGAAGCTCAAAATCCCTTTTCATTAGTAGATCCTTCTCAAAGGATGCTTGACTTTATAGGAAGACCTGTTTCAGTAGTATGCTCAAAGCATTAAGCTGAGTACATTTCTGTTTTCATTAAAATTGCGACACCATCAAACTAACACTTACATATATCTAAGGCTGTTTCCCCAACTTTATCATTAGAAGGTTCTACTCTTATTTAATAGCATTTTCCTTCAAAGAAATTTGGAACTTATCCCAGAGGACTCCTCTAATTAACAGGGTATATGGACCCTCACTATAGCTCCCACCTTTACAAATTAAATTTGTCAAAAAAACAATAAGAATATATATAAATGGAGCAGTAAGGTCATAAGAAGTGCACTTTTACTAGTGTGGATAGATGATAACCTTAACAATCCATGTCACCATCAATCAGCAAGAAAATTTTTAGTTTATGTTCTCTACAACATGCAAACAAGAAGCATACTTCCTCGAGGGTCAAATGAATCTTGTTTAGCCCAAAAAAACTAAAGGAGATTGTAAACACGTGAGCAAGAAACTGCCTGTAAAAGTATTCTGCTTTCTTTAGAGATACATCATGCCAGATTTTTGTCTAAATTTTGACCTAAAAGAGGAAAGTTAACAGTGGAACCCCCATAATACATTCTGGAATATAAAAAAGTATTGAAAATAATATCCAAACAAGCACTATTTCCCTAAACCAGTCATTTAAATACCAATAAAAATACGAACAGCTAAAGCTCAAAGGAAAAGAAGTAAAACAATCTACAGAAATCAGAAAAGGGATTATGACTAGTTAAACATTACATTAATTTGTAAGCCAATCAATACATTACATTAATTTGTAAGCCAATCAATACATTACATTAATTTGTAAGCCAATCAATTTTAACTTTTTCACGGCACCCCCCAATAGGAGTGTCCTCGTAACCAATTATCCTAGGGTACTTATTCTGTAATTGTATACCTCACTTTCTACTAGCCATATTTTATGAAAATATAGAGAATTCCTATATTGCTTTGTATAATTTCATTATTAGCTTCTTTTATTAATTAGTTATTAAAAATATATCTTCTGTAGATCTTTATATCTTCATCATGTTTTCTAAATCCAATAATCCCTCCGTTCCAATCAAAGATGATTAATTGACTTTGGGTGTAGAGAAACTCATGTAGCAATTATAATGGGACAGAGGGAGTATATACACAAAGGCTATTCTCTCTTTCTTTAGTGTGTAATCTTTTATAATTTTATTAATAAAATACAGAGTAATTTGTTTGCCTCATTGATAGCTTTTCTCACTTTCTACTTAGCACTATTTTTCTCCTCCATTACTTGCATTGCTCTCACTTACTTTCACTTTTCAAGCACCACAAATTTATGTTTCATAATTTAGCTTTTGACACTTTTAGTTCACTATTTGGAATTCTTTTTATTTGGTGCCAAGTTTTTTAATGTGTTTTCTACTTCCATTTTCACTTGCCAATTACTAATTTCTAATGAAGTTCTTGCAGAAGTATGTTTGATATTTTTATTCTTCTGAGTTATGGGTCCCCTTTTTCTTAGAGCATTTTTTTAGTTTCACATTGCAATCAAAATGTATGTTTGATATTTTTATTCTTCTGAGTTATAGGTCCCCTTTTTTTAAGGGTTTTTTTAGTTTCACATTGTAATCAAAATGTCTGTGCTGTGTTAGACACTTTTATTTTGCAATTTAATAAATTTCCTATTCATTCTTTCGGATTCAAGGGTAAAGAGCTTGTGACTTATTACTAGACTCTCTCCATCCCATTCTGAATGTCCTGTGGCCAAAATCATTCAAATTTTGAAAAAAAATAAAATAAATAAGAGTGATAATGTGATAGAAATGACTGATGGAGAATAAATTCTAAGAACAAAAAGAAGAAAGGTGATGTAAACAAGTGGGGGATGATAGATAAGAGGATTAAATTTTTACCATATTTGGAAAGATTCTAGGAAGGAGATTCATAATCATAATGGGACCCTAATTTGGGTAACCATGAAAATCATAGTAGGACGAATGGAGTATGTTTTTTTACGTTCCTCTCTCTTTTGTAATAACACATTTATAATTAGAGTCATTAGACCATAGGCTGTAGTGAAATATCAAACAGTTTTGTCTTTGTTACTTCACTCCATTAATTCATGAGCTTTACCAAATGCATCAGAACCTTTCCCACATGTCCATCTATGGACAGGTATACCTTCTCAGAGTCTTGCTGCTGTGAAAAGGCCGTGCCCTAAAAGAGCACTCTTTATTGGAATGACCCATGAGTTTGATCATCACAAGGACAACGAATTTCTCAAAGAATGGTCTAAACGGTATTAATATCATGCTGTTCAGATGCTATTTTTTAAAAATTTCAAAGAAACAAGGACTCTAAGCTAATATTCTCTTTCTCTCAGAGAAGGTATACCTGTCCAGCTTGCACATGATGGATTGAAGATTCCTGTTAATTTGTAAGAAGGTGAGATTCATTAATTGTACTCAATAATCAAGGTTCAAACTTAACTTTTCGGATTGTCCCAAGTATCTTTCACACTTTCGAAGCACATGATCCTAGAATATGGCAAATGAATTTAACTGGGGAACGGCAAATTGATACTAGGGAGGTTTGAACCCTTCTAGCCAAGAGTAAATTTCTAGTGGCCAACTAGGCTAGCCTGATTGGTTTCCATGATCTTTCCTTTTAACCATCTTATATACTCAGTATCTTGTTCAACAGAAATCCTGTCAGCCAGTGAGCCATTGAGCAAGGATTGCATCATTGCATCAGCCTATGGTCTAATGTGGGAAAGGTTCTGATGCATTTGCTTTACCAAATGCATCAGAACCTTTCCCACATGTCCATCTAGCTCCTATTTTACAATGAATATTGCTTTACAGAATAGTTCAGATTAGAGATTCTGAAATGTCAAGTCTTTATTAAAAATCTACAAAGAAATTAATAGCCATTATTCTATGATTTCCATCTCATTTTAAAGTAAGTCATACAATACTTTTACCAACAATGAATTAACAATGATCCCTTCAACATAATACTTATCCTTAACCGTGAGCAAAAATTTACATGTTTCCTCTACTCATTAATCTTTTTACAAGCATAAAAACTGTATAAATTTGTGTATATATCAACAGGTAAGAACTATGATCGAGATTTCATTGCATTTATTTATTTAACTTCTTCTCTGGTTTCTAGAAATCAGTTGCAAGGTAAATTACAGATAGGAATAAGCCTAATTATGGCTAATTACACCAGCTAACTGAATCAGAATCACCGTTGTTGTAACTTTAGCAGATTCCAATAATAGATATCATTTGGTGAAAGTACCTTTCTACACTTTTTTCTTCAGTCATGAAATATAATTACACGTCATAACCTTTCAAGCTACTGGCCTATTAAGAAGGTTATGAAACTGTCAGCATTTCATGGACTATGACATATATCGGAGGAACCCAATTATAACAGGCAATAACCCCTAACCAATGTAGTGAACTTCGGAAAAAATTTACCGAATAATTAGGCTCAAGAAAGCAGAGGAAACTACCATTATGTACAAGGTTTTGGGCAGCAACCCACCATTCAAAGTCATGGAGGGGTTCTTTTTTCGGATTTGGGGAAGAAAAATCAACAAGGTATGGCTTCTAAATTCAGGAGTTTTTATGGTTAAATTTCAAAGTAAGGAGCATAAACGGACTGTTTTGGAGAAGGGAGTGGTGTTCTTTGATGGGAACCCCGTTTTATTGAAAGATTGGAATGAAGAAGGTGTGATTGAAGAACCTAATGTTGTCCCGGTTTGGATTCAACTCCCCGGATTGCCATTGAAGTATTGGCAACCAAAACTCATAAGCAAGATAGTAAGTCCACTTAGGAAGCCTTTGAATCTTGATAGAGCAACACAAGAGAAGGAGAGGCTGGATTTTGCAAGGGTGCAAGTTGAGGTGCTGATAAGTGATACCCTTCCAGAATAGTTGATTTACCTTAATGAAAATAAGGTGATTGTTAGCTAGTAAATCTGTTTTGAATGGAAGCCAACCAAATGTGGGATGATTAGGCATAATGAGGAGGTGTGTAGGAGGAAAACTGAAGCTGAAAAAAGTCAAACGAATAGGAGGATTTATGTGCCAATTGAGAGGATTGTGAAAGAAGATGAGAAGCAAGATGGAGTGAGATGTTAAGGAGCAGCAACGGGAAGCTAAAGAGCAGCAATGGGAAGTTTAAGGTCTGCTAGGGGAGGAGATTGACTTCAAAATGGCAGAGAAAGGAATAAGGGCAGAAAGTAAGAAAGAAGAAGAACCGAGAAGTTCAAGGAGTGAAGGTAATGGGTATACTCTCTTATCCGACCCTTCTTATGAATAGTATATTTGCTTGATGGAATGTCAGGGGTTTGAATAAATGTGTTAAGCATAAGAGGGTGAAAAACTTTTGTATGCTTAATCATATAGGTTGTTTGGGGCTGTTGAAAACTAAAGTAAAAGAAAAAAACCAAAAAAAAGTGTGGGGGAGAATAAGGCTTGGTTGGGAGTTGATAACAAATGGGAATGTTGTAAGGGGAAGAATTTGGCTAGGTTGGAGGGCCGATTTCTATGATATGAAAGTGTTGAATGTTGGGGATCAATGGATGGATTTTGATGGGTTGATTAGGTGCAATAACTTGGAATTCTTCTTGACGGTGATGTATGGCCATAACACCATTGAAAAGAGGAAACCAATGTGGGATTTCCAAAAGGGGCAAGGGAGTAGAGATGATAAACCATGGCATCATAGGAGTTTTTAACTCTCCTTCGGATTTTGGGGATAGAAAAGATGGGAACAAAGTTGAAGAAAAGGAAGTCTTGGACTTCCAAGATGTGATTGAGGCTAGTTTGTTAGTTGAAATTAAAACTATTGGTCAAATGTTTACTTGGAGCAATAGAAGGGAAGTAGGGGAGTTAATACAAAGCAAAATTGATCGGGGCATTGTAAACCAAGAGTGGGTAAGGAGGCTTGGTCAAGCCTTTTGTGAGGTAAAACCGAACACACTCTCGGACCACCATCCTATCATTTGAGTTGGTATAAGGATGACAAGAACAAGAGGGGGAGCTTCAAATATTTCAATACGTGGGAGGCCTCACCACATTTCAAGGGGACAATCCAAGCCGTTGGGAGGAAGGGGAGCACAATGAAGGATTTTGGAAAGCTTCTTGAAGACATTGAAAAGCCTTTGAATAGGCTTAATAGAAGGGAGTTCTCTAAGATTGGAGAAATGGTGGAGAAAGCTAAGAAGGAATGGCTTTTGGCACAAGAGAGGTTGAATGAAGAACCAAGGGATGAAATGAGGCAAAGGGTGGAATTTGATGCAAGGAAAGTGCTTGAAGAATTGGAGGAGGCTGAATACAAGTTCTTGCAACAAAGAACTAAAGTGCAATGGCTTCATGAGGGGGATAGGCCTACAAAGTTGTTTTATGCTTCTATGAGAACAAGGCAACAAAAGAAACCAAATTTTGAACATAAAGGAGGGGAGTAGATTAGTATCCAATGTAGACCAGATTGAAGAACATTTGAAGAGACACTAAGAAAGCCATTTGGGAGTCTATTGGGAAACTAAAGACTTGGAGGAAAACTTGGCTATTTTTGGTGGAGTGCTAAGCATACACCAAGAAGCATCATTAATCCAACCATTTGGTGAAAATGAGGTGAAGAAAATACTTTGGGAGATTTATCCTAACAAAAGCCCGGGGAGAGATGGTTATACAAGCCAATTTTTTAGGAACAATTGGGAGATAATTGGAGGAAATATGGTGGAGGCCGTACAAAACTTTTTCAAGGGGAAAGAAATTTCAAACTCCTTAAATCAAGCCGTGATATCCTTGATCCCAAAGGTGGGTCAACCTCAATTTGCAAGTGATTATAGGCCTATTGCTTGTTGCTCCGTACTTTATAAAGTGTTAACCAAAGTAATTTGTGCAAGACTTTTGAGGTGCTGCCTTGTTTGATTAGTGAGAATCAGAGTGCTTTTGTGAAAGGTAGGCACATATCACACAACATTCTTTTAACACAAGAATTGTTGCATAAGTACAATGTTGATAGCATGAAGAGAAGTTGTGTTGTTAAAGTGGATATTAGCAAAACCTTTGATTGTATAAGCTGGAAATTTCTTGTTAAATGGCTTGAGTTTTAAAGTTCCTCGGGTAGATGATAGATTGGATACAATGAAGTCATCATTTTGCTTGGTTTTGAATAGGAAGTATTCTAAAGGATTCATGGGTAGAAGAGGAGTTAAACAAGGGGATCTTCTATCCCCCTTGTTTGTTTTGAGCATGGAGTACCTTACAAGAATGATGGCAAAGGATTACAAGGAGCAGCACATAGAATTCCACCAAAGATGCAAAAAAGGTGTGCATACTTTGTTGTTTGCTGATGATTTGCTTATCTTTTGTAGAGCAAACCAAAAATCCATGGAGGGTGTGAAAGGATATGCTTGAAGAGGTTTATGGAGGTCTCGGTCTTGCAATAAGTGAGCAAAAATCTAGAACTTATTTTTCTAGAATGGATGAAGAGGAGAAAGACTTGTTGGGTGGAGTGTTAAATGCAAGAAGAGGGGATTTTCCTATGCAATATTTGGGGCTGCCTTTGTCTAATGTGAAGTAGCGGAAGCAACATTGTGAGCAATTGGTGGATGGAATTAGAAGAAAATTGCATAGTTGGAATTCAAGTGTTCTTATGCAGGGAATGTATTGATCAATTCGATTTTACTAAGTATGGCTAGCTTTTGGACTAGTATACTAAGTATACCTGAGGGTGTTCATGAGGAGATTATGAAAATTTGTAAATGTGTTTTGTGGATAAGAGAAGAAGGGAAAAGGGGTTATACTCCCATTTCATGGGATACAATTTGTAGAAGCAAAAAATTTGGAGAATTGGGTATTGGAGATCCTTTCATATGGAACTAAGCAGCACTATGTAAGCAATTGTGGGATTTAACTCAAAGAAAGACATTCTTTGGGTTAGGTGGATTCAAGCATATTATATAAATGGTGGAAGTCTACAAGGAAGCAAAGGAGGGGTAAGTTCTAGTTGGCATTGGAAGATGTTGTGCAAATTGAAAGATAAACACTTCCAAAACCTTGGGAGTTGTTTGGACAAGGAAGGCAAGTTGAAGACAAGGATGGTGTATGATGAAATCAAGGGAGGAAGCAAAAGGGACTTTTATGCAAAGGTAATTTGGCACAAAAATATTTTACCTAAGCATAGAATTTTCCCATTGATGCTATTGAAGGGAGGGCTAGCCACGGTTGATAGATTGCAAAGATTTGAGATTTTGAAGACACAACAAAGTTATAGTTTATGTGATGAGGTGGATGAGACAGCAACCCATTTGTTTTCTGGCTGTACATACACTAAGGGGTTGATGAAAACCTTGAAGTTGAGGATAAGAAGGCAAGACTTGAAGTTGATGAAGCTTACTAGGGCCTTGTATAGAATATGGAATGAAAGGAGCAAGAGGATCTTTAGCCAAGAAGATTTGAAGATAGGGACCTTGGTTGCTCAAGTTGAAGCCGAATGCAAATGGAGGAGCGACAAGAGATGGAAAGAAATTTTTGAAGATGAGCTAGATAGAACATAGTGCTGGTTTGTTTTATTTGTTTGATTTTAAATAGCAAGTTTTGATAAGGGTTTTTACTTGGAAAAGTCTAGGGTGATGGCCTAAAAACTCTTTTGATTTGATTTGATCTACATACAAAACTTTCATAAAAAAAATGCAGAGGAAACTGCAATATTTATACTTTTGTTTTAATCGTCGTCCAAAAACTCCCAGCAATAAAACTCCCTCTAGGAAATAAGTTAAATAACATACTAGTAATGTAATACCATATTCAGTAGAAAAGGTGAGAGTAAATACAGATGAAACAAATGATTTGGTACCTTTCCATTGATTGTTGAGTTAGGTAAATAGGAGTAGGGTGAATGTCGTTTGTTGCACTAAATGGTTGCACGACACGAACATCATCCAGACCAAGGATTGCATCAGCATGCTCATGAGACAAAATTATCTAAAAAATAACCATGAACAGACATTGACTATTAACTAAAAGATTAATCCAAATACTTTCCACGTTAAACAGCATTTAATAAACCAAAAATTTCATATAGCTGAAATACTGCTCCAAATGCTCATGTAGTCATGTCCAATGTATATTAATTTCAGCAGCAACTTCAAACCACAGAGAGGGTCAAGAGAATTTGCAGTTGAGCTTCATTTTAAATGGATAAATGAGCATCCCAAAAACGGAACAGAGAAGGGAAAAACTACAAATAGCATTTCCAATCTAAAAACTAATACATCTACCGTGACACTTTTGCCACCCAAATGAATTTAATTTGTTTAATTATAGGTCAAACCGAATAGGAAATCTATTCCAATGGATTAATTATAATGATATGTTAATACTAGGTATAACTGAAGACAAGCACTGCATACTTTGAATTCAAAGTTCAGAAAGTTTAGAGCAAAGAACTTCCTAGAAGTTTAATTATTCATGCATTCAAAACAGAAACAGCACCATCAAGGACAGTGGAAGGCACAGCTGCTGCTCTACTCACCAAAACTCTGGAACTCTTGCAGACCTAGCCCCTAGGTGAAAAGGAATTTCCATACGAAAATAAGTAGAACAGGCTTCAAGTTAAGTACTCTGTTTACCAATCGCTAATTTCATAATTGAAGAATACAATGGCAATCTAGCTTAAGAAACATGAATCAGGAAGCTTTACGAATATAATTGAAGAATGCCAATCTCTAATTTCTTTTTTTTGTTAAACTTTTAGTGATAATATATGATAGAAGTGGATAGGTTTAAGTTGGAAAGTAACACATGCTTTAAAAAAAATTAAAAAACAAAAACTTAGATAATAACATGCCTAATGATTTAGTAATGAGGAAAATGAACATAAATACACAAAGACATCACTTTTAAATGCTATATTTTGAAAAATAGTGCTGCAGCCATACTATAGAATAGTCTTTCGAGAGATCGCATATTCATGGAAATGCAAATCAATTGAAACAGGGGTGGGTGCCTTTGGTAAATTTCCAAACTTGCAAACCTTTTGAAACATATGGAGAAGTAAGGGTCATTTCTTCCAACGTTACATGAATTTATCACTATTTGTTTTAGGTTCAGATCTGGACGTCAAACTTTCAAAGGTTCTATGTTTGAGGATACAAGATAACACCCTCCCCCTCACACCCACGCAAAAAAAGGAAAAGACACACAAAAGAGGGAGATACAAGTACTAGTATGCACCTTGAACCATTATTACTGACAGTTAACACATGTTTCGAATTTAGTGACATTTAAGGAAGTTACAAACTTACAACAAACTATGTCAATTCTTAAAATTAGAAAGATGTGGTTATTAAATTAAAATAAGACACATTGGAGCATGGGTAAAAAAATAACTAGGGGGTATCATCAGTTTATTAGGAGATGATCTGCGAGGAACAGTAGTGTCTAGTTCACAAACCCACTTAAGGTTGTTTTCGGTGCGGCTTATAAGTCACTTCACTTAAAAATTGTTCTTCCTCAAGTATCCTAACATTGTCGGTCTTTCCTGTTTGAGAAGTTTTTCTAACAATGGCACTCTTCCCATTTATTTTTGGCAAGTTTCTTCAATTTTATCCACTCATTCTACTTTTTCAACTCTCAACTCAATTAATGCACTCATTTTACTCACATAAATTCATATGCAAAACCAAAGGGTGACAATGTTACAAAACCCAGAGGGAGTACATGTTTTGGTGTTTGGTAGAGAGTCTAAAAATTGTGGCTGCTAAAAGAGCAAATGGTCTCCTTTTAAACTAAGACAACTTCTCCTACAAGCACATAGCTCCACCAAACACACCTTGATATCCCTTAATCCTTCCATCCTATATGTTCTCTTGTATTCTCAGCTTAAACAACAAGTATCAACATTATAGGAACTTATGGGAATATTATTGAATGAATCGAAGTTAAAGATCCCAGTGAAGCAAGATCAACACAGTGCTAAAAGAATGTATATGTGAGTGTGCATCACAAGGACAAAGTTGAGTTAATGTGAATGTTCAAAAGTCAGAAAAGTAGAATGGGAATGATGTAAAGTTGTTTACAAGTGATTAGGTAGGCAGATTAAATAACTCACAGAATCCACCTGGGGAATGTTGTGCAAGGTGAACCACCGTAACACCTGCTCCCGAAACGTCTTCCCAACATCAATCAATATGTATTTGTGATTATAACCGTGTTGGCAATAATCGATAAGGAGAGATGTGTTGCACCTGAAACTCAAATGTTGGTTTCAACATTTGAAATTATACATCTAAAAAAAATTAATAATAATAACCTGTAATTAGGGTTCTTTTCCGGTGGTATAGACAATGATTGATTACAGACTACGCAAGGAGGATCACGAGGTCTTAACAAGCAAAGGGCGTTCGGGAGCGCACTTGAACAGCCAGTGCCCAGGAATATCAATGCCGAACGTGGTAGCTCCTCATCTGGACTTGCCATTTCTGTTGCATCTATTCCTTCCTAAAAAAGCTTGTTTTAAATACTGGACCAACGGAGACAATATTTTGGGTAAATGTACATCTTGGCCCATTCCATTTGGGTTTAATTTCACACATTTCCCCACCAATCAATTAAAATAAGCACCAATAAACTCAACTCAACACTTCAACACTAAAAAAATAAAAATTGATGAATTAATATTTATATGCATTCTTAGTTGTCATTTTTTTTTAAAAAAAATCAATCATTCCAAGAAACTGAGAAAAAAATCAATCATTTCAAGAAACTGAGAAAAAAATCAATCATTCCAAGAAACTGAGAAAAAAAATCATTCATTCCAAGAATCTTACTAGTGCCTTGTATAGAATATGGAATGAAAGGAACATGAAGATCTTTTGCCAAGAAGATTTGAAGATGGAGACCTTGGTTTACCCAAGTTGAAGCTGAATGCAAATGGAAGAGGAACAAGAGATGGAAAGAAAATTTTGAATATGAGCCTAGATAAAATATAGAGCTGGTTGTATGTTTGATTTTAAATAGCAAATTTTGGTAGGGTTATTGCTTGTAAAAGGCTAGGAGTGATGGCCTAAAAACTCTTTTGGTTTGATTTGGTCTATATAAAAAACTTTCATCAAAAAAAGATTTACAAAAACCTAATAGAGTGTTCATAACACGTGTTGTAGCCGATGGCATACACTTCTCCGAACCTGTCACGTCGGGTGCGCTCGCAACCCTCCATTGACACCGCCATCATAATTAGGGGAGTAAAACAAGGTCCGACCATTGTTGTAGATCTATTTCTCCCCTGTGCAATTATGTCACGGGCTTCCACTACGAATGCATTACTTCCCAATCACCTATCAATTAGCTCAAGGGGTCATTGGCACCTTATCATTGACGCTAAGGCCTCCTACAACCCTAACTTTGTACTTTTTACCATCTCTACCTGTAACCTCTTGGACTACTTTACGTAATCAGCTAAGACTGGTACAAAGGCAAGTAAGTCAGAGCAATACTTGGGTCTCCCGTGCATACACTCACGGAGACGCAACGTTCTCCCTTATCGATACAAACATCTAGGTTTCCCTTCGAAAGAGAGCCTCAATATTTGCACCAACATGAATATAGACTAGAGTGTGTGCTTAATGAAGTGTACTATTCATGTAATTATTAACATTCAAGAACACTCACAATAATATCATGAACACAAATCTTAGGATGAAGCTAATGAATCTCACAAAAGCATTAATCAAACATGTCTACAATTCATCCCCAAGCTAAGGAAATAACTCCACAGATATGGTATTCAAATAAAGATTTGAATTCCACATCTAGGATGAAAGCAAAAATAAAAGGAAAGAAAAGAAAAGAAAAGGAAATAGTGTTTATCTCTCTAAAGTTGCACTACAATATGATGAATAAAATTCTATCTACTTCTCTTTGATCCTATCTACTTCTTAACCTAGTAGACTAAGGGTATATTTATAAGAGAGGGGGATTGGGACTAAAAATAGGCCCAAAATAGGCAAAAAATGACTAAAACCTAGTTGAGCCACTACCCAGCGCGGGCCGTCACGGATGGCACTTGTCGCGGGATGCAGGATCTGGCGAGGTATGTGCTGTCGCCTTGGCACGGGGGTGATTCATCTGGTGTGGGCCATTGCTCCGCACTACTGTGGGCTGCCGAATCTGGCGCTGTTCGCGCCAATACCTTTGGCACGGACCGTGGCCTATGGCATGGGCCATCATCTGAAAGGCGTGTTTTGGACTTGATTGCGCAGGAAGAAGCCCTTGGCGTGGACCGTGGTCTGGAAGGCTGATTCGCTCAGAAACTTGGCACGGGTCACTTGATTCTCCATACCCCTCCAGCTGGTCTCGATATATTAGACTTGGAAGGACGTGGGCCATCGTAAATGGAACATTCCGTGCCCATACTTAGCCAATTTTTGGTGAGGAATAAAATTGGTGCGCTTATGGCCCGTGGCTTTTGGCATAGTCTGCGTCACTGCCTCATGCTAAATACTATTTGCACGATCCAACTCCTTTGGCATGGACCGTTGGTGCCAACCATGCACTGTCTGAGCTGACCCGTGGTTAGCCGGTTGAACTTGCTTCCTTCGCTGTGGGTGAACCGTTAGTCCAATTTGAGAGTTTAGTAGTCGATTTTATAGTGCTCAAGAAGCTGAATACAACGGAATCAACCTTGAAGGATAATTCTTCTTGGATCATTCTCAGACTTTGGCGCAACTCATCAAACAACGATCCCCGTTTCTTTGTTGGTTGCTTTAATCTCCATTGCACCTATCTTTAGCTCCAATCTCCTTCTACCATGCATTGATGTTCATGGCCTTCTTCTACTACCATTCTAGAGGTGAATAGCATTTGATCTCTTCTAGCATCCTTACGAATGGCCTCCACATAGAATGTAACCAAAAAGTACCAAAGGGTGACCTAATAAAGATGATCACATGGAAGATCTAGAAGCCCGTGGATACAAGATGTCCATTAGTACTAATTAAGTCTACAAAATGCAGGATTTGGACAAGAAAACCAAACATGGCCGTCTAAACCCCTCGTCACATAAACTAAACTAATACTAGCAAACAAAACAAGCTAAAAACTCCCCACACTTAACAAAACAATCTAAAAACTATGATGAATGCAACGATTAACACACATAATGAAGTACATAAGACTCCTCACACTTAACCCTTTACTCATCCTTGAGTAAATAAGAACAAGAAAATAATAAGCGAAATGTAGTGTGCAAGCATAAGTTAACTGAGGCATCCAACTTATTCCTAGATTATCATGTTTCCCCCATAAAGAGTAAGAATCTCACAACTCCCCGAAGAACATAAGCAATCTAACCACCCAAAAGTAAAATGTGGAAAAAGGTAAGCCAAGAAGATAAATGTAAAGCTATCTTACTTTTCCCAAAATGATCCCCAAAAGCAATCAAAGAGTCGTCTCCCAAAAAAAAATCCACCAAGGAAATCCAAGAACCGTCGACTTGGTTGTAACATAGGGATAGTTCGTGATTCTCAACCTAGTTACAACCTAGGAGTCAAATGTATCGTCAACCTAGTTTTTTGTTTTCTCTATATTTCTCTCATTTTTCCTAGGAGCCCTTTTGGGTTTTCATCCTAGTTTTAACACACAAAGGGTACTCACTTCTCACCTTTTTCCACACGACCTCTCATTTTTGCCTAGGCTTGTAAGCCTAGCAGGGCCTAGCCTCTAATTTTTACCTAGGTCTTTTGACCTATCCGGGCTTTTCCCAATGTTACCCAAGTTTCCCTTTCGGGTTTTCAACTTGTCCAGGTAAAAAAAAAATTTTCAAAATTTTCATTTTTTGTGTAGCACGAAATTGCCCCAACAGTGGGTTTATACTACAAAAGATAAACTCAAAGCAAAAATTACACCACCAATATCCTAAAACAACCTACCCTATACAAACTGGAAACTCTAGCATAGCATGTCATGCCACCAAATATTCATCCAAAATCATCCCTCAACAATCCAAAAACAAAACTACCAACTAGCAAGAAAAACTACCAACGAAAAACATAGAATGCACCGAGGAAATCCAAGAATGACACTCCCTAAGTAATCACTACTCCCTTCCCCACACTTGACCGATGCATACTCCCTAATGCAAGGACAGCAATGTAAAGGCATAAGTGAGGTTGGGAGAAATAGTGACACTTAATCTTGTGGTTCCGAAGGGCCTTCCTCCTCGCCGTGACTAGTGTTGCTTCTCTCAATGTATCATGTTGCTTGAAGAGCGGTCTCGATGCCATCCATCCCCGAATTAATCTCTTCCACTTGCATCCTCACTCTTCCTATCGCTTGGACTACCTCTTGCAACACTAGGGTGGAGTTCAAAAGCTGATCCCCAAGTGCATGCAATCGGTTAATGATGTTTGTGGATAGGTGAGAGTAGGTATGATGTGCTCACGAAGAGGTCTCACATACAACTTCCTCAATGTCTATCTCTGGGGTGGCTAAGACTATATACAACTCTCTCTCAAAGAATTGGTCCGGCTCAATAAATAGGTCGTCCAAACATGTGTCATAGTTGATGGTGGTGCACTCTGGCTGTGGAAGTACCATGAAACTACAAGTGCTCGCTCCACCATAAAGCCATACATATTGACCCTCCAATGTCATAGGTCCCACCATGCATGCCTTGGCTAACTTCTCAATTTTATACCTTGTTCCTAATCATCCTAAGTTAGCCAACACTCTATGTGTGACCGGATGTTCCAAGTACTATTCCAGTAGACCTACCATGCTGCCTATAGATATCTTACCACTTTTTCTTTCCCTCATTATTGGGCTCTCATGTACAAAGTTCCCCACCAGGTTTGGGTATAAGTTAACCCCGGGAGTCACCACTGAAAGGCAATGAACATCTGAACCTGGACATTGCAGCAGCTCATCGTGACAAAAAACCCCTATTGCCAATAATCGATGAACATAATGGAATGGCAAATGAATCAAGGTAGTGATCTTGCACACATTCTTCTGACCAGTCCCTGTCAGCTGCCTCCAAAAGTTTCCAAGAGAAAAAGGCATCCCTTGACGGTGTGTCCTAAGGATCTCCTTGTCGTATCTCCATCTGATGACACGGGCTATCTCCCGGTGTGTCATCTTATACTCCTTGTCATCAAGATTGAATTTGATCACCTTTTGTTAATTCTCGTCCGTGACCAACCAAAGAGTAGCTAGGAACTCTAAGGTCCACCTGATGTAAGTCTTAGAATGTTTCTCTAAGAACCTCTCTAGACCTACTCAGCCCAATAAATAGGTCACATGCTCGAGTAAGCCTAGAGTTGCTAGTGTGTCTTTGCATGCAAAGCCGGTATCTAGTATACTCCTCTTTGGCTCTCTCAGATTCCTCCACCTTCGTGTTACAATCACAGAGATATTAGGTAGTCCCATAAACTCATCGGTCACAACTGCAAGGTTTCAAAGAGTAGGAATTACCGGTTCATGGTTTGCACCATTTACCAGTTTCTTCCTCTTCTTACCCCGAGTGGACTGCCCATTTCCGAAGTATTTTTTTTTTGTGGAATCCTAACAAAATGAGGTAAAAAGTGGTAATGTGATCTTCAAAACAAGGCATAGCTCACATTAATAATTAACAAGTAGATTCTTCCTAAATAGCATAGACATTCAAAACATGGTAATCCAAGCATGAAGGCTATTTAAACAAGAACATTTTCATTGAACAACAATCTCATGTAAGTCATCACCAACCCATCAATAAGACTATGCAATCAAGATTAGTTTCTTCTTAAATCACCCAACACATAAAGAACATATCATTCAAACACAATAGCACATCAAACCACCCAAACTTCTTCAACATAAGATAACACGTACAATACCAAACATATATCCCAACAATACACATACTCAGTAAAAATCATGCTTTTTATTACACCACCACAATGTCAATCAAGCATATAAACAAAGAGTTCAATGAATTACCCGGAATTTGAAGCTAAGAATTGCAAGATCCACACAAAAAGAAGCAATAATTGCTAAGTTTTGGAAGCAAAGCTTCAATTTTTGAGTTTAACCAAAAGTGTGTGAGTGAGTGTTTCATGAGAAGGAAGAATGTGTCAATTGATGAAATTAGGTGGAAAAATGTACCATGAATTTAGAATTTCATCATAGATGATAAGAGAGAGAGGTACAATTAGGATAAGAATGAAAATTTTAAAATTGCAAATTAGGGGACAATAGTACAAATCAATTAATTCCTAGGAATGTAGGAAGTACTATTTGTATAAAACAATCCTAAGGAATTAAGGAATTTCAAAAAATTTTGAACCAAAAATACATTTTTGAGTTGGAAATTTAGAATTTTAAAAAATTTGCATTTTTGGAACAATTTGGCAACGGAAAATTAGTTTTTAGCGCAAAAGGTGTTTGGCACGACCCAAGGCCTCATGCCAAATCTCAGGCATGAAACAAGGCCTCGTGCCAAAATTTATGGCACTAACCAACCCTCGTGCAAAACTCCTTGGCATAGGGCATCCCCTCGTGCCAACTCTCTTGGCACAGACCGAGGCTCTTGGCATGGACTGTGTTAAGTTTTAGCACGAGATTGCCCCAATTTTGACCTAATCGTAAGTTTTCCCCTCTTTTTTAAAAAAAACCATGTCACCGATCAAATCTAATTCCATCCAAACAAAATCACGAACTTGAACTCAAATTTTCAAATCAAACAAGAGTTTCATGTCAAAAATCCTCATTGCAAAGAAGAACATGCAAAATCTACCTAATCACTACATGAAATACGAAAGCAAAAAGAAACATTGTATATTTATTATCGTCCTTATAACTTATTTCTTTTTCATGCAATCTAGTTAGAAACACCTACTTGTGGGTCTTCGCAATTGCCATCAGTGACTCAACCCATGACAACATTGTTGTGGAGAGGTCTCGTCATCTTACTTTCAGACCTCTTGCCCGTGATAGGAAATGAATCTCCGTGTCCTGCTAAAATGGAGTCCCTGAATGACTTTGGGGTTAGGAGGAGGTCATGGAGGTTTTAAACCCTCGACATTCCTTCTTTCCCACTGCAAGTTAGATAGCATCTAAAAACAATCTAGCACAAACATATTATCAATAGCATCATGCAATTCATCGGACTCATCAACAATATTATCAACACGGGACTCATCCAAGTGTTCATGCTCATTGGTAACACAAGAGGTTTCATGGAATTCATGCTCATCACATGGGTCACACCTTTCTTTGCACATAAAAGAGGAATTTGTCGAATCATGCCTCGATTTCTAGAAATAAAATTCTACTTTATCCACATCATCTTCTAGAGTCAAGGTTCCCAAATGGACATCAATTTTAGTCCTAGATATAAAGATCTCCCCAAAAGTATTGGGGTGCACTTGCGCCATGTGCTACGTCTAGGACATAAAAGTTCGTTGGAAAAACCAATTCACCAACTTGCACCATCTTATCCTTTACTAGTTCACAAGGACTAGCTTGGGAATAATCGGTGAGTTGGACAATCACTCTAGTTTCCCTAAACTCACCTATTTCTAGGCATCTTATAGACTATATGGGATCACATTGATGGATGCGCCTAAATCTATCATGGCATTTTCAACAAGTTTACTAGCTAAGGAGATAGGATAGAGAACATTCTAGGTCCATCACATTTCTTAGGCAAATTTTTATGGTTCAAAATGGCGACTCCTTCCATTTTCAAATGTCCTAATCTTTTAGTTGGTCTACTTCTTTTCTCTGTGCATGAAACTTTAAGAAATTTAGCATGATGTCACATTTTCAATCAATTTCAAGATAGGGATTGTTACCTCGACTTTTTTGAATACTTTTCAAATGTTTGCATAATTGGTCACCACTTCTCGGACTCACAAACTTCCTTCCCACTTCTCAACTTGAGAGCACTCACGTTCCTTTAATTGATCTCCGGTTGGGAAGAGAGTTTTCTAGACTCCTTGGCTTCAAGTCAATTCACCAAGGTGGCAAGGTTCCCAACTTGAACTTCAAGATTTTTGATATTCGAGAAAACTCTATTACCAAGGTTTTCAATCTCATGCCTTGTCCTTTCCGCAAAGACTTTATGTTTCTTACCCAATTGACCGATGGCTTCTAATACTTCCTCTCAATTCGATTTGTAGATCGAGGCATGATTGTTGGAAGAGCATTCACCTTGAGGGTATGGTTAAGGAGGGGCTTGTTCACCTCAGCATCTTTGAGGTTGGTTATCCTCCCTCCATCAGAAATTTAAATGATCTCGATACCTTGGGTTGAATGAATTTGCATATGGATCTGGTCTTGCATCTCCTTGGTTTCCCCAGAGCCCGTGTTGTAGAGCCCCTGCAAATTGTGGCCTTTCTCGATTGTTGTATTCAACGACATTCACCTCTTGCAAATTATCTATGACTTTGGGACATGCCTCGGTGTTGTGGCCTAAGTCGCACACCCTGCACACTTTGATTTGATTCAATTTTCCTTGCAAGGGCTCCTTTATCATAGAAGCAAGAGCTTGGACTTGCTTCATCCAAGAACCTAACCCTTGGCCTTGTACCAAATTGTCGTATACCATTAGCAATTTCCTCAAAGAGAGTCATTGTATCCTTAGAGATCTTGTTCATTATCAAACCATTGCAAGCACCATTCACATATCTTCATCACATAGCTCCTTGAAGAAATAATACACTAGATCCCCGTCCTTGAAGGAATGGCAGGGGCAACTCACCAACAATCCTTTGAAGCGCTCCCAATAATCATACAAGCTCTCGGTGGCCCTTTGGGTGAAGTTTGGCAGTTGTTTCTTTAGCCTCGTAGATTTAGAAGACAGAAAATACTTCTCTAAGAACCTCCGCTTCATGTCCATCCAAGAACCTATGCATCCTGGTGGCAAGTAGTAGAGCCAGTCTTTAGCTCTGTCTTGAAGGGAAATGGAAAGGCTATCAAATTGTAGTCGTCTTTAGAAACTCCCGATGGTTTCATGTTCCACACCAAGTGAAACTTCAAATGTCAGTAAGCAATAAATCATGCCACTTTTCAGTTCACAACTCACATTGGTGGGTAATGCTGAGAAGGTAATGCATAGTGGCTAATTCTCCAGGTTGGGAGCTATGAGCTCCCGTAAGGTACGATTGTCTTCCGCCATTGCTAGCGGTTCTTCAACTAACACTGCTTGCCTCAGTTGAACCTCTGCCCTAGTTCTCCATCTCCTTTGCTTCCAAACACCTGTGTTCTCAGTCGGGTAGTGTAAGATGCCTAGATTAGTGGTGCGGGTGTGTACTATAAACTAGGGCTAGCAATACCCTTCCGAATATAACACTAGAAAATGGATCAAAAGGTAATAAAATAACTATCACAACAGCTCAATAACCAAATTATCAAAAAAATGTAATTACTAACTACTCTACTAACAAGTTATACTACTTGATATTTTTTTAGGAAAGTTTTGTATATAGATCAAAGCAAACCAAAAGAGTTTTTAGGCCATAACTCCTAGCCTTTTACATGCTATTTGATACTTAAGCTTAATAGCATCCCCGGCAGCGGCCCAAAAATTTGATCCACCTCCACTCGGGGTCGTTAATTGTGGCTAATTAACTTGAGCGGAGGATAATAGGTCAAAGATAAAATTTTATAGTTCCTCACCCAACTCACTACTATGCTACTGATAGGGTAGTTAGCGGTAGGCCCTGAGTATGTCCACAGAGATGCTTGCGCTCAAGTATCCACTAAAACACAACCTCGTACGAGCGTCAATTTGTACGAGTGATAGGAATAGTTAGTAAATGCAAACAAAGGGGGGTTGGTTTTTTAACTAACAACTACAAAACATGAAAGTAAAAAAGACAAGTAATCTATTTAGCTAAGCACTTGGGGAATTATTGTGAAATTTGAATGCTTTAATTCTTTGATCCTCGATTCATTCATATGTAAGATTTACAAAAACTTAACAGAGTGTTCATAACACGTGGTGTGGCTGACGGCATACATTTCCCCGTACCTGTCATGTCGGGTGCGCTCACAACCCTCCATCGACACCGCCATCGTAATTAGGGGAGTAAAACAAGGTCCGACCATTGTTGTAGATCTATTTCTCCCCCATGCGATTACATCCTGGGATTTCACCATGAATCCACTAATGCCCAATCACCTATGAATTAGGTCAAGGGGTCGTTGGCACCTTATCTATGATACTAGGGCCTCTTACAACCCTAGCTTGCTACTTTTCGCTATCTCTACCCGTAACCTCTCGAACTACTTTACGCAATTAGCTAAGACTGATGCGATGGCAAATAAGTCAAAGCAATACTCGGGTCTCCCGTGCACACACTCTCACAGACGCAGCGTACTCCCTTACCCATACAAACATCCAGATTTTCCTTTCCAAGGGGGCTCAATATTTGCACCAACATGAATATAGACTAGAGTGTGTGCTTAATGGAGTGTACCATTCAATGCAATTCTAACATTCAAGAACAACCACAATAATATCATGAACACAAACCTTAGGATGAATCTAATGAATCTCACAAAAGCATTAATCAAACATGTCTAAAATTCATCCCCAAGCTAAGGAAACTACTCCATAGATATGGAATTCAAATAAAGATTTGAATTCCACATCTAGGATGAAAGCAAAAATAAAAGAAAAGAAAATAAAAGGAGATAGTGTTTCTCTATCTAAAGTTGCTCTACAATATGATGAATAAAATTTTATCTACTTCTCACTCTTCCTATCTACTTCTTAACCTAGTATACTCAGGCTATATATATAGGAGAATGGAATTGGGCCTAAAAATAGGCCAAAACGACTAAACCCTAGTTCAGGTGCCGCCCAGTGCGGGCCGTCCCCGATGGCGGGGTCTTCATTGTGTACTTGTTGCGGGATGCATGATCTTGTGTGGTTCGTGCTGTAACCTTGGTAGGGGCGCTGTATCTAGTGAGGACCATTGCTCCATGCTGATGCGGACTGCCTGATCTGGCGTGGTTCTCTCCAACACCTTTGGCATGGACCGTTGCCTATGGCACGAGCCATCGTTTGGAAGGCGTGTTTTGGACTTATGATAGCGCAGGACGTGGCCCTTGTGTGGACCGTGGTCTAGAAGGATGATTCTCTCAGAAACTTGGCACATGTCGCTTGATTCTCCACACCTCGCTGGTTGGTCTCGACATCTTTGACTTGGAACGACGCGGGCCGTCGTAAATGGAACGGTCTGTGCCCATACTTAGCCAATTTTTAGTGAGGATTAGAACTGGTGCACGCATGGCCCATGGCTTTTGGTGCGGTCCATATCACTACCTCGGGCTGAACACTATTGTCATGGGCAAACTCCTTTGGCGCGGGCTGTTGGTGCCATCCATGCACGGCCCGCACCGACCCGTGGTACCTTGGTCAGCTGAACTTATTTCCTTTCTACGGGTGAACCGTTAGTCCTTTTTGAGAGTTCTAATAGTCAATTTTATAGCACTCGAGAAGCCAAATATAATGGAATCAGCTTTGAAGGCTAGACTTTGGCGCAACTCATCATACCATGATTCCCTGTTTCTTCATTGGCCTCTTTGATCTGCGTTGCCACCTATCTTTAGCTCCAATCTCCTTCTACCATGCATTGATGTTTGTGGACTTTGTCTAATACCATTCTAGAATTGAATGTCCTTCGATCTTTTCTACCGTCCTTGTGAACGGTCTTTAATATCTTCTTCTGTTCTTACGAACAACCTACACATAGAATGTAACCAAAAAGTACCCACGAGCGACCTACTAAAGATGATCACATGGAAGATCTAGGAAGAGAGAAAAAGAGGCTAACCTTCTCTTTAATTCATTTATTATTATTGTTTCCCTAGGGCATTGAATTTAATAAAATATTTAGGGAGTAGTGGTTTAGCTTGGGGATCTATATTTGTATTCATGACTTGATAGTTATTTTTTGAGATTCTAAGATCTCTCTATCTTTTATGTTTATGAACATTATGTTTACTTATGCTTTACATTCTCATTAGTTGCATTATGTTTACATTATGCTTTACTTATGTTTACCTACTAAAGATGTTTCCCTAGGGCATTGCAATGGCGTGGTTTTTGGCCGTGGAGCTTCCCGCCTTATTTGCCTCGATGTATCGGTTCCTACTAGTTTCCTTCTTATACCGGGTCAGATAGTCATTTATCAAGTTTTCCTCTATTTGCATTTTTATATCTCTGGAGTATTCAACATCATGGCCATGATATTTATGAAAGGCGCAATAGTACTCTCTTGATTTTTTTTCTAGAGGTGCTGTATCGATGTTGGTTCACAAAATAAATCTCTATTTGTTTGCCAAATTTCCTTTCTTGACTTCGGTAACGGTGTATCTTGAGAAAAGGTGCTTTGCACTCCCCATTCTCTTCCTTTGAAAGGGAAGTTTCCCTTCCCTTCTTCGCGTAGCTTCTTTGTGAGTCTTCCATTACTATTTCTCGCCTCTCTCCCATTCTATTTTTTTGGTTATTCGCTTCTTTGGTTCGCACATATTGCTCAATCATCTTTTGTAACTCTCTTGAGTTCTCCGACATGTTCTTTGTGAGCTCTTTGTAAGAATATCCTGATCCCATGCCTCCTGTGAATGCGCCCAAGGAAGATTGGAAGGACAGATTGTGAACCGATAAACTTTCTGTGATGAACCTACCATGATATTATGCCAGACTTTTGTCACTTATTTGAGCTATATTGTTTAAGTTTGAGAGATTTTGCTTTTGGTAGAAGTGTCCCAAGAATAGACCCGAGAGTTGTGCTTAAGACTTAGTGCTTTCCTATGGCAAATCTTCATACCATTTAATTGTTGTTCCTGATAGAAAAATAGGGAAAACTTTACGTACCAACTCAACCTCCGCATCGCCATATCTCATACTGGTTACAATAAGAATATAATAATTCCTTTAGTTCAGTAGTCCCATCGTAAACTTTGACATGCAATGGCAACTTAAAGTCTTTTGGCATCTTAAAGTCACAAAGATGTGGTGCTAATGGTGAGTTGTCCACATCATCATTCACCACTATTTCTCTCAATTCATCCCCATATTTAAGATCCACAATTGTTTGACCCAATTTTTTACTTACTCTTGGGGGTTTCGGTTTGGGAGTGGCTAAGAATTGGTTATACAGTTATTCTCTGTTTGCTTCTAATAACGATGCAGACATTATCCTTTGTTTTTCTTTATTCATTTTAGGATACTCTGCCTCTTCCTCATCATCTGTGTCCTCTATACTATTTTCTTGTTCTCTTCTAGGAACATATTTCTTATCTTGGCTGGGATGCATGCTCCTGCTACGTCCAGTGTTTGCTCTAGTGATGGCTTTGGCTTCTTTCACTTCTGGTGAACACCGTTGTCTACTTTACAGGGAATGAAGGACCAAAAAAGAAAAATTCTCGTCCCCACGAATGGCGCCAAATGTTGTAATATTCTCGATCTACCCAAGTAATCTCCATTCACCACTGAAGCTCCTGTAAAAGAGATCCCAGAAGCGATTCAGAGAAAAAGGCTCCGACGCTTAAGTTAGTAGCTTTCATTTAGAGAATTCGAATTTCTCAGTCTAGAAACACCTACCTCAACTTGTGTCCTTCGTCTTGTATTCATAACAATTTATGATCATGGAACCGCATTATCAGGGACCACGATCGTGGGTTGCATCATGGTCCCATAAATTCGGTTTGTGTCTAATGTTATGGCTGGAGCCTAATCGTGGTCTCCACTTTTCTCGGTTCGTGGCCTAGCTCATTTTGACCTAATTTCACTTTTATCGGTTCACATGCAAGACCAATATGAACTAAGTTGTGGGGTGGGCTTAAGCCTAACCTTATGGTCCATGTCAACATCATAAGCATATAAAGATAGGTAGATCTATGGAATCTCCCAAAACAAACACCAAGTCATGAGAACAAATATAAACCCTAAGCTAAACCACTACTTCTTAAGCATTGAACCCAAATATTTCATTGGATTCAATGCCCTTGGGCAAAAAATAAGGAGAAAGAAATTAGAAAGAAAGGTTAGTTTATACTTTTATATATCTCAACCTACTCTTAGAAGAATGAAAATAAAATGAACCAAACTTAAACCCTAGTAAACATAGGCTCCTATATATAATAGTAGGGAACTAAGCCTTAAAAAGGCCCAAAATGAGGCCAAAACCCCTAGTAGCCAAAATTGGCACGAGTTGTGCTGTTGGGTACAACCATGTTGGCTGGGTCTGGCATGACCTATGTCATCTGGCATGGCCTGGCACGAGGCGTGCTGTCTGGCATGGGCCGTCAGTAACGGCTTGTCTTCGGTCGTTCTCAACATGCAGCCGCATTGTTCGACACCGGCCGTCGCTTGGGAGTACTTCCTATATCAGTTGAACGATACATGCCATGTAAATCTCCACGGGACCCCATATGGTGCATGATATTTCCTTCTAAATGGCACGTGTCGTGTAAATTCTTGGTGGCCATCGGCTGAGAGTCAATTTCTGAGAAAAATGATGGTGTGGTCATGTACAATGTCACACCCTATGGGCTGGTCTTCAAATATTTGAATTGAAACAATACGGGCTGTGTTAGAGGGCACGACCCGTGTCTATACTTAGCCGCACGGAGCTTCGAGATGGAATGGGCCATGATGAATCAAACAACTTGTGCTAAGGGTCTGTGGCATGGCCTTGGTGGGTGGCAATATCCATGCTGAGGGTCTCTAGAACAACCGGTTGGCTGGCACGACCTGTGTTGTTTGGCACGGCCATGCCAGGTCTTCAAAAATTGGACTCGACTCCCTTCTTTTTCTGGCTTGATGCCATCTACTACCATGTTTTGACTCGTGGCCTTCTATCTACCACAATCCTTGTGAATGGCGTTCTAATATCTACTACAACCCTTGTGGATGGCCTTCTACAAAATTACACCGAAGTGCTCACGAGAAACCTATTAATATGCTCACAAAAGAAGATCTAGGTGCATGTGAAGGAAAAGTGTCCATTAGATCCAATTAAATCTACAAAACTTGGGATTTAGATAAGAAAACCAACAACAGTTATCTAAACCCTTTATAATGTAAACCTAACTAAAACTAGTAATCAACCAACCAAAACATAATAACAAATGAGTTGAATGCATTATTTAACAAATGTTAACACGTGCTTTTAGGTGCAATATGAGCATAATAACAAATGTGTTGAATGCATTATTTAACACATGCTTTTAGGTACAGATCAATTCCCCCACACTTAAATCTTTACTCGTCCTCGAGTAAAAAAAGAAAGAGCATAGATCTAAGAGGAATGTAGCATGCAAGGATAAGTTAACCAATACATTCAAACTTATTCCTAGACTACCCTAGTTCCCCCAAATATTTAAGAATATCACAACTCTCACTCTCCCCAAAGAAACTAAAGCAATCTGAGCAACCAATCATATCAAGAAAAAGGAAGGGTATACATATTGACTTACTCCGCTGAAGAAGCCACCAGAGACAATCCAAGAGATGTTTAAAATAGTTTCTGATTTCTTTCATTTTTCCTATGAGCCCTTTCGGGTTTTCATCCTAGCTTAACACACAAATTTAACTCACTTCTCACCTTTTTCCACACCACGGCCTCTCAAATTTGCATAGGTTTTTCAACCTATCCATGCCTTTCCCATTGTTGCCTAAGTCACCCTTTCGCGTTTTTGACTTAGCCGAGTATATATATATTTTTTCATCTTTTCAAAATTTTCAAAATTTTTTGTTAGCAAAAAATGCCCCAAAGATGGGCTTCATACTACATGGAGATAAGCAAAAAACATGACACCACCAAAAGTGTTCACAAAACATCCCAAAACAAACTATAAAAAGGTTCCCTTACACCCAAAAACAAATAAACAAACAATGAAGAGTTCAAAAATCCAAATGAGGGAAGACAAAGGAAAAATAGTCATCATCACAAACATGCAAATCAAAGCAGAGATAAATAAAAGGAAAGCAAAGAAGAGGCCACCATGAAGGTGTTCCAACCTTCCCCCACACTTAGTTCATGTATTGTCCCTAATGCATGTGACCACGGTAAAAAGAAGGGTTGGAAAAAACATCAAAAAAGGCCTCAATCAATTTTTTTTGTTCTGTATGCCTACCTCATACTGACCTTTTGACTCGTGCTGGCATGCTCTGGCACGCTCGTGATGGCTGCACATTCGCGCCGACATGCCTTGGCACGAGGCTGGCCAAGCTTGCCTCCTTCCAACTTTCTTCACAAAATACATGCATCCAAAAACATGAAGACTGTGAGTAGCACTATTCCATCCAGAATCTAACGACTAATAATCCCCAAAAATGCTACCAAAATCAAACACATTCCCAAAGATTCACAAGAAATTTTGGAAACCTACTAACTCAAAATAAAAGCACCATTTCTTTATTGTCTTCCTCATGACTTATTAGTTCATGCATTTTTGAAAACTAAGAAAAATGGTTTGA
Organism: Rubia yunnanensis; assembly: GCA_037428765.1. NCBI lineage: Eukaryota > Viridiplantae > Streptophyta > Magnoliopsida > Gentianales > Rubiaceae > Rubia > Rubia yunnanensis. The sequence goes on along the minus strand of CM075061.1, from coordinate 74,779,546 downwards.
TGGGTCACTGGAATCACCATCCTTGATGCCACCATTGACTACGTCCCTATTGAAGGGTCTCCACATCACTTTTAGTTTTCCCTTTATCTTGGGAGAAACGTACCAAAAACATCAATCTTTCACAATAGTAGATACATTTTTGTTGAGTTTTGGAGTAGGAAGGGGCTTAGAAGTTTTTAATTCCTTAGCCCGCTTCCTTCTCTGCTGCACGTTAGTATGAGAAATCAGAAGCAAAGCATCTTCAAGCACACTAGGAAAAATGTGCTTATCAACAATTGCATCATCAAAAGGTTCTATCAAGCAAAATAGAATATGTAAGATCTCTATATTGGGAAATACCTCATCACCATCAAAATCATCTTCCTTAACCAATGTCGATTCCTTATCTATATCTTTTGGTTTACGAGGTGGTCGAGGAGATTTTACATCCTTGCCACTCTCCACTAACCGCTTGATGTGCACCATATTGCATGCAATAACCAATGTATTCGACACAATAATTGTCATTTTTTACTTGTTGGATTGCTAGTTTCAGTTAGGTTTACACGACAAAGGATTTAGACGACCATTATTGGTTTTCTTGTCTACATCCCAAGTTTTGTAGACTTAATTGAAGCTAATGGACACTTTGTATTCACAGGAACCTAGGTCTTCATTTATTATCTCATTAGTAGGTTGCTCGTGGATATTTTACATCATTTTGTAGAAGGTTGTTTACAAGAATGACAGAAGATATTCGAATGCCATTCGCAAGAATGGTAGTAGACATGAAGACCACATACTTAAAGTGTGTTACAAGAGTGAATTGAGACAAGAAAAGGCGGAGTTGAAGTTCAAAAAGGTCAAAAATGAAACACGGAGTCAAAACAGTGTCAAAATGGTTAAAACAGCCAAGTCAGCCAGCTAGCACGAAGCCAGCCAGGCTAGCACGAAGGGGGGGGGGGGGGTCTGTACCAGGGCACCTAGCATGGGTCGTGCCAAGAGCACGAACATGCTACAATTCCCAGTATTAACCATGCCTGTTCTAGTAGCACGCATCCCATTTTTCTCCGTTTCACTCCAAAATGGCTAAGTATGGGAATGAACCGTGTCATTTTACACGGCGTGAGTCATTTCAAATCCAAAAATGTGAGGACCATCCCACGGGGTGTGACAGATGACATGGCCCATACTGTTTTACTGATAAAAATGAAGCTCCAGTCAATGACCCGCACCAAACGACATCGTCGCATAATTCAGAAGTTCAAAACGAAGGTCCAGCTGGCGATCTACGCCAGCACGGGGGTCATGGCCCGTGCTAGACTGCTGGGAGGTCATTGTCGTACCTCTTAAATTTTATATTTATAAGCCCTAAATTCTTACTATCTACAACTAAGTAGATAGCGGTAAGTCGAGGTCATCCACAAAGAAGAGGGATTTTCTCAAGCGTTTTAACATAAATGTTGATATTATGCAACGAGTGGATATATACAAACATATAAAAACATGTAAAAGGGGGGTTTGGTTGGTTGTGGTCCTAAGTTATGAAAATTAAAAGACAAGATAACTAGAAAAGTCAAGTAACTATGCTAATCATCAAACAAACTAAGAAAATGGGTTGTAAAACTACAAAAGCAAAGCCTTGGGGGCAATTGATATCCACTTCCAAACCAAATGTAGATTATTGAATCATTCACCCATCCTATCACAAATGTTACCTATGGATGAAAGACCATAGATTTGATAACAACAAGCCTTCTACCAAAGACATAGCCATTTAACCAAATATAGCATTCATTAGGCTAAACCTAGAACAAACCACATTCAAGGTTCAACCTTTCATTGCATCTATAGGATAAATATGAGAACAATCCACATTAACATACTTATCTAGCAAGAGTCACAACACATTATGCACAAGAAGTTCTAAGTTCACGTTCTTAGATTTTCATGCAAAGGAGCTAAGGAATTCATCACTTTCCTAACCCCCTAACACTTAAATCATACAAACACTTCCTATTCTAAAATAACACATGGCATAAATGAAGTAAAACATAGCATTAAGAACACATGAATGCTAAATAACTAAGGCTTCAAGAACGAGTGAAAAAATATATTCACTACTTCTACTACTTATTGTGAAGATAAATCTTCCATCCTTCTTAGATGGTAGTTTGCAAGAGTGAATTCAACATCTCTTGTCAAACCTCACCGATGACTCCCTTAGCCAAAACAGGACTAAAAGTATCCCATTGATGGCACAAAGAACCAACAAGCTTGGAAACACTTATAAACACTACACCGTGTCTAAGCATTTAACCAATTCATGCATTTACACAAGATTAGTCAAGAACGATCGACATTCATAGACTTCTCTCATTTGCTACCTAAAACAAACATGACAATGAGTTCAACATTATCACATTCATCTAGCAATTATCAATAAAACAACATCATTAAGAAGCTCTAACTCAAACTCTTGGATTCCACATTAAAAGAGGGGAGAATTAGCTACCTTCTCCCAAACCTAACAAGTAATCATACAAGCAATTCATATACTTAAGCTTCCAACAACATCAATGCCATTAACAATTCACATTCAAAGCTCAATAAATGCACAATAGTAAAAACACCAAATAAATAGTATGGTTCTTACTACATAGATATGGAAGCTTCAATCCATTGCTCCCAACATAAAACTAATCTAGATAATTAAAAGACATGATTAACCTACAAAAACTAAGAAAAGAAATAAAGAAAAACTAGGGTTTGAACCCAGAAAAATTGCAGGAAGAAGAAGCTAGATTCGTCTTTATTTAGAGGAGATGATAAGGTGAGTACTATAGTACAAAAAGCAAGAAGAATTTCTAGCCATACATCCATCGTGAGTTGCGATGGGCTCGCGACGACCTCGCGGCGGTGCTCAGTTCCATCATTTTGATTTCTTTCTTCTTCTTGTTTCATGTCCTCCTCTTCTCTTCACTTTTCTTCAATTCTTCAAGTCTTCAAAAGCTCAAATACAATTCTTCAAATCTTCAAAGGTGTTCTTCAAAGTCTTCAAACAAATTACCCTATCACACAAAATTCTCTAGAAAAGTAATAGAAGCGTAAAAGTTGCTTTTAACCCTCCTTAGAGAATTTCAAGGCAAAATGCCACATCTAGAGCACAAAAGTACAAAAGGGAATCCTAAAAGTCCTAATATAACGATATAAAATGGGCACATCAGCTATGTGGGCCGCAACAACACGAGCCAGCGGTCCATGCCAGGTGCGACGAGCCGTGCCATATGAATCTCCCTAGCTAGCATAGACCGTGCCGATTTGCACTGGCCATGCCGGTGGCGCCTGCTAGGGTTTTTTCAAGGCCCAATTCCTTCCAACTATGTATGTGAACCTATGTCTACTAGGGTTGAAGTTAATTCTCATTTCTAGACTTCAAGAGTAGGGTAGAGAGAGAAATGAGCTCTTCCTTCTTTTTAGAATCTTTTCTTTTCTTCTCTTTATTTTTCCTTTGCTAGAAAACATTGGATCGAATGAAATACTTGGATTCAATGTCTAGGGATTAGTTTAATCAACTTGGGATAGTATTTGTAATCATGTTTTGATTATGACTTCTTAAGATTGAAGATTCCCCTATCTTTATTCCCATGAATATTTATACTTGATTTATGCTTTCCACTCTTGTGAGATTTATGCTATGCCATTATTATGATGCATTCATACATGTATGATGGTATAAAATCATGCTAGTCTTCATTTCTATCTTGGGAGTGTTAGAATTATGGAGTAGGTCAAGAACATCAGGGAGGTGAGTGCATTCATGTTACCTCAAGAGAATATCTTTTTATGTTTTGAACCATAATTATAATTGGTTAGTTGTGTGAGAGAAATCACACGTTGGATGGTCGATTCAACAAATCCTGGCAGGAGAATCCCTTGTCTTACCCCAATAGTTTAGCGGATTATTTGTATCGACTAGTGATGTGCCAACTATAGAGTCATCACAAGGTGTCAATTCCTTTGCCTCTCTAAGCCTAGGGTTGAGATCCATTGTGTAGAGTCTGGGATTTAATTCCCTTAGTTCTTAACTAATGTTTGCTACCTACGCGAGGATAACGAGGATGGTCTGCAGCATCAGTGGACAAGAGCGTATCCCTAATTACGGAGACAGTGAGATATGAGATTGTGGTAAGGACCTCGTGTGACAGACGTAGGGAATACCTAGCTACCTCCACATTATGTGACATAGGTAAAGATAGGCGTACATATTTGTATGTGAATGAACCGAGGATAAGAGTCATATATCAATCATGTAAACAAATACCCCCAAGTTCTTGTTTATATAGTTTTATCTTGTGTGATCTTATATGTTAGTAGTTGTTAATTCAAACCACCCCCAAAAAATATGTTTCACAACACTTAGCTATTCTTAACACACAAACGGATTGACAACTGGGACATGGTTGTGTGTGGTTAACTATTAGACACCTAGCATCTTCGTGGACAAACCCGGCCTTGCCACTAACTACCCTATAAGTAGCTTAGTAGTGAGATTGAGTGCATAATATAAATTTAAATTTGACCATCTCTCATTCATTATGTTTCACTTACAACGCCTTCGATCAGGTTTGCTACATAACAAACTAACGACTTTGAGTGGAGGCGGGTCAAATTTTGGCGCCACTGCTGGGGATGCTAGTTTAAAAGTTTAATTGTTAACTTGTATAGCATGTTTGTTGAGTAGCTAGTGTTGTTCTTTTTTGTTTGTTATTTTCCAAAAGAGGTATTGCTTAAGTTTTTGGTGCAAACCGAGGACCCTTGCACTATGATTCTTACCTTTGTGTGTTTTCTTTGTTTGTGTTTTTAACTGAAAAAAAATGTGGGGCCTTGAACAATTTTGGAAAAGCCAGTAAATACCTTCAAGCCCAAGTATTTACTTGCATTAGGGATTGCGGAGTACAGATCTCTACTAGTGTTGAAATGATAGGTGGTAAAGTGAGTGAGCTAATAAGTATGGTGATTTGATTGATAGGAAGGCTGAGAGGTCATCGACGTACCTCTCAAAATTAATATTTATAAGCCTTAATGCTTCCTATCTACAATTAAGTAGATAGTGGCAAGTCAGGGTCATCCATGAAGAAGAGGGATTTTCTTAAGCATTTAAACATATAAGATTGATATTAGACTAGAAGTAAATATATATAGATATATAAAAACAAGTAAAAGGAGGGGGGTGGTTGGTTTTTGGTCCTAAGTTATGAAATTATAAGACAAGACAACTAGCAAAGTCAAGGAACTATGCTAATCATCAAACAAACTAACAAAAGGGATAAAAACTGCAAAAGATAAAGCCTTGGGGACAATTGATATCCACTTCCAAACCTCATGTAGATCATTGAACCATTCACTCATTTATCACATTTGTTACCTATGGGAATGCTATCACTTCCCAATTGAAGATAAACATTCATTTCATCTTAAGAGTAATTCACAAACATGTTCAACGACCATTTACAACCCACATTGATAATCACTTTAGACGTTCAACTACCATGAAAATATTTCATCAATGGCATTGTACATGAAGAACCATAGATTTGATAACAACAAGCCTTCTACCAAAGACATGACCATTTAACCAAACATAGCATTCATTAGGATAAACCCATAACATAGAATAAAGATCTACAAAGAAAGAAGAAGAAATGGAACAAAATGGTGAAAGACTAAGGTTTTGGAGCCCCCAAGTCGGGCTTGGGAAAATGGGGAAGTAAGTTGGTAAAAAAGAAGGTTAAAATGCAGCACGCATCGCCCAGGCAAAAGTTGCCTCACCCGGGCAGAAATTTCCTCGCTCGGGCGGAAATTGCCTCACTCGAGTGGAAATTGCCTCGCCCGGGCAGTGGAGGCTTCATCTTAATATTCAGATCCATCCGCGCGGGCGAGCTACAATTCGTGGCTTCTTGTTTTGGTTCCCATAGGTGAAACATTGATATATTTTTGGAGTTCTTTTAGTCGATCTTATAGTGTTTGAGAAGACAAATCAAATGACACCACCCTTGTAGGCTCATTCTTCTCGGATAATTTTAAGAACTTTGTCCAAACTTCCGGGTGAAAATTTATCTGCTTCTTTGCCTTCCTTCATCGACCCTTCTATCTTCTACCACATTTTGGCATGTGGCCTTCACTAAACATCTCCAAAGGGCTCACGAGACATCTACAAATGAGCTCACAAAATGGAATCTAGATGCTCATAAGGACCGGAAATCCATTTGACTGAACATAGGTTACAAAATGAAGGTTTAGATATAAAAACCAAAAATGGTCATCTAGACCCCTTATCATGTAAACCTACCTAAATCTAGAAATCTTACAACAAAAATATGAAAAAAGAGATGTTAAATGTTTTGGAAAATACATGCATTTGATGTCTCATCAAATCTCCCCACACTTAAACCTTACTCATCCTAGAGTAAACAAGAACAAGCAAAGATCAAAGCGTAAACTAGCATGTAAAAGTTTTTCCAAAACATCCAGCATCATATTCCTAGACTACCCTAACCCCCAAGAATAAGAATCTCTCACACTCTCACATCTCAAAGCCTAAGGTAATCTAAACAACCAACAAACCATAACAAAAGTGAGTATACATATAATGCCAAGCTAACTTACTCTACCGAAAAAGTCACCCAATAGACAAATCAAGAGAACCATAAAATTTTTCAATTTCTCTTAATTTCTCTCATTTTTCCTAGGGGTCCTCTTGGGTTTTCATCCTAGCTTCACACATTTTTCTTTTTCAATGCTCACCCTCACCTTTTTTCAATGCATTTGGCCTCTCATTTTTTCATGGGTCGCCCTTTTGGGTTTTCAACCTATCCAGGCTTCCCACATTTGCCTAAGTTGTCCTCTCGGGTTTTCAACTTAGCGGGAAATTTTTTTTCATTTTTTTCAAACAAAACAAATCAAAGTGGAGCATATGAACACTACAATATAATAAAATGAGATATATTTCTCTTTACCTCCCCACACTTGAATCACACATTCTCCTCAATGTTAAAAGAACAAGATAAAGAAATAAGGAAGAAAGAAAAAATACTCACAACTAGGACCTTGAAGGTCCTTCCCGGTGATGGCAATGCTCACTTCTAAATGAATGTTCTCTCCTCTATGTTCTTGAACTCCGCCCAATATGCAACTTTGATCCATCTACTACGAAGCCACAACTATGAAAATCCCAATTAACACTCACAAATGACAACAACGAGTAGTACTTCTAGATGGTGGTTTTGATAGTAGTTTTTGGTGGTGGATTGTGGTGGTATTCTTGTGGTTTTTGGTAAGGGTTTAAGGACATGGTTGAGGATATTTTTTCAAGAAAATAAAAACACTAACCTAACTTATAAGCTTGGGTTGCATCCCGAGAAGCTCCGTATATTTAAGGTCGTCGGCACGACCCTAATGTTATATATATGGTGAAGGTTTAAACCCCTTCACCATGAGTATCCAAAAATAGAGAGGCGGGGGTACAAAAATTTTGTGGAGGTGGAGATGGTTTAAAAGGAGTTGGGGGGCTAGGAGGCTTGGGATGGTCTTGTGGCTCCTTTCTTATCTCCCTCAAAACTTTCGATAATGGTGGAGTTGGTTCACTAGGTGGGGGTAGGGGTGATGATGGTAAGAATGATGAATGTTGCACAATCATATCTTCCTCCACTTCTTTGTCTTCCACAACCGACTCCTCATCCCCTTCAAACTCAAACTCATTTCTCAAGGTGACCTCACTCACAGAATCTTTGAGTTCGACTTGGGATGATGTATATATGAAATAACGAGCTTCCATTTGGGTCACCACTTCCAATAAATTGCTCACATGCCCCTCAAAAACCTCAAGACTAGAGGAGATTTGAGTTTCTGATTCTTCATTAGTCTTGGTTTGGATGGTTATGTTTGTTATTGCATTCATAATCTCCTTATTTTTCAAAATTAAACCTTCTTCCAGGGCTTGGTCTTGGGGTATTGTGTATGGTGGTGGGGGATAACTATTTTGCTCGTATAGTTGGTTTTCTGGCTCATTCTCATGCCTCCAATCCGGATTACCACTCCAATCCGGATTGTAAGAGTTGTAGTATGGATACCACCAAGTTGAGGATCTTTTGAGAATCCAGATTTGTCCTTAGTTACAACCAAGTTGAGGATCTTTTGGATTTCTTTGGTGGTTTTTTGGCAATGACTCTTGGATTGCTTTGGGGGACTATTCGAGGAGTAAGCTAGTTCAACACTCACCATTTTTGCTTACCTTTTTCTTAACAATAATTGGATGGTTAGGTTACTTTAGCATCTTCGGGGAGTGTGAGAGTTGTGAGATTCTTACTTCTTTGGGGAAACAAAAGTAGCTTGGGAATAATTTGAATGCATTGGCTAACTTATCTTTGCATGCTAAACTTCGCTTAGATATTTTCTTGTTATTGTTTACTCGAGGACGAGTAAAAGTTTAAGTGTGAAGGGATTGATGTGCACCGTATTGCTTGCATTAACCAATGCATTGGACACAATAATTGTCATGTTTTACTTGTTGGATTGCTAGTTTTAGTTAGGTTTACAAGACTAAAGGTTTAGACGACCACTATAGGTTTTCGTGTCTAAATCTCGAGTTTTGTAGAATTAATTGAAGCTAATGGACACTTTGTATTCACGAGCACCTAGGTCTTCATTTATGATCTCATTAGTAGGTTACTCGTGGATATTTTTACATCATTTTGTAGAAGGCTGATCGCAAGACCGGTAGAAGATATTTGAAGGCCATTCGCAACAATGTTAGTAGATGGCCACAGACTTAAACTGTTGTAGAAGATGGAATTGAACCAAGAAAAGGCGGATTTGAAGTTCAAAATAGCCAAAAATGTGATACAGTGCACATCAATCCCCCTCACGCTTAAAATTTTACTCATCCTTGAGTAAATAAAACAAAGAAATGGTCTAAGCGATGTGTAGCATGCCAAACATAATTAACCAATGCATTCAACTTACTCCCAAGCTACCCTAGTTCCCCCAAACACTACAAGAAAAGTGAACTTTTACTTCGCCCCTTTTACCTTGGTTTTTTTCTTAACCCCAAAAAACCAAGGTAAAACGTACTTTTGTAAAACATTATCCAATCTCCTATATTTGTTAATTATGAACATTATCCAATCTCGAAAATTCAAACCATCAAATAAAATAACGATTCAGGTGATCTTAACTAGGTGCTCAAATAATATTTTGGAATGGTTTCTTTTTGAAAACTTTTTATATTTTAATGCTCTACAATATGGTACCTTCCATATTTTCTAATTAGTAACTTCATTTGATCCCCGAATTTCATCCGATCAAATAAAAATAACGATTCAGGTGGTCATAGCTTGATGCTCAGATATTATTTTTAACTGATTCTTTTTTGAAAGTTATAATATTTTCATTTTCTACAATAGGTACCTTTTATATTTGCTGATTAGTAATATTATCCAATCCCCAAAATTGAACCCATCAAATAAAAATTACGATTCAGGAGGTTTTAACTTGGTGCTTAGATATTATTTTGTACCGATTCTTTTATGAAAAGTTCTTATATTTTCATTCTCTACAATATGGTACCTCTGATTTTTCGAACTAGAAATTTCATCCAATCTCCGAAATTCAACCATCAAATGAAAATAACAATTCAAGTGGTCATAACTTTGTGCTGATAATATTTGTTACCATTCCTTTTTGAAAAGTTACTATATTTTTAGGCTCCACAATATGGAACCTTCCATGTTTGCTTATTAGTAACTTCATCAAATCTCGGAAATTCAACCCATCAAATGAAAATAACGATTCTGGAGGTCATAACTTGATGCTCGGATAATACTTTGTACCGATTCTTTTTTGAAAAGTTTTTATATTTTCATTCTCTACAACCATAGTACCTTTCATTTTTGTTGGTCCAATTTTTAAAATTCAACCCATTAAATGGAAATAACGATTCAGGTGGTCATAACATCGTGCTCAAACAATATTTTCGAACAATTCCTTTTTGATAAGTTCTTATATTCTAAGGCTCTAAAATGTGGAACCTTCCAATTTTTGCTTATTAGAAGATTCATCCAATCTCCGAAATTCAACCATCAAATGAAAATATTGATTCAAGTAGTCATAACTTCGTGCTGATATTATTTTGGTATTATTCCTTTTAAATAGTTCTTATATTTTCAGGCTCTACAACATGGAATCTTCTGTGTTTGCTCATTAGCAACTTCATCCAATCCCCGAAATTCAACCCATCAAATGAAAATAACGATTCTGGAGGTCATAATTTGGTGCTTAGATAATAGTTTGGACCGATTCTTTTTTGATTTTTTTTATATTTTCATTCTCTACAATATGGTACCTATCGTTTTTGCTGGTAAGAGATTTTATCCAATCTTTGAAATTCAACCTATTAATGAAAATAACGATTCAGGTGGTCATAACTTCGTGCTCAGATAATATTTTAGAACGATTCCTTTTTGAAAAGTTCCTTATATTTTCAGGCAACAATGTGGAACTTTCCGCGTTTCCTTATTAGAAACCTCATCCAATACCCAAAATTCAACCCATAAAAAGAAAAAAAATGATTCGGGTGGTCATAACTTTGTTTTTGGATAATAATTTGTACCGATTCTTTTTTTAAAAAGTTTTTATATTTTCATTCTTTACAATATGGTACTTCCCATTTTTGCTGATTAGAAATTTTATCCAATCTCCGAAATTCAACCATCAAATGAAAATAATGATTCAAGTGGACATACGTGATGATAATATATTTGTACGATTCCTCTTTGAAAAGTTATTATATTTTCAGGCTTTACAATATGGAACCTTCCGTGTGTGCTTATTAGTAACTCCATCCAATCCCCAAAATTCAACCCATCAAATGAAAATAACGATTTTGGTGGTGATAACTTGGTGCTCGGATTATAGTACTGATTCTTTTTTGAAAAGTTTTTATATTGTCATTCTCTACAATATGGTACCTCTTATTTTTACTGGTTGGAAATTTTATCCAATCTTCGAAATTCAACCCATCAAATGAAAATAATAATTCAGATGGTCATAACTTCGTGCCGATAATATTTTGATACCATTCCTTTTTGAAAAGTTATTATATTTTCAGGCTCTACAATATGGAACCTTCAGTGTTTGCTTCTTAGTAACTTCATCCAATTCACAAAATTCTACCCATCAAATGAAAATAACGATTCTGGTGGTTATAACTTGGTGCTCGGATAATAGTTTATACCGATTCTTTTTTGAAAGGTTTTTATATTTTCCTTCTCTACAATATGGTACCTCTCGTTTTTGCTGGTCAGAAATTTTTTCCAATCTTCGAAATTCAACCCATCAAATGAAAATAATGATTCAAGTAGTCATAACTTCGTGCTCAGATAATATTTTGGAACGATTCCTTTTTGAAAAGTTCTTATATTTTTAGGCTCTACAATGTGGAACCTTCCGTTTTTGCTTACTAGAAAATTCATCCAATCCCCAAAATTCAACCATCAAATGAAAATAACGATTCAAGTAGTCATAACCTCGTGTTGATAATATTTTGGTATAATTCCTTTTTCAAAAGTTTTTATATTTTTAGGCTCTACAATATGGAACCTTTTGTGTTTGCTTATTAGTAACTTTATCTAATCCCCGAAATTAAGCCCATCAAATGGAAATTACAATTCTGGTGGTCCTAACTTGGTGCTCGGATAATAGTTTGTACTATTCTTTTTTGAAAAGATTTTATACTTCACTTCTCGACAATATGGTACCTCTTGTTTTTGCTGGTTAGATATTTTATCCAATATTTGAAATTTAACCCATCAAATGAAAATAACAATTCCAGTGGCCATAACTTCGTGCTCTGATAATATTTTGGAACGATTCCTTTTTGAAAAGTTCTTATATTTTCATCCTCTACAATATTGAACCTTTCGTGTTTGCTTATTAGTAACTTCATCCAATCCCCAAAATTCAACCCATCAATTGAAAATAAGATTCAGGTGGTCATAACTCAGATATGATTTTGGACCGATTCCTTTTTGAAAACTTCTTATGTTTTCTCTACAAAATGGTGTCTCCAGTATATGCTGATTATGAACATTATCCAATCTCCAAAATTCAAACCATCAAATAAAAATAACGATTCAGGTGATCATAACTTGGTGCTCAAATAATATTTTGGAACGATTACTTTTTGAAACGTTTTTATGTCTTCATGCTCTACAATATGGTACCTTCTGTAGTTTTTAATTTGTAAATTCATTTGATCCCCAAAATTCATCCAATCAAATAAAAATAACAATTCAGGTGGTCATAACTTGGTGCTAAGATAATATTTTTGACCAATTCCTATTTGAAAATTTATTATATTTTCTTTTTCTACAATATGGAACCTTCTGTGTTTTCTGATTAGTATTATTTTGGAACGATTCCTTTTTAAAAAGTTCTCTTATATTTTCATCCTCTACAATATGGTGCCTTTTGTATTTTCCAAATAGTAACTTCATCTGATCCCTGAAATTCATCCAATCAAATAAAAATAACGATTCAGGTGGGCATAACTTCATACTCAGATAATATTTTGGAACGATTCCTTTTTGAAAAGTTCTTATATTTTTATGCTCTACAATATTGAACCTTTCATGTTTTCTTATTATTAACTTCATCCAATCCCCGAAATTCAACCAATCAAATGAAAATAACGATCTAGGTGGTCATAACTTGGTGCTCAGATAATATTTTGTACCGATTCTTTTTTGAAAAGTTCTTATGTTATCATTCTCTACAATATGGTACCTCCAATTTTTCTAATTAGAAATTTCATCCAATCTTTGAAATTCAACTATCAAATGAAAATAACGATTCAAGTGGTCATAACTTCGTGATGATAATATTTTGGTACCATTCGTTTTTAAAAAGTTCTTATATTTTCAAGCTCCACAATATGTAATCTTTCACGTTTACTTATTAGTAACTTTATTCAATCCACGAAATTCACCCCATCAAATAAAAATAACGATTCTTGTGGTTATAACTTGGTGCTAGGATAATAGTTTGTTCCGATTCTTTTTTGAAAAGTTTTTATATTTTGATTCTCTACAATTTGGTACCTCTCATTTTTGTTGGTCAGAAATTTTATCCAAATTTCGAAATTCAACCCATGAAATGAAAATAACGATTCAGGTGGTCATAACTTCGTGCTCAAATAATATTTTTGAATGATTCCTTTTTTAAAAGTTCTTATATTTCCAGGCTCTACAATATGGAACCTTCCGTGTTTGCTTATTAGAAATTTCATCCTATCTCTGAAATTCAACCATCAAATGAAAATAACAATTGAAGTGGTCATAACTTCGTGCTGATAATATTTTGGTACCATTTGTTTTTGAAAAGTTCTTATATTTTAAGGATCTACAATATGGAACCTTCAGTGTTTCCTTATTAGTAACTTCATCCAATCCCCAAAATTAAACCCATCAAATGAAAATAACAATTTTGGTGGTCATAACTTGGTGCTCGGATAATAGTTTATAAAGATTCATTTTTAAATTTTTTTTATATTTTCATCCTCTACAATATGGCACCTGTCATTTTTGTTGATTAGAAATTCTATCCCATCTCTGAAATTCAACCATCAAATGAAATTAACGAATCAAGTGGTTATAACTTCGTGTTGATAATATTTTGGTACAATTCATTTTTGAAAATTTCTTATATTTTCCGGCTCTACAATATGGAACCTTCCATGTATGCAAATTAGTAACTTCATCAAATCCCCAAAATTCAACCCATCAAATGAAAATAACGATTCTAGTGGTCATAACGTGGTGCTCGGATAATAGTTTGTATTGATTCTTTTTTGAAAAGTTTTTATATTTTCATTCTCTACAGTATGGTACCTCTTGTTTTTGCTAGTTAGAAATTTTATCCAATATTCAAAATTCAACCCATCAAATGAAAATAACGATTCAGATGGTCATAATTTTGTGCTCAGATAATATATTGGAATGATTCTTTCTTGAAAAGTTCTTATATTTTCATCCTCTACAATATTGAACCATCTGTGTTTGCTTATAAGTAACTTCATCAAATCCCCAAAATTCAACCCATCAAATGAAAATAACAATTCTGGTGCTCATAACTTGATTCTCAGATATTATTTTGGATCGATTCCTTTTTGAAAACTTATGTTTTCATTCTCTACAAAATGGTATCTCCCGTATTTGCTAATTATGAACATTATCCAATCTCCAAAATTCAAACCATCAAATAAAAATAATGATTCATGTGATCATAACTTGGTGCTCAAATAATATGTTGGAACGATTTCTTTTTGAAAAGTTCTCATATTTTCATGCTCTACAATATGGTAATTTCCGTAGTTTCTAATTAGTAACTTCATTTGATCCCCGAAATTCATCCAATCAAATAAAAATAATGATTCAGGTGGTCATGACTTGGTGCTCAGATAATATTTTTGACCAATTCCTTTTTTATATTTTCATTTTCTAAAATATGGAACCTTTCGGTGTTTGCTGATTAGTTATATATCCTATCCCATTGAACCCATCAAATGAAAATTATGATTCAGGAGGTTATAACTTGGTGCTCAGATAATATTTTGTACCGATTCTTTTTTGAAAAGTTCTTATATTTTCATTCTCTACAATATGGTACCTCTAACTTTTCTAATTAGAAATTTCATCCAATCTCCGAAATTCAATCATCAAATGAAAATAACAATTTAAGTGGTCATAACTTCGTGCTGCTACTATTTTGGTACCATTCCTTTTTGAAAAGTTCTTATATTTTTAGGCTCTACAATATGGAACCTTCCGTGTTTGTTTATTAGTAACTTCTTCCAATCCCGGAAATTCAACCCATCAAATGAAAATAACTATTTCGGAGGTCATAACTTGGTGCTCGGATAATAGTTTGTACCGATTCTTTTTTGAAAAGTTTTTATGTTTTCATTCTCTATAATATGTTACCTATCGTTTTTGCTGGTCATAAATTTTATCCAATCTTCGAAATTTAACCCAACAAATGAAAATAATGATTTAGGTGGTCATAACTTTATGCTCAAATAATATTTTGGAACGATTCCTTTTTGAAAAGTTTTTATATTTTCAGGCTCTCCTCCAATGTGGAACCTTCCGTGTTTACATATTAGAAATTTCATCCAATCTCCGAAATTCAACCATCAAATGAAAATAACGATTCTAGTTGTCATAACTTTGTGCTGATAATATTTTGGTACCATTCATTTTTGAAAAGTTCTTATATTTTAAGGCTTTACAATATGGAACCTTCAGTGTTTGCTTATTAGTAACTTCATCCAATCCCCGAAATTCTACCCATCAAATGAAAATAACGATTCCGGCACTCTTAACTTGGTGCTAAGATAATAATTTGTACCGATTCTTTTTTTAAAAGTTTCTATATTTTCATTCTCTACAATATGGTACCTATCGTTTTTGCTGGTGAGAAATTTTATCAAATCTTCGAAATTCAACCATCAAATGAAAATAACGATTCAAGTAGTCATAACTTCGTGCTGATAATATTTTGGTACCATTCCATTTTAAAAAGTTCTTATATTTTCAGGCTCTATAATATGGAAACTTCCGTGTTTGCTTATTAGTAACTTCATCCAATCCCTAAAATTCAACCCATCAAATGAAAATAATGATTCCGGAGGTTATAACTTCGTGCTCGGATAATAGTTTGTACCGATTATTTTTTGAAATGTTTTTATATTTTCATTCTCTACAATATGGTACCTATCATTTTTGCTGGTAAGAAATTTGATCCAATCTTCGAAATTCAAACCATCAAATGAAAATAATGATTCAGGTGGTCATAACTTCGTGATCAGATAATATTTTGGAACAATTCCTTTTTGAAAAGTTCTTATATTTTAAGGCTCTACAATATGGAACTATACGTGTGTGCTTAGTGGTCATGACTTCATGCTGATAATATTTTGGTACCATTCATTTTTTTAAAAAATTATTATATTTTATAGCTTTACAATATGGAACCTAACGCGTTTGCTTATTAGTAACTACATCCAATCCCCGATATTCTACACATCAAATGAAAATAACGATTCTGATGGTCATAACTTGGTGCTCGGATAATAGTTTCTACCGATTCTTTTTTGAAAAGTTTTTATATTTTCATTGTCTACAATATGGTACCTGTCGTTTTTGCTGGTCAAAAATTTTATCCAATCTTCAAAATTCAACCCATCAAATGAAAATAACGATTCTGGTGGTCATAACTTCGTGCTCAGATAATATTTTGAAATAATTCCTTTTTGAAAAGTTCTTGTATTTTCAGGTTTTACAATGTGGAACCTTCCATTCTTGCTTACTAGAAAATTCATCCATTCTTCGAAATTCAACCATCAAATGAAAATAACGATTCAAGTAGTTATAACTTCGTGATGATAATATTTTGGTACCATTCCTTTTTGAAAAGTTATTATATTTTCAGGCTCTACAATATGGAACCTTCTGTGTTTGCTTACTAGTAACTTCATCCAATCCCTGAAATTCAACCCATCAAATGAAAATAATGATTCCGGAAGTCATAACTTGGTACTCGGATAAAACTTTGTACCAATTCTCTTTTGAAAAGTTTTTATATTTTCATTCTCTACAATATGGTACCTATCATTTTTGCTGGTAAGATATTTTATCCAATCTTTGAAATTCAACCCATCAAATGAAAATAACGTTTAGGTGGTCATAACTTCGTGCTCAAATAATATTTTGGAACGATTCCTTTTTAATTAGTTCTTATATTTTTAGGCTCTACAATATGGAACCTTTTGTGCTTGCTTATTAGTAACTTCATCCAATCTCCGAAATTCAACCCATCAAAAGAAAAAAAATTATTCTGGTGGTCATAACTTGGTGCTCGAATAATAGTTTGTACAGATTCTTTTTTGAAAAGTTTTTATATTTTCATTCTCTACAACATGGTACCTCCCATTTTTGCTGATTAGAAATTTTATCCAATCTCCGAAATTCAACCATCAAATGAAAATAACGAATCAAGTGGTCATAACTTCGTGCTGATAATATTTTGGCACCATTCATTTTAAAAAAGTTTTTATATTTTCAGGCTCTACAATATGGAACCTTTCGTTTGTGCATATTAGTAACTTCCTCAAATCCCCAAATTTTAACCTATTAAATGAAAATAACGATTCTAGTGGTCATAACATGGCGGGTAATAGTTTTACTGATTCTTTTTTGCAAAGTTTTTATATTTGCATTCTCTACAATATGGTACCTCTTGTTTTTGCTGGTTAGAAATTTTTTCCAATATTCAAAATTTAACCCATCAAATGAAAATAACATTCAGGTGGTCATAACTTCGTGCTCAAATAATATTTTGGAACGATTCCTTTTTGAAAAGTTCTTATTTTTCATCCTCTACCGTATTGAACCTTCCGTGTTTGCTTATTAGTAACTTAATCCAATCTCCAAAATTCAACCCATCAAATGAAAATAACGATTCAGGTGGTCATAACTTGGTTCGCAGATATTTTTTCGGACCGATTCCTTTTTGAAAACTTCTTATGTTTTCATTCTCTACAAAATGGTATCTCTCGTATTTTCTAGTTATGAACATTATCCAATCTCCAAAATTCAAACTATCAAATAAAATAACGATTCAGGTGATCATAACTTAGTGCTCAAATAATATTTTGGAACGATTCCTTTTTGAAAAGTTCTTACATTTTCATGCTCTACAATATGGTACTTTCCGTAGTTTCTAATTGGTAACTTTATTTGATCCCCAAAATTCATCCAATCAAAAAAAAAAATAATGATTCAGGTGGTCATAACTTGGTGCTCAGATAATATTTTGGACCGGTTCCTTTTTGAAAAATTATTATATTTTCATTTTCTACAATAATGTACCTTATGTATTTTCTAATTAGTAATATTATCTTATCCCCAAAATTGAACCCATTAAATGAAAATTACGATTCAGGAGGTTATAAGTTGGTGCTCAGATAATATTTTGTACCGATTCTTTTTTGAAAAGTTCTTATACTTTAATTCTCTACAATATGGTACCTCCGTGTTTGCTTATTAGTAACTTCATCCAATCCTTAAAATTCAACCCATCAAATGAAAATAACAATTCTGGAGCTCATAACTTGGTGCTCGGATAATAGTTTGTACCAATTCTTTTTTGAAAAGTTTTTATGTTTTCATTCTCTACAATATAGTACCTCTTGTTTGTGCTGGTTAGAATTTTATCCAATAATTGAAATTCAACCCATCAAATGAAAATTACGATTCAGGTGGTCATAACTTTGTGCTTAGATAATATTTTGGAACAATTCCTTTTTGAAAAGTTCTTTTATTTTCATCATCTACAATATTGAACCTTTTGTGTTTGCTTATTAGTAACTTAATGCAATCCCCAAAATTCAACCCATCAAATGAAAATAACGATTCAGGTGGTCATACCTTGGTTCTCAGATATTACTTTGGAACAATTCCTTTTTGAAAACCTCTTAAGTTTTCATTCTCTACAAAATGGTATCTCTCGTATTTGATGATTATGAACATTTTCCAATCTCCAAAATTTAAACCATCAAATAAAATAACGATTCAGTTGATCATAACTTAGTGCTGAAATAATATTTTGGAACGATTCCTTTTTAAATAGTTCTTATATATTTAGGCTCTACAATATGGAACCTTCCATGTTTGCTTATTAGTAACTTCATCCATTCTCCAAAATTCAACCCATCAAAATAAAAATAAAAAAGATTCTTGTGGTCATAACTTGGTGCTCGGATAATATTTTGTACAGATTCTCTTTTGAAAATTTTTTATATTTTCATTCTCTACAATATGGTACCTCCCAATTTTGCTGTTTAGAAATTTTATCCAATCTCAAAATTCAACCATCAAATAAAAATAATGAATCAAGTGGTCATAACTTCATGCTGATAATATTTTGGCACCATTCATTTTAAAAAAAGTTCTTATATTTTCAGAGTCTACAATATGGAACCTTCTGTGTGTGCATATTAGTAACTTCCTCAAATCCCCAAATTTTAACCCATCAAATGAAAATAACGATGCTAGTGGTCATAACGTGGTGCTCGGATAATAGTTTGTACCGATTCTTTTTTGAAAAGTTTTTATATTTTCATTCTCTACAATATGGTACCTCTTGTTTTTGCTGGTTAGAAATTTTATCCAATATTCGAAATTCAATCCATCAAATGAAAATAACGATTCATGTGGTCATAACTTTGTGCTCAAATAATATTTTGGAACGATTCCCTTTTGAAAAGTTCTTATATTTTCATCCTCTACAATATTGAACTTTCCATATTTTCTTATTAGTAACTTCATCCAATCCCCAAAATTTAACCCATCAAATGAAAATAACGATTCAGGTGGTCGTAACTTGGTTCTCAGATATTATTTTGGATCGATTCCTTTTTGAAAACTTCTTATGTTTTCATTCTCTACAAAATGGTATCTCTCTTATTTGCTGGTTATGAACATTATCCAATCTCCAAAATTCAAACTATCAAATAAAATAACGATTCAGGTGATCATAACTTAGTGCTCAAATAATATTTTGGAACGATTCCTTTTTGAAAAGTTCTTACATATTTTCATGCTCTACAAAATGGCACCTTCCGTATTTTCTAATTGGTAACTTCATTTGATCCTCGAAATTCATCCAATCAAATAAAAATAACAATTCAGGTGGTCATAACGTGGTGCTCAAATATTATTTGGGACCAATTCCTTTTTAAAAGTTATTATATTTTCATTTTCTACAATATGGAACCTTCTGTGTTTGCTTATTAGTAATATTATTTTATCCCCAAAATTGAACCCATCAAATAAAAATTACGATTCAGGAGGTTATAAATTGGTTCTCAGATAATATTTTGTACCAATTCATTTCTGAAAAGTTTTTGTACTTTAATTCTCTGCAATATGGTACTTCCGTGTTTGCTTATTAGTAACTTCATCCAATCCCCGAAATTCAACCCATCAAATGAAAATAATGATTCTGGAGGTCATAACTTGGTGCCTGGATAATAGTTTGTACAGATTCTTTTTTGAATAGTTTTTATGTTTTTATTCTCTACAATATGGTACCTCTTGTTTTTGCTGGTTAAAATTTTTATCCAATATTCGAAATTCAACCCATCAAATGAAAATAACGATTAAGGTTGTCATAACTTCGTGCTCAGATAATATTTTGGAACGATTTCCTTTTGAAAAGTTCTTATATTTTCATCCACTACAGTATTGAACCTTCCATTTTTGCTTGTTAGTAACTTCATCCAATCCCAGAAATTCAACCCATCAAATGAAAATAACGATTCAGGTGGTCATAACTTGATTCTCAGATATTATTTTGGACCAATTCTTTTTTGAAAACTTCTTTTCTTTTCATTCTCTTCAAAATGGTGTCTCTCTTATTTGCTGGTTATGAACATTATCCAATCTCCAAAATTCATACTATCAAATAAAATAACGATTAAGGTGATAATAACTTGGTGCTAAAATAATATTTTGGAACGATTCCTTTTTGAAAAGTTCTTTTATTTTCATGCTCTACAATATGGTACCTTCCGTAGTTCTAATTGGTAACTTTATTTGTTCCCTGAAATTCATCCAATCAATAAAAATAAAGATTCAGGTGGTCATAACTTGGTGCTCAGATAATATTTTGGACCGATTCCTTTTTAAAAGTTATTGTATTTTCATTTTCTACAATATGGTACCTTCTGTGTTTGCTGATTAGTAATATTATCTTATCCCCAAAATTGAACCCATCAAATAAAAATTATGATTCAGGAGGTTATAACTTGCTGCTCAGATAATATTTTGTACTGATTCTTTTTTGAAAAGTTCTTATACTTTAATTCTGTACAATATGGTACCTCTCTGTTTTCTTATTAGTAACTTCATCCAATCCCCGTAGTTCAACCCATCAAATGAAAATAATGATTCTGGAGGTTATA
This sequence comes from Rubia yunnanensis, assembly GCA_037428765.1. Lineage (NCBI taxonomy): Eukaryota > Viridiplantae > Streptophyta > Magnoliopsida > Gentianales > Rubiaceae > Rubia > Rubia yunnanensis. The sequence goes on along the minus strand of CM075061.1, from coordinate 74,758,485 downwards.
ACTTGGTGCTCGGATAATAGTTTGTACCGATTCTTTTTTGAAAAGTTTTTATGTTTTCATTCTCTACAATATGGTACCTCTTGTTTGTGCTGGTTAGAAATTTTATCCAATATTCGAAATTCAACCCATCAAATGAAAATAATGATTCAGGTGGTCATAACTTCGTGCTTAGATAATATTTTAGAACAATTCCTTTTTGAAAATTTCTTTTATTTTCATCCACTACAATATTGAACCTTCCGTGTTTGCTTATTTGTAACTTCATCCTATCCCCGAAATTCAACCCATCAAATGAAATAACGATTTAGGTGGTCATAACTTGGTTCTCAGATATTATTTTGGACCAATTCCTTTTTGAAAACTTATTATGTTTTCATTTTCTACAAAATGGTATCTCTCGTGTTTGGTGATTATGAACATTTTCCAATCTCCAAAATTTAAACCATCAAATAAAATAACAATTCAGGAGATCATAACTTGATGCTCAAATAATATTTTGGAATGATTCTTTTTGAAATGTTCTTATGTTCTCATGCTCTAGAATATGGCACCTTTCGTCGTTTCTAATTGGTAACTTCATTTGATCCCGATATTCATCCAATCAAATAAAAATAACGATTCAGGTGGTCATAACTTGGTGCTCAGATAATATTTTGGACAAATTCCTTTTTGAAAAGTTATTATATTTTCATTTTCTACAATATAGAACCTTGTGTGTTTGCTGATTAGTAATATTATCCTATACCCAAAATTGAACCCATCAAATGAAAATTACGATTCAGGAGGCTATAATTTGGTGCTCAGATAATATTTTGTATCGATTCTTTATTGAAAAATTCTTATATTTTTATTCTCTACAATATGGTACCTCAAAATTTTCTAATTAGAAGTTTCGTCCGATCTCCAAAATTCAACCAACAAATGAAAATAACAATTCAAGTGGTCATAAATTCGTGATGCTAATATTTTGGTACCATTCATTTTTGAAAAGTTCTTTTATTGTTAGGCTCTGCAATTGATATGTCCATTTTATGTGCATAATTTAGTAGTGTTTTGGGTCAATTTTGTGCTCTTTTATTATCAAGAGCTTGTGTTCTACCTTGAAATTCTCTTAGGAGGGGTAAGAGAAACTTTATGCTCTTTTACCTTTTCTAAGTGGATTTTGCGTGACAAGGGAAGAACACAAAAGCATGAAGACCGGATGCCATTAAAGATCACATTTTCGAAGACTTTTGAAGACTTGCTTCGAAGACATAAAGACCGGAGACCATCGAAGACCATTTTTGAAGACATTGAAGACTTGAAAAATGAGTGGAATCGCTATGAAGATAAATGTTTACCAAACGAAGAAGAAAAGAAAATAGGGTTAAATTCTGGCACTCGTCGCGAGCCCGTCGCGAGTCGCGACAACGGGTGACCAGAATCTAACCTTATCCTTTTTGTACTATAAATATCACTCTCTTTCCTCTCATTCATAGCTTCTTCACCTGTATTTTTGGTAATGTTTCGAACCCTATTTTCTTCCATTTTTATCTTTGAATTCTCTTGTATTATGTTTGGTTGTTTAACATTAATCAGTATGAACTCTTATAGCTAAATCTAGTTATTGGGAGCAATTGATTGAAGCTTCCAAGCTTATGTAGTAAGATTCTATGTTTTCTCATTTATGGACATTTATTGGAGAGCATTTATTATACCATTAATGTTGTGTTTTACCTCATTTACACCATGGGTTGTTTGAGTATATGAAATGTTTGTAAGATTGAAATGTTAGAGTGTTAGGAAAGTTTCAAATTTCTTAACTCACTTGATATGGAAATCCAAAAGCATGGATTTAGAACTTCCTGCGTATAATGTGTGGTAATTCTTGCTAGATGAGTATGTTAATGTGGTTTGTTTTCATATTTGTCACATAGATGCAAAGAAAGGTTGAACCTTGAATGTTGTTTGTTCTAAGTTTAACCTAATGAATGCTTTGTTTGGTTAAATAACTATGTCTTTGGTAGAAGGCTTGTTATTATCAAACCTATGATCCTTTGGGTGAAATGCCATTGATGAAATAGCCCTATGATGTTGTTTGTCGAGGGTGATCATCAATGATGTTTGTAAATGGTCGTTGTTTGTCTTTGCAAACTACCCTTAAGGAAGAATGAATGTTGATCTTTGAATGAGAAGTGATAACATTCCCCATAGACAATAAATATAATTGAATGAGCGAATGAATCAATGAGCTATATGAAGTTTGGAAGTTAAAATCGATTGCCCCCAAGGCTCCATTAATTATCATTTACATCGTATCTTTAGTTGTATTGCATGATTAGCATAGTTCTCTTGCTTTGCTACTTGTTGTATTTCAATTTCATAACTTAGGATCAAAAACCAACCAACACCCCCTCCCCCCATGTTTACATGCTTTTATATGTATCTATGTATGTATATGCTTAGTATGTTTTCTCCTATATATGTGTTTAAACACTTGAAAAGATCCCTCTTCTCGTGGACGACCCTGACTTGCCATTATCTACTTAATTGTAGATAGGAAGCATTAGATCATAAAAGTATTAATTTTGAGAGGTACGATGACCTCCCAAATTCTGGTGCCACTGCCGAGGAAGATGTGTTTATTTTTAAGCGTTTGGGCATATTATGTGTGATTATATGCTAATTGTAAATATGTTTTAGTTTGCTTTTATTTTGATTTTAGTTGATTTGCCATTTACACTTGGCTTGGAGGCGTATTGTTCGTGTTCTTGGTGTATGGTGTGTACACAATCCTCTTGACAAGAACCCCTACACTACGACCTCGATTTAGAGTTGAATTTGAGACGGGGTAGGAGGCTTTCTTTAGAATGTGTGAATAACACCCTTCCTAGTGACCATTTTATGGATACATCTTCCTCTATGGAACATCAACTTGAGCACGAAGATGAGCATTTGGGAGGGGGACCTTAACATCTTCCTCTCCAAGGGCGAGCTCCTCCTCTCCACCAAAGAGAGATTCCTTTGGAGCAAGCTTTGTTAAGAGACACATGGCCCCCAACCTCGACCAACAACCAATGTGTATTGAGTATCTTATGGTTGGACCGAGTGGGCACTTTGAGCTAAAAACCGGGTTCATCGACATGCTACCCATTTTCCTTGGTAGGCAAGAAGAGAATGCCAACAAACACCTCACCGAATTTCACTTCTTGTGTAGTGATACGGTCTCCCATAAAGTTGATGAATATTTCTATAAGTTGAAGGCATTCCCGTTCACACTAAGGAATGGTGCAAGGGATTGGCTACACTACCTACCACCCAAGAGCATCAAGAGTTGGCTCGATCTGAAAATGAAGTTTCTAGCCAAATACTTCCCAGCCTCTAGATCCGCCACCTTAAAGAAGGACATAAGCAACATCCTCTAATGGCATGAAGAATCTCTCTTCGACTATTGGGAGAGGTTCAAGAAGCTTCTTGCAAGTTTCCCTTACCATGGTTATTCGGAGGGGGATTTGGTTTATTACTTCTACAATGGCCTTCTTGATGAAGATCAAAGGTTGGTAAGAAGTTCTTGTGGTGGCACTCTTGGGAACAAAACATCCTCTAAGGCTATGCAACTGTATGAAGAGCTTGCGGAAGAATTGAGAAACTTTAGCTCAAGGGCCGATTTGAGAAGGAGAAATCCAATACCCGCAAGTGACTCTTCAAATAGTGAGAAGCTCGGGGATCAAGTCTCAGCCCTTTCATCCATGGGGAAATCTTTGATGACGAAGCCCGGAAATGTACCACAGTTAAATCTTGTGAAATTTGTTACTTGGTGCATCCTACGGACACTTGCCCTACATTGAAAGAGGACTATGTTGAGGAGGTGAGTGCCATGGGATATCAAGGTGGGAAATGCTACCAAGGAAACCAAGGATATCAAGGTTATCAAGGGTACCAAAACCAACTGTACAATGCTACCAAGGAAACCAAGGATATCAAGGTGGGCAAGGCTACCAAGGTTATTAAGGGTACCAAAACCGACCGTACAATTTAGGAAATCGTGATGACCCGAACCTCTGGTATGGAAACCCTTAAGGAACCCAAAACCCTCAACCATATCGGCCTCCTCAAAAAAAAGATAGGCCACCTCAACAACAATTTCAAAGGCTCTAAGACAAACCCCGAGACCAAGGGGAGAGCTCGGGGCTAACAAAGGATGAGGTGATGCAAGCTAATCACTGGTTGGGCATATGTGTGGAGAAAAGAAAGAAATTCCAAGATGAAGCAAAGGTGAGCATCAAAAACTTGGAAATGCAAGTGAGCCAAATAGCTCAAGTGGTGAATTAGATGGAGGCCCGAGAAAAAGGAAAACTTCCATCCCAACCAGAGTTCAATGCTTGACAAAATGTGAATGCAATCTCATTGAGAAGTGGAATGGACGTGAAGGAGCCCCAAGCAAGGGTTCTTACTGAGTGAGAGGTTGAAAAAGAAGAAGATCATGAGAACAAGGACTAGGAGTTGGCCACGGGGAGCAAAGGAGAAGAAACAGAGGTGGAGACAATTGTGCCAAGATCGGGATCAAATCCCGAGACCTCATCCCCACCTCACAAGAAATCAAGAGGGATAGAGATCCCTATCCACATGCTGAAACCACCGTTCTTGGAGGAATTAAAGGATAGGAGGACCAAGGAGGACAACAAGGACATCTACGAAGTCTCTTGTAGATGCGAGGTAAATATTCAACTCTTAACTGCTATGAATCAAGTTCTTAGGCATGCTAAATTCCTTGATGAATTGTGTACCATCAGTAGGAAACAACAATTGAAAAATAAGAAAAAGAATGTGAAGAGTGAATATGTCTCCACCGTGTTCAATGACAAAATGCCCCCCAAATGTGATGATCAGGGAATGTTTACAATTCCTTGTGAGATAGGAGGCAAATGTGTTAATAAGGCCATGTTAGACTTAGGGGCTTCAATCAATGTGATCTCATACTCCTTGTATAATAGTCTAAATCTAGGAAATTTTCACAAAATTGGGGTTGTTATCCAACTAGCCGATCACTCTAGCACATACCCAAAAGGTATTGTGAATGATGTGTTGGTAAAAGTGGATTCTTTAACATTCCCTGTAGAATTTTATGTTCTTGAAATGGGAAGTGACAATAGTGCTAAACCTATTCTTTTAGGAAGGCCATTTCTAAAGACTTCAAGAACCATAATTGATGTGCATAAAGGAACATTGACCATGGAATTTAAGGGGCGGAGGATAGAATTTGACACTAATGATTCTGTTGATCACCCTTGTAGATATCATTCTTGCCAAACTATTCATGTTATTGATGATGAAGAGCAAGATGAAATTGAGCCCAGAAATGGTAGTTCCTTAAATGTTGCCATAGATTATGTTTTGAGTTATAATTTTAGTTCAAATGTTGTTAGTACTAACTTCAAGGAAAGCAACAACGAATGCACTCTTGGGGACGCAGCATCCAACCCCTTTCGTGTGTCCGTGGGTAAGCCAGTAAGGTTGTTTTTCCCTCCTTCTCCTGAGAAGACTTTGGTGGAAGAGTGAAAACCACCACTGAAAGCTCTTAAATGTTCATACCTTGGAAAAGGAGAGCCACCCCCAAATTCTTACATGCTTGAGATCACCATGGAACAAAAAGGTGAGTTGTTGGAGATTTTAAAGGAACATGAAGAAACCCTAAGCTACTTAAAGGAGGTTTTGTTGGGGGATGATGCGAATCCCAATTGTTTTGACCCTGACCGAGGAAAAGAGACCGATAATCTTGGTTCATTTTGTGAGTAAACTCCAAGAAGGGGAGTAAGTCGTGTTGACCACGTTAATTAAACTTGGTTTTGATTATCCGGATCATCATTTGTGACTTTCCGTTGATGTTGCTTGGTTTTGGATTTTGTCATTAGTTTCATTGTTTTTTATTTGTGCTTTTCACGAGTTGTTTTTCCATGATTGTGTAGCAATTTTGAAGCCATGGCATTGGGTTTTTGAAGGTAGAAATGCTTGGAGTCAAGAAGGAAAGGCTTGGACAAGAGGAGGAATCAAAAATTTTTTCTAAGTACCAGGTCAGTAGTCTATCGCAAATTTCGATGGCCTTGTCACAAGTCGCGAAGGACCATTGTGAGTTGCGATGAAGTGGTCGTGAGTCGCAACCAAATCAGAAATTTTGTGTGAAAATAGAGCTCTCGACCTCCACTTTTCGTGAGTCGCGATGGCCTCGTCGCGACTCGCGATGGACCGTCGCAAGTCACGATAAAGTGGTCGTGAGTTGCGACCAAATCAGAAGCTTTGTGTGAAAATAAAAGCTCTCGGCCTCCATTTTTTTGCGAGTCACGATGGCCTCATCGTGAGTCACAATGGACCATCGCGAGTCGCGACGAAGTGATCATGAGTCGCGATGGGCGTACAACCCTGTTTTAAAAAAATGGGCAGATTTAGTTTTTGCCACATCCACTCATCTTCCTCCGCCGCAAACACTCATCTTCCTCCGCCATTCCTCCTCTAAGCCATCTCCCTTTGACCGCCGCTCACTGCCGCTAACTACCGCCCTCCACCACTCACAACCAAAAATCTATACCCCTCCCCCATTCCTTCTTACCAAGCTCCACCCACAAATCCACACCTAAAATTGTTGAAGAACACAAAACCCTAGAATTTGGGCATTTTTTGATTTTTTGCTATTGTACTTCAAATTACTTGTGGGTTTAACTCCTTTCCAATCCTAGGCATCTAAGTGGTACAATTCTTTAATCTCTTAAGCTTTATTTGTGATTATGGTTGAATAAATTATTTTGTGAGATATTGTATGAACTTTGTGTGATACCTTAGGTTAGTTTGATTGATTGGAACATTGTAGATGTTGTTTGTTTCTTAGTGACTTTATCATATCCCCAAAATTCAACACATAAAAAAAGAGATTCTAGTGGTAATAACTTTGTGCTCGGATAATAATTTGTACCGATTCTTTTTTAAAAAGCTTTTATATTTTCATTCTCTACAATATGGTACCTCCCATTTTTGCTGATTAGAAATGCTATCCAATCTCCGAAATTAAACCATCAAACGAATATAACGATTCAAGTGGATATAAGTGCTGATAATATTTTGTTCCATTCCCGTTTGAAAAGTTCTTATAATTCTAGGCTCTACAGTATGGAATCTTCCATGTGTACTTATTAGTAACTTCATCCAATCCTCGAAATTCTGCCCATAAAATGAAAATAATGATTCAGGTGGTCATAACTTGGTGCTTAGATAATATTTTATACCAATTCATTTTTTAAAAGTTCTTATATTTTCAGGCTCTACATTATGGAACCTTCTGTGATTGCTTATTAGTAACTTTATCCCATCCCCAAAATTCAACCCATAAAATGAAAATAACGATTCAGGTGTTCATGACTTGGTACTCAGATGTTATTTTTGCCCAATTCCTTTTTGAAAAGTTCTTATGTTTTCATTCTCTACAATATGGCACCTCAAGCTTTTGCTGATTTTGAATTTTATCCAATCTCCAAAATTCAACCCATCAAATAAAAATAACGTTTCAGGTGATCATAAATTGGTGCTCAAATAATATTTTGGAATGATTCCTTTTTTTAAAAAATTCTTGTATTTTCATGCTCTAAAACATGGTACCTTCCGTATTTTCGATTTAGTAACTTTATCCGATCCCTGAAATTCATCCAATCAAATAAAATAACAAATCAGGAGGTCAACATGGTGCTCAGATGATATTTTTGACCAATTCCTTTTTGAAAAGTAATTATATTTTCATGCTCGACAATATGGCACCTTCAGTGTTTGCTAATTAGTAACTTCATCAAATCCCCAAAATTAAACCCATCAAATGCAAATAACGATTCAGGTGGTCATAACATAGTGCTCAGACAATATTTTTAACATATTATTATAACATATTATTATACAATATGTTATACGATTCAGGTGAAGTTATACAATATTATCTGAGTATCAAGTTATGACCACCTGAATCATTATTTTCATTTGATAGGTTGAATTTAGGGGATTGGATGAAGTTACTAATAATCAAACTTGGAAGGTTCCATATCGTAGAGCCTAAAATTATAAGAACTTTTTAAATAGGAATCGTTCCAAAATATTATCTTGGTGCTCAGATAATATTTTAGAACGATTTCTTTTTGAAAAGTTCTTAAATTTTCATGCTCTACAATATGATACCTTCCGTATTCTCTAATTAGTAACTTCATCTGATCCCCAAAATTCACCAAATCAAATGAAAATAACGATCCAGGTAATCATAACTTGGTGCTCAGATAATATTTTTGAACGATTTCTTCTAGAAAAGTTCTTATATTTTCATTCTCGACAATATGGTACCTTCCATATTTTCTAATTAGTAAATACATCTGATACCCAAAATTTATCCAATCAAATGAAAATAACGATTCAGGTGGTCATAACTTGGTGCTCAGATAATATTTTTGACCGATTCCTTTTCGAAAAGTTATTATATTTTCATGCTCTACAATATGGTACCTTCCGTGTTTGCTGATTCGCAACTTCATCCACTCCCCATAATTGAACCAATCAAATAAAAATAACAATTCATATAGCCATAACTTGGTGCTCAGATAATATTTTGTACCAATTTTTTTAAAAAAGTTCTTATATTTTCATTCTCTACATGGTACCTCCAAATTTCGAAAATTAGAAATTTCATCCAATCACTGAAATGCAATAATCAAATGAAAATAATGACTCAAGTGGTCATAACTTTGTGCTGAGATAATAATTTGGTACCATTCCTTTTTGAAAAGTTTTTATATTTTCAGACTCTATAATGTGGAACCTTTCGTGTTTGCTTATTAGTAACAACATCAAATCCCCAAAATTCAACCCATCAAATCAAAATAACAATTCTGGTGGTCAAAACTTGGTGCTTGGATAATAGTTTGTACCAATTTGTTTTTTAAAAGTTTTTGCATGGTACTTCCTATTTTTTTTGTTAGATTTTATTCAATCTTTGAAATTCAACCCATTAAATGAAAATAACGATTAAGGTGGTTATAACTTCGTGCCCGGATAATATTTTGGAACGATTCCTTTTTGAAAAGTTCTAACATTTACAGGCTCAACAATATGGAACCTTCTGTGTTTGCTTATTAGTAACTTCATCACATCCCTGAAATTCAACCCATCAAATGAAAATAATGATTCTGGTGGTTATAACTTGGTACTCAGATATTATTTTGGACCGATTCCATTTTGAAAACTTCTTATGTTTTCATTTTCTACAAAAGGGTACTTCTCGTATTTGCTGATTATGAACTTTATCCAATCTCCAAAATTCAAATCATCAAATAAAAATAACGATTAAGGTGATCATAACTTGGTGCTCAGATATTATTTTGGAATGATTCCTTTTTGAAACGTTATTATATTTTCATGCTCTACAATATAGTACCTTTCGTATTTTCTAATTAGTAACTTTATCTGATCCCTGAAATTCCTCCAATAAAATAAAAATAACGTTTCATGTAATCATAACTTAGTGCTCAGATAATAATTTGGAACAATTTCTTTTTGAAAATTTCTTATATTTTCATTCCCGACAATATGGTACCTTCAGTATTTTCTAATTAGTAACTTCATCTGATCCCCAAAACTCATCCAATCAAATGGAAATAACGATTGAGGTGGTTATAACTTGATGCTCAAATAATATTTTGACCGATTCCTTTTTGAAAAGTTATTATATTTTTGCGCTCTACAATATGGTACCTTTTGTGTTTGCTGATTAGTAACTTCATCAAATCCCTGAAATTCAACCCATCAAACAAAAATAACGATTCAGGTTGTTATAACTTCGTGCTCAGATAATATTTTGGAATGATTCCCTTTTGAAAAGTTCTTATATTTGCAGGCTCTACAAATACCCAAAATTGAACCCATTTAATGAAAATAATGATTCAGGTGATCATAACTTGGTGCCCAGATAATATTTTTACCAATTCTCTTTTGAAAGGTTCTTATGTTTTCATTCACTACAATATGGTACGTACTGCTTTTGCTGATTATAAATTTTATCCAATATCCAAAATTCAACCCCTCAAATAAATATAACGATTCAGGTGATCATAACTTGGTGCTCAGATAATATTTTGGAACAATTTCTTTTTTAAGATTTCTTTTATTTTCATGCTCTATATAACATGGTACCTTCCGTATTTTCTAATAAGTAATTTCATTTGATCCCCAAAATTCATCCAATTAAAAGAAAATAATGATTCAGGTAATCGCAACTTGGTGCTCGGATAATATTTTGTAACGATTCATTTTTGAAATGTTATTATATTTTCATGCTCCACAATATGGTAACTTTCGTATTTTCTAGTTAGTAACTTTATCTGGTCCCCGAAATTCATCCAAACAAATAAAAATAATGTTCAGGTGGTTATAACTTGGTACTCAGATAATATTTTTGACCGATTCCTTTTTGAAAACTTATTATATTTTCATGATCTACAATATGGTACCTTCCGTGTTCGCTGATTATCAACTTCATCCAATCCCCAAAATTAAATCCATCAAATGAAAATAACGATTCAGGTGGTCATAACTTGGTGCTCTGAAAATATTTTGTACTAATTTTGCTTTGGAAAGTTCTTATGTTTTCGTTCTCTACAAAATGTTTCCTCCTGCTTTTTCTGATCATCAACTTTATCCAATCCCCAAAATTCAACCCATCAAATAAAAATAACAATTCAGGTAATCATAACTTGGTGCTCATATAATAATATTTTGGAATGATTCATTTTTGAAAAGTTCATATATTTTCATGCTCTGCAGTATGGTACCTTCCGTGTTTCCTGACCAGTAAGTTCATCCAATCCCCAAAATTGAACCAATCAAACGAAAATAATGAATCAGGTTGTCCTAACTTGGTGCTCAGATAATATTTTGTATCGATTCTTTTTGAAAAGTTCTTATATTTTCATTCTCTAAAATATGGTACCTCATGTTTTTGCTTACATTTCATGCTCTACAACATGGTACATTCCATATTTTCTAATTAGTAACTTCATCTGATCCCCAAAATTCATCCAATTAAATGAAAATAACGATTCATGTAACTATAACTTGGTGCTCAGATAATATTTTGGACCGATTTCATTTATAAAATTTCTTATATTTTCATTCTCGACAATATGGTACCTTCCGTATTTTCTAATTAGTAACTTCATCTGATCCCCAAAATTCATCCAATTAAATGAAAAAAACAATTTAGGTGGTCATAACTTGGTGCTCAGATAATATTTTTAACTGATTCCTTTTTGAAAACTTCTTATGTTTTCATTCTCTACAAAATGGTACCTCTTGTATTTGCCGATTTTGAACTTTAAATGAAAATAACAATTCAGGTGATCATAACTTGGTGCTCAGATAATATTTTGGAACGATTCCTTTTAAAAAAAGTAATTATATTTTCATGCTCTACAATATGGTATCTTTCATATTTTCTATTTTTTAAATTCTTCTGATCCCCGAATTTATCCATTCCAAAAAAAATAATGATTCAGGTAATCATAACTTAGTGCTCAGGTATTAATTTGGAACGATTTCTTTTAGAAAAGTTCTTATAATTTCATTCTCAACAATATGGTACCTTCTGTATTTCTAATTAGTAATGTCATCCGACCCCCAAAATTCATCCAGTCAAATGAAAATAGTGATTCAGGTGGTCATAACTTGGTGCTCAAATAATATTTTTGACCTATTTCTTTTTAAAAAGTAATTATATTTCCATGCTCTACAATATGGTACCTTCCGTGTTTGTTGATTAGTAGCTTCATCAAATCCCCAAGATTGAACCAATCAAATGAAAATAACAATTTAGGTGTCCATAATATGGTTCCTCCTAATTTTGCTAATTATAAATTTCATCCGATCACCGAAATTCAACAATCAAATGAAAATAACGATACAAGTGGTCATAACTTCGTGCTGAGATAATATTTACCATTCCTTTTTGAAAAGTTGCTATATTTTCAGGCTCTACAATATGGTACCCTTTGTGTTTTCTAATTAGTAAATACATCTGATTCCCGAAATTCATCCTACTAAATGAAACTAACTATTCAGGTAGTCATAACTTGGTGCTCAAATAATATTTTTTGACCAATTTCATTTGAAAAGTTCTTATATTTTCACGCTAAACAAGGTACTCTCTGTGTTTCTCAAATAGTAAATTTATCTGATCCACGAAATTCATCCCTTTAAATGACAATAACGATTAATGTGGTCATAAATTGGTGCTTTGATAATATTTTGGAACGATTCCATTTTGAAAAGTTCTTATATTTCAATGCCCTGCAATATGGTACCTTCTGTGTTTTCTAATTAGTAAATTAATCTGATCCCTGAATTTCAACCCATCAAATGAAAATAACTATTTAGGTAGTCATAACATGAAACTCAAATAATATTTTTGACCGATACCTTTTTGAAAAGTACTTATATTTTCATGCTCTAAAATATGGTACCTTCCGTGTTTTTGAAATATTAACTTCATGTGATCTACGAAATTCATCCAATTAAATAACAATGACGATTCAGGTGGTCATACTTGGTGATCAGATAATATTTTGGACCGATTCCATTTTGAAAAGTTCTTATATTTTAATGCTCTACAATATGGTAGCTTTTGTGTTTGTTGAAATATTAACTTCATGTGATCTGCGAAATTCATCCAATTAAATGACAATGACGATTCAGGTGGTCATACTTGATGATCAGATAATATTTTGCAATTTACAAATACTTGATGAAAAATAAGGTATCAACCTTCCATGTTTGCAATTTAGTAACTTCTTCCTATCCCCAAAATTCAACCCATCAAATGAAAATAGAGATTCCGGTGGTCAAAACTTGGGGATTAGATAATATTTTGGCACGATTCCTTTTTAAAAAGTACTTATATTTTCATGCTCTAAAATATGGTACCTTCCGTTTTTTTGAAATATTAACTTCATGTGATCTGTGCGAAATTCATCCAATTAAATGACAATGACGATTCAGGTGGTCATACTTGATGATCAGATAATATTTTGGACCGATTCCATTTTGAAAAGTTCTTATATTTTAATGCTCTACAATATGGTAGCTTTTGTGTTTTTTGTTTAGTAACTTCTTCCACTCTTTGAAATTCAATCCATCAAATGAAAATAGATATACCGGTGGTCAAATCTTGGGGGTCAGATAATATTTTGCCACGATTCCTTTTTGAAAAGTTCTTATATTTTTCATGTTCTACAATATGATACCTTCCATGTTTGCAATTTAGTAACTTCTTCGTATCCCCAAAATTCTTTTTTTTAATGAGAACACCCGAGGGTGAGGGAAAATATATTAGAGGTTCCCCAAGCCTTCTTCAATGGTGAATAGAATATACATAGAGTGCAGTTTGATCCGAATACGAGATGAAGCAACATAGTTGCCTCCAAAAGTCCTACTGATTCTATATCTAGTATTTGTGAAACAACTATCCAAGCAAAAACCGGTATAGATGATGAAGTTGCGATCCGAAAGAGAGAATCTCCATCCCTTGTGTTAATTCTCGCCTTCGGCCAGGCAACTTCAATCACAAAAAGTAATATCTTAAACTAAAGAGTTTCGGAAATGGAATTACAGTTATCAGTTCCAGATAAGAAAATGAGCAAAACTTGAGTTGAGGGAGTCCTTGGGAATGTTCCTGAATTGAGAATAAGCTCCGACACCTCATCCACTCCCTGAACTGAGGAGTAAAGCCAGGAGCTGGGAGTATCACACAAAATCCGTTAGAAAAGATCAGCAGCCACAGACCACTGCAGTGAACACTTCGGTGAATGCTATGGCCGATATCCAAGAAGAATGTTTTCAGATTGATGAAGAGACTAGGAGCTATGTGCCTGAGCCTCCAAGAGCTTGCAGTGACCGATTGATAGCTACCGTTAGGGCAGTGTATGAACCTGCAATAAAAATTTTGATTAGCAGTATCAATCCTTAGCTAAAACACGTTTATGCATTCTAATTTGCAGAGTATATCTCCTGTCTAAGGAGATCAGTCCCCTGATGTGCTGAGGGATATTGTGAAGGTTAAGGCTCTTGTTATAGCTAGCATAATGTTTAGCAATTTCATGTGCCACAGAATTCCCTTCTCTGAAAACATGTTTAAGAAGGGCACAACCTAATAGAGCTTTAACTTTGTAAGCCAAATAAAAAAGATTCCAATGTGCAGAGTAGGGATCATTGATCATTAGTACAGCCAGCTTACAGTCTGTTTCAAGAATGCAATTTTGACATGAACCCAGGAAATTATGGCAAGCAAGTAACACAGCCTTAATTTCGGCCTCCAGTGGTGAGGCTGCAGAAATAGTTTCAGAGACAATTTTAATCGGAACACCAGAACTATCCCTAGCTATCATGCCAGCAACTGCCTTATTCGGAAGCCATGACGCATCTATATTAATTTTGACTGATCCAAATAGAGGCCTATCCCAATAAACAGTGGTTATATTCAGCTTCGGAGGTGGTCTAATGAACGGAATCAAATGCCTGAGAGGAGATGCAATAGCAGAATGGGAGAAATGTATCTGAGGAGTAGCAAATAAAGTCAGTTTGATTAGCTCCTGAACTTCGTTACTAATTCGATCTGAAGAGAAAGGTATATTATCAAAAAGAAACCTATTCCTAACTTTCCAAAGCGACCAACATGTGAGAGATGGCAGGATTTTACAGATGAAGTGCTTCCAGCTAGATAGGTCATAACTATTCCAGAAGATAAAAATCTTTCAGCAATGGAGTGGTTAGTACCTAGATGAAACTGAACTATAGATGCCATGTTATGCCAGACAGCCTGAGCAATAGGGCACGGTATAAAGAAATGCTGAATAGAATCTGTCCTACAGCAGGTAGGACACTTAGAAGCTAGACTGAAACCACATGTAATCAGCACATCATTGAAGGGGAGAAAGGATTACAAGAATTTCCAGGTAAAGATTGAGATCTTCTTTTGTAAAGCATTATTCCAAATAAATTTACAAGCAGGGAAATTACCTGGTCCATGAGTTAGAGCCTTATATGTTGATTTAGATGAGAAATTACCAGAGGCTTCAGCTTTCCATATCAGTCTATCCTCCCTGTCTATAGTAAGCTCAGATTCCTGAAGAAAAGAGCGAGTATCATGTTCCAGAAAAGAATCAATCTGAGCTAAAATAGTGGGTTTATTCCTAATGAAATCTGCCACAGACAAATATGGCATAGCATCAACTATGTGCACTGGTATATAGTTAATCAGGGGACCCCTAGGACACCAATTAGCAGACCAAAAACTGCAGGTACCTTTGCCATGAATAATAAAAGAGTTGTTTTCTGCAAAGGGGTTAATGAAAAGAATTCTTTTCCAGGTAACTGATTTCCTATGAGTTAAAGGAAGAGACCATAGCAATTTAGACCAAAGAGTGGTTCCTATTTGGCTCTTCCACCAAAGTTTAGCTGAACAGGTATCAATAATGGCCTTAATAGATCTAAAACCAAGTCCATTTAGATCGGTTGAGATCGAAATATTAGACCATCTTTTCCATATTCTATTCTTTTTCCCATCTGATTCTCCCCAAAAGAACCTTGCTAATCTTTTCTCAAATGATCGAATTATTATTTTGGGGGGGTTAGTAACAGCTCATAAATGCCGAGGCAACGAATATAAGCAGTGTTTAATTAGGATCATCTTGCCCCCAGTACTAAGCCACTTATTCTTCTAGCTTTGTAATTTATTATCAAGATTTGCCATCAATGGTTGGAAGTATCTTTTAAGTGTTCTACCCTGAAAAATGGGACAGCCAAGGTATTTAAATGGGAAGGAGCCTTTTTTCATTTTTAGGATTGCCCTAACCTGATTAAACTTTAAATTCGAGGCCCTTTTACTCAGATAAAACTCAGATTTATCAAAATTGAACTTCTGTCCCGAGGAAACTTCAAAGATATCTAAGAATGCTTTAATTCTAATAAGGTTAGACTTGGATGCATTCATAAAGATAATCGTATCATCTGCATACATTAAGTGGGATACTGCAGGGATTGAGGCAGGTAGTTGAAAACGAGAAAGACTATTATTAGAGAATAAAAAGGATAAACTCCTAGAAAAAGCTTTCGAGAAAATATTAAAAAGAAAAGGAGAGAGTGGATCACCTTGTTTAATACCTCTAGTAGCTTTAAAAAAGCCTACTAGATTTCCATTTACAAGAACAAAGAAGTAAGCCTGTGATAGATTACTCATAACCGCATTTAAAAAATTCCCATTAAATCCAAATCTAATTAGTATCTTCCTAAGAAACTCCCAGTTTACTCTATCAAATGCTTTCATTAGGTCTAATTTCAGTATACAGTTAGGAGATCTGTTCTTTTTATCTAGAAACCTGATCATTTCCTGTAAATACAAGATGTTATCAGAAATATCTCTCTTTTTCATGAAAGAAGATTGGTTTGGAGAGATCAGGATATCTATAAAAGGTCTCAGCCTTTCCATTAAAACCTTAGAACAAATTTTATTTAGGACATTTGATTAGCTAATAGGCCTAAAATCACCAAAAGAAGATGGTGTTTCTTTTTTCGGAATTAGGGTAATCCAAGTACTAGATATTCCTTTTGGGATTTCAGATCCTGAGATAAAGTCATTAACAACCTCCATTAGATCTTGTTTAATAAAAGACCAGCATTTGCTATAAAATTTTGTTGTGTAACCATCTAGTCCTGGACTGCTATTTTTATTTAGTCCTTTAATCACTGCTTCTAACTCAGATTCTAAAATTGGAGCGGCTAAAGCTTGATTATCCATTTCATTAATAATTGTGGGGATTTGACTAAGGAAGTGAGAGCAGTAGGTTTCAACTGTAGTATGATTTGGCTCAGTTAACAAACCTGAAAAATAAGCAATTGATTCCTTCTGTATTTCTGTTTGTGTATTTAACCACTGACCTGCCTGATTTTTAATTTTGCTGATTTGCAATTTACAGTTCTTTTCCTGCACTACCTTATGGTAAAATTGAGTATTGTTATCCCCCAACTTATGCCATTTAAGTCTTGCTTTCTACTTCCAAAACTTATCTTTCTCCTTGAGCCCTCAGAAGTAATGCTTTTTTCTGATTTATTTTAATACGTTCAGGTAAAGTTGGATTCAAGTCAAAAACTTGTTCCTGGATTCTTAAAGCTTCCTCAGCTAATGTCACATTTGAATCAATATTACCAAAACACTCTCTATTCCAGGTTTTTATCACTTTCTTAAGTCTAATCAATTTTATGTAGAATCTGATCATGCCTTATCCGGAATGGGTTTCCCCCAATTATCCTGAATTAAAACTAAAAATTCAGGCCTTTGGAACCATGCATTAATAAATCTAAAAGGCTTTGGGTATGAAGGTACTAAGTTGGACAGTTGGAGGAGGAGAGGTGAGTGATCAGAAGTTTGCCTATTAAGAATCTGAATTGAGGATGAAGGGAATTTAGAGCTCCATGATAGGGTAAAAAGTCCTCTGTCTAATCTTTTGAAGGTAGGGTTTCTCAGTCTAGAGTTACACCAAGTAAAAAGATTACCCACATAATTAATTTCTTGTATTCCATTGGTGTTAATCCAGGTGTTAAAATCTCTAATACTTCCTAGAGCAGGAGAGGACGGACCTCTATATTCAGACACAGAAGTAATTGTATTAAAATCACCTATAAATACAGTATCACCCTTAGAAATTGGATGCAGATCATTCCATAGTGCCTTTCTACCTTCTCTATTTCTTAATGCATAAATAAAGACAGCTTGCATGCAAAGATTTAAAGATTGATGGGATATATCTACATGCATAAACTGTTCATGAGAAGAAAGAAGTGAAACAGATAGGAGATTAGACCAGAGTAGCCAGATTTTCCCATTTAGGAGGAACAGATTATTGGAGAAATTAAGCACATTCATATAGGATTGAATTTTTGTATTGTCATGCATTGGTTCAATTATGCATAACAGCTGGATTTTCTTAAGTTTGGGTAAATTAATCAATCTAAGCATAGAAGTTTCCATACCACGTAGATTCCAAACCAGGAAATTAACATTGATTGTAGATGTCATAGTTCACCTGATTTATTACTTTTTGTAGCCGATCTAAGTAACATCTTATTCAGTTGACTAAGATAGGTAGTCTTTTTACTTTTAGCCTTACCTTGGTGATGATACTTACCTGAGGGGTCCAAGGCAGGGGATGCATTGAGATTGTGTTGTTCAGTAGAGTCCAGATCCTCAGAAGTGCCCGAATCCTCCGAAGATGGCTCACAAATTCCTTCCTGACTTAGCACGCAGTTATCATCATCCTGCAAAACAGAGAATCTGTTTGACATCTTTCCATCAAGGGAAAGTGTAGGGTTGTTAATAGAGTCCTTCAGTGGTAACCGTAGTAAACCAATTTGAATATCATCTTTAGCATAAGTTATCAAAGCAGGTTTGGATATTTCAGTTTCCTTCAGTAACCTAGAGATAGAATTATCTTGGCTATCTATAGAAAGGTTTCCTGGTGATAGGTATCTGCCATTATCAGGAGCTCTGTGGCCCTCCAGTGGAGAATTAAACTGAACATGAGGATCTGAATTCCTAAAGGCCATATCAGAGACAGAGGTAGAAAGATCATTAAGGGAATCAGTGATCAAAGGTGGTATGATAAATTTTTTGCCAGTTGCCTGCCACTGGGGGGGAGGGGGGTTGAGTCTAAACTAGGTTAGTATCATCCATTCTATCATTAGTAGATTGAGAAATAGCTCTACATTGGACTAAGGAGTGACCTAGTTTAGCACAGTGATCACAATAAAGAGGAATATCTTCAAACTCAATTCGATACTTCCTATTGTTTGAAACTGAACCAAGCCTGATATGATGACACAGAGGTTTTTGTAGATCTATTTCAACACAGAATTTGATTGCAGAGGGCCTAGTAAGCATTTCAGTAGCTAAGTCATTTTTTATAAAGTTGCCTATACTATTGCCAATTGCCTCGATGGAAGCAGAATTATAATAGTACAATGGCACTTCCCTGATAGTACACCAAATGGGAACGATAGGAGATTCTTTTTGTGTTGAAAACTCAGGAGTCCACTTGAGCATCTTAAGGAGTATGCCATTGAAGTTCCAGATGCCCTTCATCTAACATCTCTGATAGTCGTTGACCTGTTCAAATCTAATGAGTACGTGTTTATAATCCAGGGATCCTAACTGATACTTACCTTCGAAACCGATTGCTTTAAGAGCTAACTCTATCTGCTCCATAGAGAACCTTCCTTTAGTAAACTTACCGACCAGAGCATTGGAATAGTGAGCCGATAGCGTTGCAATTTGCTCATCCGAATATAGGCAGGCAGGATCTCCTAAATGAGTTGATTTTGGAATAAGCTCTGGGTTATTAGGTAGCTGTTTTGAAAGAGGGGGAGATTTGGTTTGAAGTGCTGCGACAAAGGATTTTGGGGGAGGTGGTTGATTGACAGTGTTAGCCGCCATATCGGCCGGCGAGCTAGGCTCGGCCAATGGCGTAGTGGTCAGACGCCGATACCGGCTCAGTAGCCTTTATCGGCAAAATAACGGACAGGAGGAAAGGGGATTAGGAAGAAGAAGAAATTCTCACACAGTATCGCACTATAATCGCACCTATAACAGTAAATCGCACCTATGAACAGTAAATCGCTCCTTATCATATGATTGTTTAAATCGTACCTTATTATATGATTGTTTTTTTGTATCCCCAAAATTCAACCCATCAAATGAAAATAGAGATTTCGGTGGTCAAAACATGGGGCTCAGATAATATTTTAGCACGATTCCTTTTTTAAAAGTTCTTATATTTTCATTCTTTAAAATATGGTACCTACCATGTTTTCTTATTAGTAACTTCATCTGATCCCTGAAATGCAACCCATCAAATGAAAATAACGCATCTGGTGGTCAAAACTTGCTGCGTAGATAATATATTGGACCGATTCCTTTTTGAAAATTATTATAATTTAATTCTCTAAAATATGGTACCTTCTGTGTTTTCTAATAAGTAACTTCATCTGCTCCCCGAAATTCATCCCATCAAATAAAAATAACTATTCAGGTAGTCATAACTTGGTGCTCGACAATATTTTTGACTGCTTCCTTTTTGAAAAGTTCTAGTATTTTCATGCTATTTAATATTGTACCTTCCATGTCTGCAAATTAAAAACTTTGTCCAATCTCGAAATTAAACCCATCAAATGAAAATAACAATTCCAATGTTCAAAACTTGGTGCTCAGAAAATATTTTGGACCGATTCTTTTTTGAAAAGTTATTATATTTTCATTCTTTGCAATATGGTCCCTTCCGTGTTTTTGAATTAGTAACTTCATTTGATCTGTGAAATTCATCCCATTAAATGAAAATAACGATTTAGGTTGTCATAATTTGGTGCTCAGATAATATTTTAGACCTGAAAAGTTCTTATATTTTCATGCTCTACAATATGGTACCTTTCGTGTTTGCTGTTTAGTAAATTCATCCAATCTCTGAAATTTAACCCATCAAAAGAACCTCATTCTCTACAATATAGTACCTTCCATGTTTTTGTGTAGTAGCTTCTTCCTATCCCTGAAATTCAACCCATCAAATGAAAATAGAGATTTCGGTGTTCAAAACTTGGGGCTCAGATAATATTTTGGCACGATTCATGTTTGAAAAGTTCTTATAATTTCATTTTTTGCAATATGGTTCCTTCCATGTTTTCCAACTAGTAACTTCATCTGATCCTTAAAATTCATCCCATCAAATGAAAATAACTATTCAGGTAGTCATAACTTTGTGCTCGGATAATATTTTTGACTGATTCCAGTTTTGAAAAGTACTTATCTTTTCATGCACTACAATATGGTACCTTCCTTATTTTTGAAATAGTAATTTCATCTGATCCACAAAATCCATCCCATTAATTGAAAATAACAATTTAGGTGGTCATACTTGGTGCTCAGATAATATTTTGGACCGATGTCATTTTGAAAAATTCCTATATTTTCATTCTGTACAATATGGTACCTTCCGTGTTTTTTAAATAGTAACTTCATGTGATCCAAGAAATTCATCCTATTAAATGACAATAACGATTCAGGTGGTCATACTTGGTGCTCAGATAATATTTTGGAGCGATTCCATTTTGAAAAGTTCTAATATTTTCATGCTTTACAATTAAATAATTTCCGTGTTTACTGTTTAGTAACTTCTTCCAATCCCTGAAATTCAACCCATCAAATAAAAATAGAGATTTCGGTGGTCAAAACATGGGGCTCAGATAATATTTTAGCACGATTACTTTTTGAAAAGGTCTTATATTTTCATTCTTTACAATATGGTACCTACCATGTTTACTGTTTAGTAACTTCTTCCAACCCCTGAAATTCAACCCATCAAATTAAAATAGAGATTTCGGTGGTCAAAACATGGGGCTCAGATTTTATTTTGGCACGATTCCTTTTTGAAAATTTCTTATGTTTTCATTCTCTACAATATATGGCACCTACCATGTTTCCTTATTAGTAACTTTATTTGATCCATGAAATTCACCCATCAAATGAAAATAACGCATCTAGCGGTCAAAACTTGCTGCGTAAATAATATATTGGACCGATTCATTTTTGAAAATTTATTATAATTTAATTCTCTACAATATGGTGCCTTCCGTATTTTCTAATTAGTAACTTCATCTGCTCCCCGAAATTCATCCCATCAAATGAAAATAACTATTCAGGTAGTCATAACTTGGTGCTCGACAATATTTTTGACGGCTTCCTTTTTGAAAAGTTCTAATATTTTCATGCTATACAATATGGTACCTTCCGTGTCAGCCAATTAAAAACTTTGCCCAATCCCCGAAATTCAACTCATAAAATGAAAATAACAATTACGTTGTTCAAAACATGGGGCTCAGAAAATATTTTTGGACTGATTCTTTTCATTCTCTACAATATGGTCCCTTCCGTGTTTGCTCTTTAGTAACTTCTTCCAATCCCCGAAATTTAACCCATCAAATGAAAATAGAGATTCCAGTTGTCAAAACATAGTGCTCAGATAAATTTCGGACCGATTGCTTTTTGAAAAGTTCTTATATTTTCATTCTCTACAATGTGGTACCTTCCATGTTTTCTGATTAGTAACTTCATCTGATCCCTGACATTCAACCAATCAAATGAAAATATCGAATGAGGTGGTCATAAATTGGTGCTCTGTTAATATATTTGGAACGATTCCTTTTTGAAAAATTCTTATATTTGAATGCTCTACAATATGGTACCTTTTGTGATTTCTAATTTGTAAATTCATCTGATCCCCAAATTCATCCCGTCAAATGAAAATAACTATTCAGGTAGTTAAAAATTAGTGCTCAAATAATATTTTTTGACCGATTTCTTTTTGAAAAGTTCTTATATTTTCATGCTCTACAGTAGGGTACCCTCTGTGTTTTTCAAATAGTAAATTCATCTGATCCGCAAAATTCATCCCACTAAATGACAATAACGATTCATGTGGTCATAAATTGGTGCTCTGACAATATTTTGAAAAGTTCTTATATTTCAAGCTCTACAATATGGTACCTTCTGTTTTTTTCTATTTAGTAAATTAATCTGATACCCGAAGATCATCCCATCAAATGAAAATAACTATTTAGATAGTCATAACATAAAACCCAAATAATATTTTTGACCGATTCCTTTTTGAAAATTTCTTATATTTTTATGCTTTAAAATATGGTACATTCAGTGTTTTTGAAATAGTAACTTGATCGGATCTACGAAATTCATCCCCATTAAATGACAATAACGATTCAGGTGGTCATACTTGGTGAACAGATAATATTTTGGACTGATTCCATTTTGAAAAGTTCTTATATTTTCATGCTCTAAAATATGGTACCTTTCGTGTTTGCTGTTTAGTAACTTCTTCCACTCCCCGAAATTCAACCCATCAAATGAAAATAGAGATACCGGTGGTCAAAACATAGTGCTCAGATAATATTTTGGCACGATTCCTTTTTGAAAAGTTCTTATATTTTCATTCTTTACAATATGGTTCCTTCCATCTTTTTCTAACTAGTAACTTCATCTGATCCTTAAAGTTCATCTCATCGAATGAAAATAACTATTCAGGTAGTCATAACTTGGTGCTCAGATAATATTTTTGACCGATTCCTATTTTGAAAAGTTCTTATATTTTCATGCTCTACAATACGGTACCTTCTTTGATTTTGAAATAGTAACTTGATCTGATTTGTAAATTTCATTCCATTAAATGACAATAACGATTTAGGTGGTCATACTTGGTGCTCAGATAATATTTTGGACCGATTACATTTTGAAACGTTCTTATATTTTCATTCTCTACAATATGGTACCTTCTGTGTTTTTGAAATAGTAGCTTCATCTGATCCGAGAAATTCATCCTATTGAAGGACAATAACAATTCAGGTGGTCATACTTGATGCTCAGATAATATTTTGGACTGATTCCATTTTGAAAATTTCTTATATTTTCATGCTCTACAATCAGGTACCTTCCGTGTTTTCTATTTAGCAACTTCTTCCAATCCCTTTAGCAACTTCTTCCAATCCTTGAAATTGAATCCATCAAATGAAAATAGAGATTTCGGTGATCAAAACATGGGGCTTTGATAATATTTTGTAACGATTCCTTTTTGAAAATTTCTTATATTTTCATTCTCTACAATATGGTACCTACCATGTTTTCTTCTTAGTAACTTCATCTTATCTCTGAAATTCAACTCATCAAATGAAAATAACGCATCTGGTAGTCAAAACTTGCTGCATAGGTAATATATTGGACCGATCCTTTTTGAAAAGTTATTATAATTTAATTGTATACAATACGGCGCCTTTCTGTGCTTTCTAATTAGTAACATTCTCTGCTCCCCAAAATTCATCCTATCAAATGAAAATAACTATTCAGGTAGTTATAACTTGGTGCTCGAAAATATTTTTGACCGCTTCCTTTTTGAAAATTTCTAATATTTTCATGCTATACAAGATGGTACCTTTCGTGCCAGCCAATTAAAAGCTCTTCCCAGTACCCAAAATTCAACTCATAAAATGAAAATAACAATTACGTTGTTCAAAACTTGGGGCTTCGAAAATATTTTGGATCGATTCTTTTTTGAAAAGTTATTATATTTTCATTCTCGACAATATGGTCCCTTCCATGTTTGCTCTTTAGTAACTTCTTCCAATCCCCGAAATTCGACCCATCAAATGAAAATAGAGATTCCAGTTGTCAAAACATAGTGGTCAGATAATATTTCAGACCGATTGCTTTTTGAAAAGTTCTTATATTTTGATTTTCTACAATATGGTACCTTTTGTGTTTTCTAATTAGTAAATTCATCATATCCCCTAAATTCATCCCATCAAATAAAAATAACTATTAATGTAGTCATAACTTGGTGCTCAAATAATATTTTGGACCGATTCCATTTTGAAAAGTTCTTATATTTTCATTCTCTCTAATATAGTACCTGTAATGTTCATTATTTAGTAACTTCACCCAATCCCAAAAATTCAACCCTTCAAATGGAATAGATATTTCGGCAAAACTTGGTGCTCAAATAATATTTTCGCACGATTCCTTTTTGAAAGGTTCTTAATATTTCATCATCTAAAATATGGTACATTCAATGCTTTCTGATTAGTAACTTCATCTAATCCACGAAATTCAACCCATCAAATGAAAATAACGAATTATGTGGTCAAAACTTGGTGCTCTGATAATGTTTTAGCATTATTCCTTTTTGAAAAGTTCTTATATTTTCATTCTCTACAATATGGTACCTTCAATGTTTTCTGTTTAGTAACTTGATCTAATCCCTGAAATTAAACCCATCAAATGAAATTAACTATTCATGTAGTCTTAACTTAATGCTCTGATAATATTTTAGCATGATTCTTTTTTGAAAAGTTCTTATATTTTCATTCTCTACAATATGGTGCCTTCCATGTTTTCTGATTGGTAACTTCATCTGATCCCTAAAATTCAACCCATCGAATGAAAATAACGAATCAGGTGGTCATAAATTGGTGTTGTGATAATATTTTCTTAATGATTCCTTTTGTAAAAGTTCTTATATTTTAATACTCTATATTATGGTACCTTTTGTGTTTTCTAATTAGTAAATTCATCCAATCCCCGAAATTCAATCCATCAAATGAAAATAATTATTCAGGTAGTCATAACTTGGTGCTCAGATAATTGTTTTTGACCGATTCCATATTGAAAAGTTCTTATATTTTCATGCTATACAATATAGTACCTACCATGTTCGTTGTTTAGTAACTTCACCCAATTCCTGAAATTCAACCCATCAAACGGAATAGAGATTTCGACAAAACTTGGTGCTCAAATAATATTTTGGCACGATTCCTTTTTGAAAAGTTCTTATATCGTCATTCTCTAAAATATGGTATTTTCCATGTTTTCTGATTAGTAACTTCATCTGATCCCAGAAATTCAACCCATTAAATGAAAATAACGAATTTTGTGGTCAAAACTTGGTGCTCTGATAATATTTTAGCATGATTCCTTTTTTAAAAGTTCTTATATTTTCATTCTCTACAATATGGTACCTTCTATGTTTTCTGATTAGTAACTTAATCGAATCCCTTAAATTAAACCCATCAAATGAAATTAACGAATCACGTGGTCATAAATTGGTGCTCAGATATTATTTTGGACCGATTTCATTTTGAAAAGTTCTTATATTTTTATTCTCTACAATATTGTACCTTCCATGTTTTCTGATTAGTAACTTATCTGATTCCTGAAATTTAACCCATTAAATGAAAATAACGAATCAGGTAGTCCTAAATTGGTGCTCTGATAATAATTTAGAATGATTCCTTTTTGAAAAGTTCTTATATTTCAATGCTCTACAATATGGTACCTTCTGTGTTTTCAAATTAGTAAATTAATCTGATCCCCGAAATTCATCCCATCAAATGAAAATAACTACTTAGGTAGTCATAACTTGAAACTCAGATAATATTTTTGACCTAAAATATAATAACATCATCATATAGCTCATCCCTTTTTGAAAAGTTCTTATATTTTCACGCTCTACAATATGGTACCTTCCATGTTTTTGAAATAGTAACTTCATTTGATCAGCGAAATTCATCCCATTAACTGACAATAATTGGGAAGTCATCGCCGTACCTCTCAAACTTAATACTTTTAAGACCTAATGCTTCCTATCTACAATTAAGTAGATAATGGCAAGTCGGGGTGGTCCACGAGAAGAGGGATTTTTTCAAGTGTTTAAACATATATAGGAGAAAACATACTAGGAATGTACATACATATATATATATATATATATAAGCATGTAAACAAGGGGGAGTTTTGGTTGGTTTGATCCTAAGTTATCAAATTGAAATACAACAAGTAGCAAAGCAAGAGAACTATGCTAATCATGCAATACAACTAAAGATATGATGTAAATGATAATTAACGGAGCCTTGGGGGCAATCGATTTCCACTTCCAAACTTCATATAGCTCATTGATTCATTCACTCATTCAATTACATTTATTGTCTATGGCGAAATGTTATCACTTCTCATTCAAAGATCAACATTCATTCATCCTTAAGAGTAATTTGCAAAGACAAACAACGGCCATTTACAAACCTCATTGATGATCACCTTAGACAAATAACATCATAGGGGTGTTTCATCAATGGCATTTCACCCAAAGGACCTAAGGTTTGATAATAATAAGCCTTCTACCAAAGGCATAGTCATTTAACCAAACAAAGCATTCATTAGATTAAACTTAGAACAAACAACATTCAAGGTTCAACCTTTCTTTGTATCTATACGACAAATATGAGAACAAACCACATTAACATACTCATCTAGCAAGAATTACCACACATTATACACAAGAAGTTCTAAATCCATACTTTTGGATTTCCATATCAAATGAGTTATGAAATTTGCAACTTTTCTAACACACTAGCATTTCAATCTTACAAACATTTCATATACTCAAACAACCAATGGTATAAATGAGGTAACACAAAACATTAATGGCATAATAAATGCTCTCCAATAAATGTTCATAAATGAGCAAACATAAAATCTTACTACATAAGCTTGAAAGCTCTAATCAATTGCTCCCAAGAACTAGATTTAGCTACCAGAGTTCATACAAATTAATGCTAAACAACCAAACATAATAATACAAGAGAATTCAAAGATGAAAATGGAAGAAAATAGGGTTCTAAACAATGCCAAAAACGTAGATGAAGAAGATCTGAATGAGAGAAAAGAGAGTGCTATTTATAGTACAAAAAAGGATAAGGTGAAATTATGGCCACCCATTGGTCATGACTCGCAACGGGCTCGTCGCGACGGTCTTGCAACGAGGCCATCGCAACTCGCGATGGGTGCTAGAATTTTGTCTTGTTTCCTTTTTGTTTCTTCTTGTGGTACACATTCATCTTCATAATAATTCCTCTCATTTTTCAAGTCTTCAATGTCTCCAAAAATGGTCTTCAATGGCCTCCGATCTTCATGTCTTTGAAGCAAGCCTTCAAAAGTCTTTGAAAACGTGATCTTTAATGGCCTCTGGTCTTCATGCCTCCGTGTTCTTCCCTTGTCATGCAAAATCCACTTAGAAGAGGTAAAAGAGCGTAAAGTTTCTCTTACCCTTCCTAAGAGAATTTCAAGGTAAAACACAAGCTCTTTATAATAAAAGAGCACAAAAGTGATCTAACACAATATTAAATTATGCATATAAAATGGACATATAAACCTCCCCGCACTTAAACCTTACTCGCCCTCGAGTAATCAAGCATACGAAGGAAATTACGTATCCACATCCTAACTACTATTCCCCCAAATCAATACCTCACAAAACTCTCAGTATCATACATCCCAATGTTAAGGTCAAATGAGAAGTTTCCCACAACCCCTATTCCTAAATCTACCCAAACTATATCAACCTATCAATTCATTGATATCCCTAAAACATCTCCAAATCCCGAATTGATGATCCCAAATCCAATGATACAAGGTGAAGCTAAAGACATGTATAAGGTTCAAAACCTATGCTCCACTTTATATCAATATATCAACCTAAAAATGAAGCATATTAACGATCAAGAATTTCATAACTTACTCCATCTTCTCCCGCTAAATTTTCCACTCCCAAAAGGTCCTCAAGATGTCAAGCTACCCGATCCATCCGTATGGTCACTATAACCTTATGACTCCAACGCTGGCAAATGAGTGAACACTTAACGGTTTTCAATTTCTCTCGTTTCCTCTCATTTTGCCTAGGAGCCCTTTCGAGTTTTCATCCTAGCCATACATCATGTTTCTTTGGCTCTCACCTTTTTCCGCACATTTAGTCTCTCATTTTTTCCTAGGTCTCCCTTTTGGGTTTTCGACCTATCCGGGCCCCCAATGTTGTCTAAGTTTCCCTCTTGGGTTTTCAACCTAGCGGGAATCTTTTTATTTTATTTTTTAAAAAAAATATTTTGTTTCCAAATTTTTCAGCATTTTTCTTGTGTCTCCAATCCAAAAAAGTAGCAAAGTGCTTTCCAAATGTTAAGACTAAGAAAAGTATCAAAGCCAACATTATCCAAGTACATCAAAAGAAAAACATCCCAAAAAAAAGGCGGAAAATATCCAAAACAAAACAAAAGAGTTATGCAAAAGTGTCTCCAATCCCAATCACCGTAAAGTTGATACCCCTCCCCATACTTAGAACACTACATTTCCCTCAATGTACACAATAGGACAAAAACGTACAAAGTGAAGTATGGAAAGGGTAAAGATATGGTGCTAAGAAAATCAGTGATGTGATGAAGAAGGGCCACCACCAAAATAGCGTTGCTAATACTGTGCTAGCTACTCCATGCTCCTCTGTCTCCTAGCTCTTCGCCTCTCCTCTCCACTCCGTGCTCCTTTGTCTCCTAGCTCTTCGCCTCTCCACTCCCAGATCAGGGCCCAAGACACCGCCTGCCTGGAACTGCATCTCATGGATGTGAGCTGATAGGTGGTCAATCTCCTCATCCATGTTGATCAAGGTCTGGGAAACAAATACATTATGCTCCAATATCATGCTGTCCTGGCGGCAGAATCCATCCTGTATAGTCTGCATCATCTGCTCATAGAAGTCCGGTGGAGGTTGGGAATAGTGAGGTGGTACATCGTCCTCCTGCATCAGCTCTGTCTCTGGTGGAGGCTGCGTGGAGTGCTACTGCTGCTGTCGCTCAGAGGGAGGTAGACTGCTATCATCATACTGGACAGGAGCTGGGCCAAGGTTGCAAAGATCATGCTGGAAATCATCTCTACATGAGGAGTCAGGTGAAATTTCCAGGTTACCTAGAGGTGTGTCAAATTCCAGCTTCGTCTTGTTGGGCTGAGGAAGTGCCATGAATGTGACCTTCCTCGCACCATACAACCAATGGAATAGCCCCGTGGTCAAATCTAA
The DNA here is from genome assembly GCA_037428765.1 of Rubia yunnanensis. Lineage (NCBI taxonomy): Eukaryota > Viridiplantae > Streptophyta > Magnoliopsida > Gentianales > Rubiaceae > Rubia > Rubia yunnanensis. Next base: position 74,728,945 of record CM075061.1, on the reverse strand, counting down.
CTAATCTCTCAGTAGTGATAAGATAGGAAGTGTGCCTCCGTAAGCACAGAAAGTCAGCTGGAGGAACCAATCCCAAGTACTCTGCTAAAAGGCCTGTATACCTCTGACCATGATCTTCCCCTTGGGATTTCCTGCCACCTCCATGATTCTCTTCATCCATAGCTCTGCCCATAGCCCGTATCATGGTCCCTCACTCGTTAGGTGCCACAGAAAGTGAATGTCATTGTCTGGCACATTCGTCAGATCCGTGGAGCAAGGTACTGTGCCAGCCAATAGATGGAGCACATAACGGAATACAGGATGGATAATGGCGCTACTCTTATCATGGGAATTCTTCGGCCGCTTGTTGATGACATTCCAAAAGTGCATGTCATCCTCAATCAATCGCTCCCGGGCATGTGGGTCTAGCCTGGCCTGTATCTCCGCGGTGTTAAATCCAAAGGTCTCCTCAATTTGTGAGATGGTCATTTGCCTAGATATATCATCTAAGTGAAAAGCAATGTACCTCTCGCATGGTTGATCACCTCTCATGCTGCTTATACGGACCATGGACAAGAAATCCAGCTTGTACCTCAGGTAAGAGAGCCGCTCCTACTCATAAACCCTTCTATTCCCTCTTTTAAGAGGAGGCATCTGACAGGCTGAGTGAGCCCAAGAGCATCTAATATGGGCACATCGACAAAGCTTGTCTCCTTGTGTTGGTGCCTCTCCAGGGCCTCCCACCTTTCTGCATAGGACCCAGTTATCCGGGTCAAACCCATGTACCTATCTAGAGGGAGAGGTACAAGGCTCAATTCCGGAGCCAATGGAGGAGGCGGAGGTGGAGCGGTGGTGCACCCACCTCGGGGGGGGGGAGGGAGCCCTAGGTCTCTTTGTGGGGGCCATATCTAACAACCACAGTAAACAAGTCAAACGCACATGAATATATGTATATGCAATATTGCAAATTCATACTCAACCTTAAACTAGTTCATCATCACAAGCCAAATCAAAATCAAGTCAACTAGTTCCAGTCCTAATCGCAATTGCATATACAATCCATATTATGTCCAACAAGCCCATATTCTCAAATCCATAGTTGTGCTCAACTAGTTTAGCCACCATTAGTACATTCACAATGTCAACATTCACGTCCCATGGGTAAACTACCCTAAGCAAAATAACATTGCAAAGCATAATAACATTTTATCCAAATAACAACTATGTTTCATCAAGGGCCAACATGCCTCATATCTTGCATCAATCACAATCTATTCTCAGCCAAAGAGACACAAATGCACATAATCCAAACTCAAACAAGCACAATACAATCCAAACTGCAACCACAAAATATGCACACAATACCCTTCAAATTAAATTGCAAGCACAATATATTCATCAAAATCAACCAAGATCCAACAATTCAATTTTCTAAGGCATCACATATAATCTACACAATATCCAAAACAAAATAGAGTATACATTCATAATCACAATTGAAGCTCAATAAAGTGAAGAAATGTACCACTAATATGCATAGGAAGAATAAAAGAGGAAGCCCACAATCAATTCGAAATTGAATTCCCCAAAGTGACAAAACCCTCAAATTCTAGGGTTTGTCTTCTTTAAAGATTTTTTTGGCGATTTGTGGGTGGAGATTAGGAAGAAAGAATGGGGCATGGAGTTGTGGTTGTGAGTGGTGGAGATCGGCTGTTAGTGGCGGCGCTTGGTGGAGGGTTGACGGAGGAAGGTGAAGAGCAGACAAAGAGCAGTGGCGGATTGTGGATGTGTTTGTGGTAAAAAGGGTTTAGCCCATTATTTAAAGAAGACCTGTATGACCGTCACGACTCACGACATGTTCGTTGCGACTTGCGGTGGGTGGTCTCAAGGAGTTTGGGTCTGGCTAGGCTCGAGGATGAAAGATGACACCTTGAGGGCTTGCAGCTTTGAGGTCTTGAGAGGTTTGGCTCGTGACCCCAAAGTCTCGAGAGGTTCAGCTCTAGCTAGGCTCGAGGATGAAAGATGACACCCTGAGGGCTCATGGCTTCGAGGTCTCGAAAGGCTAGGCTTGAGGATAAAAGATGAAACCTCGAGGGCTTGAGACTTCAAGGTCTCGAGAGGTTTGGCTCACCACCCAGCTCAAGGGCTTGTAGCCTCGAGGACCCGAGGTCTCGATGACTGGTCTCGCTAGGGTGATGTCTTGATGGATAATGAACTTTATGGCTCAGCTCAAGTCTAGGGCTTACAGCCTCAAGGTCTCGAGGGGGTGATGTCTCAAGGACCGGCCTCGAGATGGTGATGGACTTTCTAGTTTGGCTTGAGTCGAGGGCTTGCGGCCTCGAGGTCTTGAGGGGATGATGTCTCGAGGGTTGGTCCCAAGAACTAGCCTCGAGAGGATGATGGACTTTCAGGTTCTGCTCGAGTCAAGGGTTCAAGGCTTTGAGGTCTTGAGGGATGATAGACTTTCAGGTTTGGCTCGAGTGGAGGGCTTGCTCCCTCGAGGTCTCGAGGGGATAATGTCTCCAGAACTGGCCTCGAGAGGACGATAGACTTTTAGGTACCGCTCGAGTCGAGGGCTTAGGGCTTTGAGGTCTTGAGGGGATGATGTCTCGAAGGCTTGCGATGAGGCCCTTGCGAGACTATCATGACTCGCAAAAAGTGGAGGCTGGGAGCTGAATTTTAACACAAGATTTCTGATTACATCATGACTTGTGACTACTCTATTGCAACTCACAACGAGGCCCTTGCGAGGCCATCGTAACTCACAAAAAGGGGAGGCCGAGACCTCCATTTTAACACAAGATTTCTGATTACATCTCGACTCGCAACTCGTGACGAGGCCCTCGCGACTCACAAAAAGTGGAGGCCAAGACCTCCATTTTCAGCCAAAATCCTTGATTTGGTTGCGACTAGCAACGAGTCCCTCACGAGGACATCACGACTCGTAACGAGGCCCTCACGAAGCCATCGCAACTCACGAACACTTCGAACCAGGTTCTGTTAAGTACCTATCAAGTTCTGATTTGAAATCCCTAACAAACCCAGATTCTTTCTTTCTTTCTTTTTTCAATGTAGCCCTGTTTTAATCCCTAATTTTCTTTAACGGGTCAAGATTGTCACTCGAAAAAGAATGTGATGAACAAGAAGATGTTGATGTAGCAATAGATATTTCAGCAGAATTTCCAACTCCTACACTATAAATCCTCCTATAATCATTGAACACTTCATACATAACACCCTTAACGATTTTAGCAATGCGTAACCCTTCCTCATCACCATACATTTGACAAAGAACTATTTCACAATAGTCCAATTTCTTCCTTGGATCAAAAGCACTAGCAATGAAAACCAACATATTGAACTTCTCAACATTTCCCCAATATTTTTCAAACTTCTTCAACATTGAGGATACCATCTCTCTCAATTCATCATCGAGGCTCTTCATACTCTCTTTCAAGAGTGCATATATAGAACTGATGTCATCCAAATAAGAATCGGAAGTAATATACTTTGTACCCAATATTTTTACAGTAAGCACATAAATATGTTTAAGAAAAACAACAAGTCGACGAACATTATCCCAATCCCAAAGTTGTGGAACAACCACTTCTTTTACAAAATTGTCATCTTCTTGCTCCAAGTATCTAAAAGCTCTCTCATAAACAAAAGCCACACTTAGCATCAAATAAGTGGAGTTCCATCTAGCAGCAACATATAAACATAGGGATTTAGAGCTTTCACAATTCTCCAATTTTGCATAATTATAGAACTTCCTTAGCCTAGCCGGTGATTGCTTTACATATTTCACCGATGCTCTAACACTTTCAACAGAATTACCAAGTTCTTTTACCCCATCTTGAACAATTAGATTAATAATATGAGCCACAAACCTATTATGCATCCATTTTCCTTGTAAAATACAAGACCCTCCCCAATTAAAACACTTCTTTTTCAAGTAGTCAAGAGCAACATCTTTAGAACCTGCATTATCAACTGTAACAGTACAAATAGTATGCAAACCCCAATCAACCAAGCACTTTTCTACAGATTTCCCAATATCCTGACCCTTATGACTATCAACTGGACAAAAGTTTAATATAACCTTTCTCAAATTCCAATCATTGTCTATGAAATGACCAGTGAGACACATATAATTGATTCGTTGTATTGATGTCCAAGTATCTGTAGTAAGACACATTCTAGGGGCTATTTTTCTCAGCTGGGATTTAAGATTAGATTTTGCTTCAACATACGACTGATAACAATCCCTAGTCAATGTTCTTCTAGATGGAATCACAAAGGCAGGTTGAATAATTCTTATGAAACGTTTAAACCCTTCATGTTCAACAAACTTTAATGGGAGTTCTTCCATAATAATCATCTGAGCTAAACCCATCCTACCATCTTTTTGATCAAATTTCCAAGCCACCAAGCTAACTTTTTCCTCACCGCTAGTCCCATTTAAGATGTATTGTAGGTCAATTGGGATTAGATTGAGGGCTTATTATTAGGGTTCATTGCACAGGCGGCAATATGGTCTTTCATATTAGTGGTCCCACTAGATTTACTATTAGAACCATAATCTCTACCGCAATGCTTGCATCTACTTCTCAAACCACCTTTATCATCAGTGAATTCAATAAAATGATCCAAAATAACTTACCTCTTTTTGTACGTCTTCCATTTTTGGGGCACATGTACACCCTCTGCCCCTACAACTCCATTAGATGCTTGTAAACCCTCACTAGAGAAAGTTGAATTAATGTTGCTCTCATTTGCTTCAACCTCATCAGACATTTTCACTGTTTTTGAATCTTCAAAAAAAAAATTTTAAAAAAACAATGGTCAGAAATATTACGGAAGGTTGGAATATAACAATACTATAATGGCTGGAATGTAACACTCGCCATTTTGCTTTCATAATTAACCAAATATGAATATTACAGTACTATAATTTATCCCTCCCTTGCACCAAAGCTAACAATATTTTGTGAGCCAGCTAAATAAGCTAAATATTAGGGGTTGGCAAAAAAACCAAAAACTGAACAATTCTGTTATTCACCCCAAACTCGCTATTTTTATTTTCTTTTCCTCTGTGGACATGATCCAGTGCCCTCAAGGTCATCTCCAAACATTGAAAAACATGGAATATAATGAAAATTAAGCATGTTGTGGTTCTTTTATCCAATGAACAAAGAAGTACACGTGCAGACTTGTAAATCTTGTAAGGAATATGCCATAGATATAGACAGAGAGAATTAATCACTTCCCCCAACATAAGTAACTTTTTGTTAATCTCTGCAGCTTCTATAACATATCCTCACCAAAGCTAACAATATTTTGTGAGCCAGCTAAATAAGCTAAATATAGCTTTCCACATTTTAGCAGTTCTGTACCCTGAACATGATCACAATTTTCAGCTCCTTTCCTCACCTCCGCTTATTCCCAATATTGAGATTCACAATACTTATCTACAATTATCCTCAGAACAATTATATCATCTAGAATTACCATTCCATCACATCCACCACTAAACTTAATTCTTACAGAACATCTGCAATTAACTGAACTTCAGGAAAAATATCTCAATAATTCCAGTATCATAACACATAATAAGTTCAGCACATACACTACAATTATAATTTATTTCCTCACTCTCAATCAAAGGGAAATTCATAATCAAAGGCCAGTAACTAACCAAGAACATAAACAGTTTGACAACAGCATCCCATGTCACAACATTCTCAGCATCCCATTTTGAAGTTCCTATAAACTTTCTCACAGAATTAACAATAATCACACTCTTCTGGTTACCAATAAATTCCTAGTCATCAAAATATGAAGAAATACTACTAAGCTCAATTGTTCTCACATGCTTAACAAGAATTCCATGTATATTTTCCTTTCTCTTACCATTGTAATGAGACATTTCAATTTGTTCAGAACATAGAGACAATTCAGCATCCCCTTCTTGTTTCCTCGGTTTATCAACCACACTGATACCACACACAGGAACACCCCAAAAAAACAAACATCACAAGACAAAACTACTAGCAGAAAATGAAGTTTAGTGTCCAAGCCTCCTAAAATCATCAACTGAATCCCAGTGATATTAAACTCCTTCCAAGTCCATTTTTCAAATTGATCAGTAATGAAACAACTCTCATAAGAAGCAAAAAAAAAATCATTTCACCCATCTTAAAGTCCCATTAGCACTACCAGAATTTCCAATGAAACTAGTATTTCCCAGCTTAATGATATCTAATCCTCCAAGAGAGTTATTAGAGATACCGGGATCATAACACCTTATTCTTTCAACCAATTTAGAAATTGATGTCATATATGAAAACCAACCATCCCATTATTATAAAGAAAGAAGCAAGAATTCAATATTCTACTAATGCCTACTAAAAGTTCATTGCAAAGTAGTGGACCATATTTTATCCAATGTTTTCGCACAGAACGCAAATGCATCCATTTCTCCTTATTATCAATGACTTTCATGTAACCTCAACATTTATCTCAAACTCAACATGATTTTTAAGTTTATTTAAGGAGATGGGATGAAAATATATGGGGAGATATTACAGTACTCACCTTCTTGTTGTGCTTCCTCGCTTACCTTTGGTTCTTCAGAAATTTGGTCCTCCTAATCAAACCACCAAAACCAGAGTTCGAAAAAAAAAGAACTCATAAATCAAAATCACAAAAGTAAGAAAACAAAACAAAGGCAAGCCTTTTATATCAACCAAGATCTGAGTGGAAATCTGTTTAGACATCAAAGAGTAAAAAAAACTACCTTGGTTGATATCTTTGATTGTTCCTCGTCGTTCCTTGAGCTCTGTCCCGTGTTGGTGGTACGACCACTGCAAGGCTATGGTGCCGGAGTATGAGGTCATGGCGATGGAGATAAGGACGGGGATCAGAAAAAGAAAGGCGAGGGTTTTTTTATTTCTCACGATGAAGAAGAAAATGGCAGCCTCGACAGGAGACTTTCTTTTGATTGATCCTCGTCATTCCTTGAGTTGTGGCCCATGTTGGTGGTGTGTCCATTGCAAGGCTATGGCGCCAGAGTATGAGGTTGTGGTGACAGAGATAAGGATGGGGATCATAAAATGAAATGCTAAGGTTTTCTGATTTCTCGCGATAAAGAAGAAAAGGGCAGCCTCGACATCCTTTCTTTTGTTTTAACTTTTTTTGTAGGGTTTCAATTTTATATAAAGGGAAGGGCCGGTTCTAATTTTTTTTATTTTGGGCCATAATTAATCTATGTTTGGGCCTATCTTTGCCTTGTCAACCTCAATACCCTTAGAGGAGACAACATGGCCTAAAACAATGCCTTGTTCTACCATAAAATGACACTTCTCAGAATTTAACATAAGATTAGTACCAATGCAATGTTTAAGAACTTGTGCCAAATTTGCTAAACAGTTGTTAAAAGAATTACCATGAATGGTGAAATCATTCATGAATACCTCAACAAAACTTTCAACAAATTCTAAGAAAATTCTTACCATACACCTTTGGAAAGTTGCGGGGGCACTACATAACTCGAAAGGCATGCGTCGGTAAGAAAACGTACCAAAGGGGCACGTGAAGTGGTCTTTTCTTGGTCTTTCGGGGCGATAGCCACTTGATAATACCCCGAGTACCCATCCAAAAAGCAATAGAAGGAGTGGCTTGCTAACATGTCAAGCATTTGATCTATGAATGGCAACGGAAGTGATCCTTCCGGGTTTCTGCATTTTGCCTCCGGTAGTCAATGCAAACGCACCACCCATTTTGAACTCAGGTGGGCACCATTTCTCCCCTCTCATTTTCGACCACTGTCACCCCACTCTTCTTGGGTACCACTTGAGTTAGACTCACCCATTTGCTATCCGAGATTGGATAGATCATGCCCGCTTGGAGTAACTTGAGGATTTCCGCCTTCACCAACAAGATTGCTGGATGGGTCTTCCATCTTCTTCCAACAAGATTCTATGTATGCAAGTGGATGGACTTATGCCTTTGATGTCAACAATAGTCCATCCAGTTGCTTCCTTGTTCTCCTGCAACACCACCATCAACTTTTCTTCTTGCTCCTTGGTGAGCTTTCTTGAAATGATAACTGAAAGTGTCTCCCCTTCCCCAAGAAATGTGTACTTGAGGTCACTTGGCAATGGTTTAAGCTCAATCACCGGAACCTTCACAAGTGATGGAAGGTGTTCCGGTTCTTTGGGTTCCTCTAAGACTAGAGGGTCGGGACTTTGCACCACTTCCTCAAGAATGCGTAACTCCTAAATGCTTTCCTTCAAGTTAGTACTCATAGAATACACAAGACATGCATTTTGAACATCATTTTCCAAAGCAACTAACAAGGAATCATCATCACTCAATTAAAAAAAAACCTTGCACCACATTGTCATCAAAATCAATAGCATGGCAAGAATACTCTTCAAGAGGATACTTCATAGAGTCATTTATGCTAAACTCTACTTTAATCCCATCAAATTCCATGGTGAGGGTACCTTTATGCACATCAATGATGGTCCTAGAGGTCTTAGAAAATGGCCTCCCCAACAAGATTGGGGTGGCATGTTTATCATGCTCCAGGTATAGGACATAAAAATCTGTGGGGAATATTAAGGAATCCACCCTAACCAACACATCCTCGACGAGACCCTTAGGGTATGCACTAGAACGATCAGCTAGTTGGATCACCACCCCGGTTTTGTGCAAAGTACCAAGACTGAGGCTTTCATACAAAGAATAAGGAATCACATATATCAATACACCTAAGTCAAGCATTGCCTTTTGATAATGTATATTTCCTATCATGCAAGGGATCGTGAACATGCTTGGATCGCTACATTTAGGGGGTATCTCCCTTTGGCACAAAGCGGGGACATGTTCACTTCTCCCATTTTTAAGCTTGTTCTTCATTCTTTACTTCCTATTTACTACACATAATTCTTTCAAAAATTTCTCATAGCTAGGAATTTGTTCAATGTCATTCAAAATAGGGATATTTACCTCACACCTACGAAAGACTTCGTAGATATCCTTGTCGGATTCCTTCCTTCTTTTGTCTTTTAGAGCTTTCGGGAACGATGGCTCCGGCACATATGGAGGAATCTCTACTACCCTTGCCTTCCTGTGAGGGGGGGATGAAGGTTTGGAAATGGAGGTTGATTTTTCAATGGTGATCTCCTCTTCCTTCCCCTTTCCCTTCCTTGCTTGTTCCATGGCCTCTTCCTCGTTTTCCTCTTTCCCTTCTTTCTCAAGCATTTCAAGCCTCATAGGTTCATCCTCAACAACTTCACCAACCGTGGGAGAGTCAACCTCTTTACCACTTCTCAAAGTGATAGTACTTGCATTTTGTCGAGGGTTGATCTTCGGTTAGGAGGGTAGCTTACACTTTTCCCGGGCTTCCATCTGATTCACCACTTGAGCTATTTGGCTCACTTGAGTTTCCAATTTCTTGATACTCTCCTTGGCTTCATCTTGAAATTTCTCACTTTTTCCGTGCACATGCCCAACCGGTGAATGGCTTGCATCACCTCATCCTTTGTTAGCCCAGAGCTCTCCCCTTGATCTCGGGGTTTGTCTTGGAGCCTTTGAAATTGTCGTTAATGTGGCCTATATTGTTGTTGAGGAGGCCAATATGGTTGAGGATTTTGGCTTCCTTGAGGGTTTCCATACCAGAGGTTTGGGTTATCACGATTTCCCAAATTGTACGGCCGATTTTGGTACCCTTGATAACCTTAGTAGCCTTGGTTACCTTGGAAGCCTTACCCACCCTGAAATCCTTGGTTGCCTTGGTAGCCTTGGTTCCCTTGATAGCCCATGGCACTTACCTCTTCAACATAATCCTCTTGCAAAGTGGGGCAAGTGTCTGTAGGATGCGCCAAGTAACAAATTTCACATGATTTAACATGTGGCGCATTCCCGGGCTTCGTCATCAATGATTTGACCATAGATGCAAAGGTCAAGACTTGATCCTCGAGCTTTCCACTATTTTAAGAATCACTTGCGAGCATTGGATTTCTTCTTCTCAAATTGGCCCTTGAGCTAAAGTTTTTCGATTCTTCTGCTAGCTCTTCATACAATTGCATAGCTTCAGAGGATGTTATGTTTCCAAGGGTGAAACCACAAGAACTCCTTACCAACCTTTGATCTTCATCAAGAAGGCCATTGTAGAAGTAATAAACCAAATCCCCCTTCGAATAACCGTGATAAGGGCAACTCGCAAGAAGTTTCTTGAACCTGTCCCAATAGTCGAAGAGAGATTCTTCATGTCATTGGAGGATGTTGCTTATGTCCTTCTTCAAGGCCAAGGATCTAGAGGCCAGAAAGTATTTGGCTAGAAACTTCATTTTCATATCAAGCCAACTCTTAATGCTCTTGGGCGGTAGGTAGTGCAGCCAATCTCTTGCACCATCCCTTAGTGTGAAAGGGAATGCCTTCAAGTTGTAGAAATCTTCACCCACTCCACGGGGGACCTTACCAACACACAAGAAGTGGAACTCAGTGAGGTGTTTGTTGGCATTCTCCCCTTGCCTACCAAGGAAGATGGGTAGCATGTTGATGAACCTGGTCTTTAGCTCAAAGTGCCCGTTTGGTCCAACCATGGGATACTCGATGCACATCGGTTGTTGATTGAGGTTGGGGGCCATGATGTCTCTTAGCAAAGCTTGCCCCAAAGGAATCTCTCTTTGGTGGAGAGGAGGATGCTCATCTTCGTGCTCAAGTTGATGTTCCATAGAGGAAGATGTATCCACAAAATGGTCACTAGGAGGGGTGTTATTCACACTTTCCAAAGAAAGCCTCCTAGCCCATCTCAAATTCAACTCTAACTCGGGGTCGTATTGTAGGGGTTCATGTGAAGAGGATCGCGTAAGAACCATACACCAAGAACTCAAACAATACGTCTCCAAGCCAAGTGAAAATGTAAAATCAACTAAGAAATCAAAATAAAAGCAAACTAACAAATATTTACAAATAGCGTCTAATCACACATAATATACCCAAACACTTAAAAATAAATGCCTCTTCCCTGAAAGCAATGCCGAAATTCGAGAAATCGTCGCTGTACCTCTCAAAGTTAATACTTTTAAGCCCTTATGCTTCCTATCTACAATTAAGTAGATAATGGCAAGTTGGGGTCGTCCACGAGAGGAGGGATTTTTTCAAGTGTTTAAACATATATAGGGGAAAACATACTAGACATATATATATATATATATATATATATATATATATATATAAGCATGTAAACAAGGGGGGTTTTTGGTTGGTTTGATCCTAAGTTATCAAATTGAAATACAACAACTAGCAAAGCAAGAGAACTATGCTAATCATGCAATACAACTAAAGATACAATGTAAATGATAATTAACGGAGCCTTGGGGGTAATCGATTTCCACTTCCAAACTTCATATAGCTCATTGATTCATTCACTCATTCAATTACATTTATTGTCTATGGGGAATGTTATCACTTCTCATTCAAAGATCAACATTCATTCCTCCTTAAGAGTAGTTTGCAAAGACAAACAACGACCATTTACAAACTTCATTGATGATCACCCTAGAAAAACAGCATCATAGGGGTGTTTCATCAATGGCATTTCACCCAAAGGACCATAGGTTGGATAATAACAAGCCTTCTACCAAAGACATAGTCATTTAACCAAACAAAGCATTCATTAGATTAAACTTAAAACAGACAACATTCAAGGTTCAACCTTTATTTGCATCTATATGACAAATATGAGAACAAACCACATTAACATAGTCATCTAGAAAGAATTACCACACATTATACACAATAAGTTCTAAATCCATGCTTTTGGATTTCCATATCAAATGAGTTATGAAATTTGCAACTTTCCTAACACCCTAACATTTCAATCTTACAAACATTTCATATAATCAAACAACCCATGGTATAAATGAGGTAAAACACAACATTAATGGCATAATAAATGCTCTCCAATAAATGTTTATAAATGAGTAAACATAGAATCTTACTACATAAGCATGGAAGCTTCAATCAATTGCTCCCAAGAACTAGATTTAGCTACAAGAGTTCATACTAATTAATGCTAAACAACCAAACATAATACAAGAGAATTCAAAGATGAAAATTGAAGAAAATAGGGTTCTAAACAGTACCAAAAATGCAGATGAAGAAGACGTAAATGAGAGGAAAGAGAGTTCTATTTATAGTACAAAAAGGATAAGGAGAAATTCTGGCCACCTGTTGGTCGCGACTCACGATAGGCTTATCGTGACTCGCGACGAGACCATCGCGACTCGCGATGGGTGCCAAAATTTTGTCATGTTTCCTTTTTATCTTCTTGTGGTACACTTTCATCTTCATAGAAATTCCACTCATTTTTCAAGTCTTCAATGTCTCTAAAAATGGTCTTCAATAGCCTCCGGTCTTCATGTCTTCAAAGCAAGTCTTCAAAAGTCTTCGAAAATGTGATCTTTAATGGCCTCCTGTCTTCATGCCTCCGTGTTCTTCCCTTGTCACGCAAAATCCACTTAGAAGAGGTAAAAGAGCGTAAAGTTTCTCTTACCCCTCCTAAGAGAATTTCAAGGTAAAACAGAAGCTCTTGATAGTAAAAGAGCACAAAAGTAACCCAAAACAGTATTAAATTATGCATATAAAATGGACATATCACGAATCCTGTGGTCAAAACTTGGTGATCAGATAATATTTTGAACCAATTCCTTTTGTAAAGTTCTTATATTTTCATTCTTTACAATATGGTTCCTTCTGTGTTTTCAAATTAGTAACTACATCTGATTCTCGAAATTCATCCCATCAAATGAAAATAACGAACCCGGTGGTCGAAACATGGTGCTAAGATAATATTTTGGACCGATTCCTTTTTCAAAAGTTCTTATATTTTCATGCTCTACAATATGGTACCTTCCGTGTTTGCTTTTTAGTAACTTCTTCAAATCCCCAAAATTCAACCCATCAAATTAAAATAGAGATTCAGGTGGTCAAAACTTGGGGCTCAGATAATATTTTTGCACGATTTCTTTTTGAAAAGTTCTTATATTTTCATTCTCTACAGTATGGTACCTTCCATATTTTCTAGTTAGTACCTTCATCCGATCCCTAAAATTCAACCCATCAAATGAAAATAACAAATCCAGCGGTCAAAACTTGGTGCTCAGATAATATTTAGGACCGATTCTTTTGGAAAAGTTCTTTTATTTTCATTATCTATAATATGGTAGCTTTTGTGTTTTCTAATTAGTAACTTCATATGATCCCCGAAATTCATCCCATCAAATGAAAATAACTATTCAGGTAGTCATAACTTGGTGCTCAGATACTGTTTTTGATCAATTTCTTTTGAAAAGTTCTTATATTTTCATTCTCTCCAATATGGTACCTTCCGTGTTTTTTAAATAGTAAATTCATTTGATCCGCGAAATTCATCCCATTAAATGACAATAACGATTCAAGTGGTCATACTTAGTGCTCAGATAATATTTTAGACCGATTATATTTCAAAACGTTCTTATATTTTCATGCTCTACAATATGGTACCTTCTGTGTTTACTGTTTAGTAACTTCTTCCAATCCCCGAAATTCAACACATCAAATGAAAATAGATTTTCCGGTGGTCAAAACTAGTAGCTCAGATAATATATTGAATGATTCCTTTTTGAAAAGTTCTTATATTTGCATTCTTTACAATATGGTACCTTCCATGTTTTGTTGTTAGTAACTTCATCTGATCCCTGAAACTAAACCCATCAAATGAAAATAACAAATCTGGTGGTCAAAACATGGTGCTCAGATAATATTTTGAACCGATTCCTCTTAGAAAAGTTATTATATTTTCATACTCTACAATATGGTATCTTCTGTGTTTTCTAATTAATAACTTCATCTAATTCCAGAAATTCATCCCATCAAATGAAAAAAATTATTCAGGTAGTCATAACTTGGTGCTCAGTTAATAATTTTGACCGATTTCTTTTGAAAAGTTCTTATATTTTCATTCTCTAATATATATGGTACCTCCGTGTTTTGAAATAGTAACTTTATCTGATCCGAGAAATTCATCCCATTAAAAGACAATAACGATTCAGGTGGTAATACTTGGTGCTCAGATAATACTTTAGACCAATTCCATTTCGAAAGGTTCATATATTTTCATGCTTCACAATAAAGTACCTTCCATGTTTTTTGATTAGAAACTTTATCCGATCCCTGAAATTCAATCCATCAAATGAAAATAACAAATTTGATGGTCAAAACATGGTGCACGGATAATATTTGGAACCGATTTCTCTTTGAAAAGTTATTATATTTTCATTCTATAAAATCTGGTACCTTCTGTGTTTTCTAATTAATAACTTCATCTGATCCACAAAATTCATCCCATCAAATGAAAACAACTATTCCGGTAGTCATAACTTGGTGCTCAGATAATAGTTTTAACCAATTTCTTTTGAAAAGTTCTTATATTTTCATTCTCTACAATATGACACCTTCCGTATTTTTGAAATCGTAACTTTATCTGATCCAAGAAATTCAGCCCATTAAATTACAATAACAATTCAGTTGTTGTACTTGGTGCTTAGATAATACTTTGGACCGTTTCCATTTTGAAAAGTTGTTCTATTTTCATGAATAACATTACAGTACCTTCCGTGTATACTATTTAGAAACTTCTTCCAATCCCCGAAATTCAACCCATCAAATGAAAATAGAGATTCCGGTGGTCAAAACTTGGGGCTCAGATAATATTTTGGCACGATTCCTTTTTGAAAAGTTCTTGTAATTTCATTCTCTACAATATGGTACCTTCCATGTCTTCTTATTAGTAACTTCACCTGATCCCTAACACTCAACCCTTCAAATGAAAATAATGTATTAGGTGGTCAAAACTTAGTGCTTAGATAATATTTTGAACCAATTTCTTATTGAAAATTTCTTATATTTTCATTCTCTACAATATGGTACCTTATGTGTTTTCTAAAGTAACTTCATATGATCCCCGAAATTCATCCCATCAAATGAAATTAAGTATTCAGGTAGTCATAACATTGTGCTCAGATAATATTTTTGACCAATTTCTTTTGAAAAGTTCTTATATTTTCATTCTCAAATATATGGTACCTTCCGTGTTTTGAAAACCTTAACTTTATCTGATCCAAGAAATTCATACCATTACATGACAATAACGATTTAGTTGTCGTACTTGGTGCTCAGATAATACTTTGGACCGATTCCATTTTGAAAAGTTATTATAATTTCATGCTCTACAATATGGTACCTTCCGTGTTTGCTGTTTTGTAACTTCTTCCAATCCCCAAAATTCAACCCATCAAATAAAAATATAGATTCCGGTGGTCAAAACTTGTGGCTAAGATAATATTTTGGCACGATTCCTTTTTGAAAAGTTCTTATATTTTTATACTCTACAATATGTGGTACCTTCCATGTTTTCTTATTAGTAACTTCATCTGATCCCTGAAACTCAACCCATCAAATGAAAATAACGAATATGATGGTCAAAACATGGTGCTCAGATAATATTTTGAACCAGTTCCTCTTTGAAAAGTTCTTAAATTTTCATTCTCTACAATATGGTACCTTCTTTGTTTTCTAATTGGTATCTTCATTTGATCCCCAAAATTCATCCCATCAAATGAAAATAACTATTCAGGGAGTCATGACTCGGTGCTCAGATAATAGTTTTAACCAATTTATTTTGAAAAGTTCTTATATTTTCATTCTCTACAATATGGTACCTTCCGTGTTTTTGAAATAGTAACTATATCTGATCCGAGAAAGTCATCCCATTAAATGACACAAATGATTCAGTTGTCGTACTTGGTGCTCAGATAATATTTTGACCGATTCCTTTTTTAAAAGTTCTTATATTTTCATGCTCTACAATATGGTACCTTCCGTGTTTTCTGTTTAGTACTTCTTCCAATCCCCAAAATTCAACTTATCAAATTAAAATAGAGATTCTGGTGGTCAAAACTTGGGGCTCAGATAATATTGTTTCACAATTTCTTTTAGAATAGTTCTTATATTTTCATTCTCTACAATATGGTACCTTCCATATTTTCTAAGTAGTACCTTCATCTGAATCATGAAATTCTACCCATCAAATGAAAATAACGAATCCAGTGGTAAAAATTTGGTGCTCAGATAATATTTTGGACCGATTCCTTTTGGAAAAGTTATTTTATTTTCATTATCTTATATATGGTAGCTTTTGTGTTTTCTAATTAGTAACATCATATGATCCCCAAAATTCATCCCATCAAATGAAAATAACTATTCAGGTAGTTATAACTTGGTGCTCAGATACTATTTTTGATCAATTTCTTTTGAAAAGTTCTTATATTTTAATTCTCTCCAATATGGTACCTTCCGTGTTTTTTAAATAGTAACTTCATCTGATCCACGAAATTCATCCCATTAAATGACAATAACGATTCAAGTGGTTATACTTAGTGCTCAGATAATATTTTAGACCGATTACATTTCGAGAAGTTCTTATAGTTTCATGCTCTACAATATGGTACCTTCCGTGTTTACTTTTTAGTAAATTCTTCCAGTCCCTTAAATTCAACACGTCAAATGAAAATAGATATTCCGGTGGTCAAAACATGGGGCTCAGATGATATTTTGAATGATTCCTTTTTGAAAAGTTCTTATATTTTCATTCTTTACAATATGGTACCATCCATGTTTTTTTATTAGTAACTTCATTTGATCCCTGAAACTAAACCCATCAAATGAAAATAACGAATCTGGTGGTCAAAACTTGGTGCTCAGATAATATTTTAAACCGATTCCTCTTTGAAAAGTTCTTATATTTTCATACTCTACAATATGGTACCTTCTATGTTTCTAATTAATAACTTCATCTAATTCCTGAAATTCATCCCATCAAATGAAAATAACTATTCAGGTAGTTATAACTTGGTGCTCAGATAATATTTTTGACCAATTTCTTTTGAAAAATTCTTATATTTTCATTCTCTAAAATATGGTACCATCCGTGTTTTTGTAATAGTAACTTCATCTGATCCGAGAAATTCATCCCATTAAATGACAATAACGATTCAGTTATCGTACTTTGTGCTCAGATAAAACTTTGGACCGTTTCCATTTTTGAAAAGTTATTATATTTTCATACTCTACATTATGGTACCTTCAGTGTATGCTGGTCAGAAACTTCTTCCAATCCCCGAAACTCATCCCAACAAATGAAAATAGAGATTCCGGTGGTCAAAACTTGGGGCTCAAACAATATTTTGGCACGATTCCTTTTTAAAAAGTTCTTGTATTTTCATTCTCTACAATATGGTACCTTCCATGTTTTCTTATTAGTAACTTCATCAGATCCCTGAAACTCAACCCATCAAATGAAAATAACGCTGGTGGTCAAAACTTGGTGCTTAGATAATATTTAGAACTAATTCCTTATTGAAAATTTCTTATATTTTCATTCTCTACAATATGGTACCTTGTGTGTTTTCTAAAGTAACTTCATCTGATCCCCGAAATTCATCCCATCAAATGAAATTAACTATTCAAATAGTCATAACTTTGTGCTCGGAAAATATTTTTGACCAATTTCTTTTAAAAAGTTTTTTATATTTTCATTCTCAACAATATGGTACCATCCGTGTTTTTAAAACCTTAACCTTTTCTGATCCGAGAAATTCATCCCATTAAATGACAATAACGAATCAGTTGTCGTACTTGGTGCTCAGATAAAACTTTGGACCAATTCCATTTTGAAAAGTTCTTACAATTTCATGCTCTACAATAAATGGTACCTTCCGTGTTTTCTGTTTAATAACTTCTTCCAATCCCCGAAATTCAACCCATCAAATGAAAATATAGATTCCGGTGGACAAAACTTTTGGCTCAGATAATATTTTGGAACGATTCCTTCTTGAAAAGTTCTTATATTTTTATTCTTTATAATATGTGGTACCTTCCATATTTTCTTATTAGTAACTTCATCTGATCCCTGAAACTCAACCCATCAAATGAAAATAATGAATATGGTGGTCAAAACTTGGTGCTCAGATAATATTTTGAACCGATTCCTCTTTTAAAAGTTCTTAAATTTTCATTCTCTACAATTTTCATTCTTAAATTTTCATTCTGTGTTTTCTAATTGGTTAGTTCATCTGATCTCCAAAATGAATCCAATCAAATGAAAATAACTATTCAGGTAGTCATGGCTTGGTGCTCAGATAATAGTTTTAACCGATTCCATTTTGGAAAGCTCTTATATTTTCATTCTCTACAATATGGTACCTTCCGTGTCTTTAAACCAGTAACTTTATCTGATATGAGAAATTCATCCCATTAAATGACAATAACGATTCAGTTGTCGTACTTGGTGCTCAGATAATACTTTGGACCATTTCCATTTTGAAAAGTTCTTATATTTTCATGCTCTAAATTATGGTACCTCCGTATATGCTGTTCAGAAACTTCTTCCAATCCCCAAAATTCATCCCATCAAATGAAAATAGGGATTCCGGTGGTAAAAACTTGGGGCTCTATTAATATTTTGGCACGATTCCTTTTTGAAAAGTTCTTGTATTTTAATTCTCTAAAATATGGTACCTTCCATGTTTTCTTATTACCAACTTCATCCGATCCCTGAAACTCAGCCCATCAAATAAAAATAACATATCCGGTGGTCAAACCTTGGTGCTTAGATAATATTTTGAACGGATTCTTTTTTGAAAATTTCTTATATTTTCATTCTCTACAATATGGTTCCTTCTGTGTTTTCTAAAGTAACTTCATATGATTCCCGAAATTCATCATCAAATGAAATTAACTATTCAGGTAGTCAAAACTTTGTGCCTATATAATATTTTGGACCAATTTCTTTTGAAAAGTACTTATATTTTCATTCTCAACAATATGGTACCATCTGTGTTTTTAAAACCTTAACTTTCTCTGATCCGAGGAATTTATCCCATTAAATGACAGTAACAAATCAGTTGTCATACTTGGGGCTCAGATAATACTTTGGACCGATTCCATTTTGAAAAGTTCTTATAATTTCATGCTCTACAATATGGTACCTTATGTGTTTGCTGGTTAATAACTTCTTCCAATCCCCAAAATTCAACCCATCAAATGAAAATATAGATTCCAGTTGTCAAAACTTGTGGCTCAGATAATATTTTGGCAAGATTCCCTTTTTAAAAGTTCTTATATTTTTATTCTTCACAATATGTGGTACCTTTCATGTTTTATTATTAGTAGCTTCATCAGATCCCTGAAACTCAACCCATCAAATAAAAATAACGAATCTGGTGGTCAAAACTTGTTGCTCAGATAATATTTTGAAACAGATTCCTCTTTGAAAAGGTCTTAAATTTTCATTCTCTACAGTATGGTACCTTCTGTGTTTTCTAATTGGTAACTTCATGTGATCCCCAAAATTCCTCCCATCAAATGAAAATAAGGATTCAGGTAGTCATGACTTGGTGCTTGGATAATAGTTTTAACCAATTTCTTTTAAAAAGGTACCTTCCATGTTTTTGAAACCGTAACTTTATCTGATCCTAGAAAGCCATCCTGTTAAATGACAATAATGATTCAGTTGTCGTACTTGGTGCTCAGATAATACTTTGAACCGATTCCATTTTGAAAAGTTCTTATACTTCCATGCTTTACATTAAGGTACCTTCTGTGTATGCTGTTTAGTAACTTCTTCTAATCCCCGAAATTAAACCCATCAAATGAAAATAATAGAGATTCTGGTGATCAAAACATGGGCTCAGATAATATTTTGGCATGATTCCTTTTTGAAAATGTCTTATATTTCTATTCTCTACAATATGGTACCTTTCGTATTTTCTTATTAGAAACTTCATCTGGTCCCAGAAAGTTTTTTTAAACCATCCAAGGATGGGGGCAATATATTAGGCTCCCCGAACCGAACGAGAGTAAAAGAAAAGGCGCGAAATGTCTTAGTTCTATACAAAAAGATCACCCATTTGATGATCCAAGAGCCAAAATAAGCTCTTGAGGCAAGGTAACTTGCTTCCAAAAGTGGTGTATCCTCCAATTCTAAACTAATACAAGCTAATGATCATCGATGATCCAACGTTGGACTTTCTTTATATACCATCCAGCTGAGATACCATGAACAGGTCGGTGAATCGAATTGTCGAAACCCCTATTTGTCTAATGGAATCCCAGCCGAATGGAATGAAAGGACCCAAAAAAATTAGTGGAAATCCAGGAAGAAAATATCAGGGAAGAAGCTGTATTTGTTTGGAGCAAAGATTTCTTGCATGTTGAGATCTTTGTTGCGCACAATGTAGAGGGATGGCAATCCTTGTCCTTAGCTTCCTACAGGAACTCCATGAAACTCCAAATAGGAGATCTCAGCAGCATCAGAGAAGGTTCAGCATCAGACCTGCAAAGCATAGAAGAAGAAGCAGAAGTTTCTATACTAATCAGAAAGGAAGTTTTTATATGATTTGCCTAATGTTAACCCATAACAGAGAGAGTAGAAATGATGTAGCAGCTATAACATACTCAAACACACCTATTCTAATTCCAAACTGTTATCCATAGAAACTCCTATTCTAATCCCAGGATGACCTTTGCTGTCAAGAAGTAAGAGACCCCTAAGGAAGAGGGGGATTGACTGGATATCTAAATCACCCTGTATATTATTTTCCAAAGCAAATTTTGCCAAGAAATTAGCAGCAGAGTTAGCTTCCCTAGGAGTATGTTGGATTGGATGTATGAGGTGTTTTAAGGTGAGATCACTGCAAATAGTGAAAGTTCTCCATGTGCATATCATTGGATTGTGAATACCCTTAACAGCCAATAGACAATCAAATTCAATCACACAATTATGTAGTGCTAGTTCTAAGTAAACTTCATAGGCACTTTGAATGGATAAAAGTTCAGCATGTAGGGGCGAAGGAGACTGGAAAGTATTTACTCTCATTTTGACCACAGTCCCATTCGAATTCCTTACTATGACAGCAGATGAAGATAGTCCACCAGTTTTCCATGTAGCATCAGTATTAATTTTGTATCCAATTATTGGTTTATTCCAGTTCACCGCAATAACAGGTTTTTTCTTCTTTTGAAGGATATGAGGAATGATTTTTGCCTGGATCCAATGCTTATGCTTATCTGGATTACCTTTCAAATGATGAGCCGTGAATATTTGGTATATCATATCTTTTATATCATGAAAGCATGCATCTGTAGAAAAAGACTTATTTTCAAAAATGATTTTATTCCTACTGATCCATAGAAACCATGTTGTGACTAATAGGGCAGCAGTTATCAGGTTTGACTGTATCTTGGATTCAGCCATAAAAGATAGATAGTATTCCACTCTGCTCTTTAAACTCCCAAAAACTTATTGTTGAAGCTGTAAAAAGTTATTAATTCTTTGCCATACAGCAGTAGAAGAGGGACAAGAGTTTAAAAAATGGTCCAAGGTATCAGAATGATTCATGCATAGGGAGCATTTAGAAGCTAGGGAGACTCCAGACCTACATAGAATATTATCAAAAGGAAGGATACCATTGAGGGCTCTCCACATAAGAACATACATCTTTTTAGGAATGAAAGGAGACCAAACCTTGTTTAAATGTCTGATTTTAGATCTTTTTTGTCTGAACATCCTGTAAGCAGAGCTAATTGAGAAATTCCCATCTATGGTTGGTGTCCATACTAGCTTATCTTCATGAGAGTATGCCAGTTTAACTTCCTACAAGATAGAAAAAGTATTGGTAGCCAAATGAGGCTCCAGATTTGGGAGGATATCAACTTTGTTAATTATGAACGACCGTAGGGAGATATCCACGAAGGGAATATCCATCTCATGAGGCCATTTATAACACAAAGCTCCATCTCCTATCCAGTTAGCATTCCAGAATGAACAATCACCAATACCAGGAATAACCCTAGAAAAGATGTTGGCCTTAGCAGTGATTTTACATATTCTAGACCAAGTGTGAGATTTTTTGTAAGAGGCAGGGAGTGACCATAAATGAGATGACCATTGGGTATTATTTTTTTGCAGTTTCCACCATAGTTTACAAGAGAAAGCATCAACTATGGCATTTAAATCCCTGAAACCTACACCATTTTCCTCTACGGGGAAGCTCATTTGTTTCCAGGATCGCCACTTTTTTCTTTCTGTGTTGTCACATTTCCCCCAAAATAGACTAGAAGCAATTTTTTCCATTTTTTAAGACTATCTTTGGAGGCTTTAAAACTGCAAAAATATGCGTGGGAATTGAAAGAAAACAATGATTAATCAGTATGATTTTACCAGCCGTAGTTAGCCATCTATTCTTCCAATTATTAATAGCTTTCTTCATTCTTTCCAGGATAGGTTGATAATGAGCCTGTAAATTACGTCCTAAAAAGATAGGGACTCCTAAATATTTAAAAGGGAAGGAGTCTTTCACCATTCCCAGAATCCTTTTAACAGATTGGACTCTTGCTAAAGATGTATTGGGGATAACAAAAAATTCTGATTTTGCAAAATTAACCTTTTGACCTGATGTTTTCTCATATGCATTCAGAAAATGTTTAAACCTCTTCAAATTTTTGGGGTTGGTGTTCAAAAAAACAGCTGTATCATCAGCGTACATCAGATGGGAAATGGGGGAACGGAAATTTGGAAGACTGAAATATTGTAAGTATCCGAAGTTAAACAGTTTCTTTAGACCTCTAGAGAAAGCCTCAGACAATAAATTGTACAAAAAAGGAGAAAGTGGATCTCCTTGTTTAATACCCCTAGAGGATGCAAAGAAGCCTGAAGTAACTCCATTGACTAAGACTGAAAAGTGAGCAGCAGCAATATTATGCATGATGATTCTAACAAATTGACCATGAAAACCAAAATGCAGGAGGATGGAATTCAGAAATGACCATGAAACCCTATCAAAAGCCTTTTGCATATCTAATTTAACTATCAAATTTGAAGCCTTCGATTTTCTAGACAGCATTCTGGTCATCTCTTGCATTTGAATGACATTATCAGAGATATCCCTTCCTTTAATGAAAGCACTCTGCTCAGGGGAGATCAGTAATGGCATTAGTGGTTTGATCCTTCCCATAAGCATTTTTGAGAATACTTTATTCACAAAATTTGATAGGCTGATAGGTCTGAAATCAGAAAAGGTGATTGGAATTGGTTTTTTGGGGATTAAGGTAAGCCAAGTACTAGAGATGGCTTTTGGGATATTGCCATTACTTAAGAAGTCATTTGCAGCTTCTAAAATGTCATCTTTAATGGTATCCCAGAAAGAGGTGTAAAATTCTCCTGAGAAACCATCTGAACCTGGAGCACTAGATTTATTTAATTCAAAAACCGCACTTTTGAGTTCCTAGATATTAAATGGTTGCATCAGGAGGAGATTTTGTTGGTCAGTGATAACTGAAGGAATTTCTTTTAGAAAATGTTGTAAATAAGTTCCCATTTTTTGAGGGGCATCCTCATTAAGTAGTTCCTTAAAAAATCTAACTCCTTATTCTTTAATCAATTGTGGTTCTGATATCCAATTCCCACTACCATCCTTAATTTTACTAATTCTAGACCTTGCTCTCCTTTCCCTAATGGTGTGGTGGAAGTAACTAGTGTTTGCATCCCCATGTTTTATCTAGTTTAACCTAGCCTTTTGCTTCAAAAAAATATTTCTTTCTTTCTGAGATCTCAGAAGCAAGGCTTTTGACCTATTAAGTTCAGCTAGGACTGTTTCATCTTGAGTTTGCTGGAATTTTATTTCCAAATCATTGACTTTTGTCTCAGATTGTAAAAGATTTTGATTAACATTACCAAAGTTAGATTTTTTCCATTCTTTAATTTCAATCTTGAGCCTCTTCAGTTTGAAAACTAATTTATGCATCCCACGAAAGGGGGATATTAAATTCCAGTTAGAGACTACTAAAGCTTGAAAATCTTGTCTATTTGACCACATTTCTTGATATCTAAAAGGCCTTAGTACCTGTTCTTCAGGAGATTGAACAGATAGAAATAAAGGGGAATGGTCCGAGGTCATTCTATTTAGCACATGTATGGAGCTATTAGGAAAGAGTTCTATCCATTCTAAATTGGCAATGCCCCTATCTAATCTTTGAAACATTAAGTCCTTGCATTTATCCCTATATCTATTATTACTCCAAGTGAAAGAGTTTCCTACTGTAGGGATATCATGTAGATCCAAATTATTTATAAAATCATTAAACTGTTTCATGCTTTTTTTGGGTATTGATTTCCTTCCTTTGTATTCAGTAACAGAAGCGACAGTATTGAAATCCCCTATACATATATAGATGGTTCAGGGGTTGGAGTTTGTAAATCATTCCATAAAGCTTCCCTCGATTGTCTACTGACACTAGCATAGATGAAAAAACAGTTCCAACTAACATCTGTTGCATTTTCAGAAATTCTAGCTTGTAAAAATTGATCTGATTCCCTTAAACTGATTATACTAAAAACATGGTTCCATAAGATCCAAATTTTAGCATGCTGTGCAGGGAGGGCATATTTGTAACCAAGTTCATGCATCAAACATAAAATGTCAATCTTGTGTTTAAATTTGAGGGCCTTTAATCTATCCAGTGATGTTCCATATCCTCTAACATTCCAGACTAATATATTCCCTATAATGGTGTGTTTTATCATTTAAAAACTATAGGGGTTGCTTTTTGTGAAGATCTTAGTTTTCTGAGTTTCGTATCAGAGACCTTACTTTCGTTACCAATCTTGCCCTCTCTTTTCTCCTTATTATCTAGAGTAGATATCTGTTCAGGATTACTTACCTTTGCCTGATTGATTTGCTCTTCATTTGTGCTCTGTTTTGTTGTGAAAATTTCACCTACCTGCACGTCTTCAGGGGTAGACAGTCTTACTGCTGGTGTTGCCATCTTGTCATCAGATGTATGGTGCACAACGGATTCCTGTGATTCCAAAGACTCATGGAAAATCTCGACTACTTTACTTCCTGGTCATCATCCTGTAAGTCATCTAAGGTTTGCAAAGCATTTGATATTGTGACCGTGTTATTTTTAGTTAAATCTTCCCGGATAGGAGAGAGTTCAGCTTGTTGATTCTTTTTTCTCCAAAAAAGTGTGGTTATTGGTTTAGAGATTTCATCCAGAGAGTAGAAAGGAACATTTCTTTTCGTATGACTTACATTGAAGGAGTTAAAATTATTATCATGCTGGAAACTTATTCTTTTTTTGAGTTTAAAAAACAATTTCTTTTTGAGAAACAGACAGAGTTGAGGATCCTTCAATATCTATTGTTTCTATGAGAGGTGACTCTACAACTTTCTGAGTATCAACATGTTCTGGGACTTTTCTATCCTTATTCTCATTGACTTCAGACTTATTATTAATATTTTTTCTCAATTCTGGATGCAGGAAGTTGCAATATGCCTGGCTATGACCAATTATCCTACAGTGGGTATAGTATGATGGCAGTTCCTCATATTCTATAGGGTAGTCTGCTACTTTGTTGCCTATTCCTACCACAATAGTATAAGGGAGCTGAGCTAATAGATCAACCTCTACACATACTTTAATGGCTGAGGGTCTAGTCAGGGCATTTGTGGCTGCATCCATTTTGAGAAATCTACCTATCTGGCTACTAATACCAATAATTGCCGAAGTATTATAAAAGTGTATAGGTAGTTTGTGAATTGTTACCCAGGCTGGAACAATGGAGGATTCAGCAGCTGGAGAGAAGTCAGGAGACAACTTCTGCACCTTCATGATCGTACCTTGAATCATCCATTGGCCCTTCATCCAGCATCTCTGGTAATCCTCACTGTCCTAAAAATGAATTAGAACATGGCGATAATCAATAGAGCCTAATTGGAATTTGGAATTGAAACCGATTGATTTGAAAGCAGATTGTAAAGTCTCCATATTTGGTTTCCCTCTATTGAACTTCCCAACAAGGGCATTTTAATAATGTAAAGCTAGAAGATCGCCTTCTTCCAGAGGAAGGATATAGGCAATCTTGCCCTTGTACTCAGTGATGGGATGCAAATTAGGCGTATCGGGTAGAGTAGAGAAGAGCGGGGAAGGTTTCGTATTCAGAGCATGAAGGAAGCTTTTGTTATTAGGATGGGAAGTATCAGGCATTGGGTTTGGCATTGGCGCCGCCATAATCGGCGGCAAGGACAATGAAAGTAACCGTTATCAGAGTAGATGGAGATAGAGGAAGAAGAAAGGATGTTCAGTAGGTGTTTCGCACTTTTAATCGCACACAGGTACAGTAACTAGTCGTTCCACAAGTAATTAATCCTAGTGATTTGATCCCAGAAAGTCAACCCACCAAATGAAAATAACGAATCTGGTGGTCAAAACATGATGCTCAGATAATATTTTGATCTGATTCCTTTTAGAAAATATATTAGATTATCATTCTCTACAGTATGATACATTCTGTGTTTTCTAATTAGTAACTTCATCTGATCCCCAAAATTCATCCCATCAAATGAAAATAACTATTCTGGTAGTCATAACTTGGTGCTATGTTAATATTTTTGACAAATTTCTTTTGAAAAGTTCTTATATTATCAAAAGGCATCCATGTTTGCTATTTAGTAACTTCTTCCAGTCCCTGAAATTCAACACATCAAATGAAAATAGAGATTCCGGTGGTTAAAACATGGGGCTCAGATAATATTTTGGTACGGTTCCTTTTTTGAAATTTCTTATATTTTCCTTCTCTACAATATGGTACCTTCCATGTTTTCTTATTTTTAACTTCATCCGATCTCAGAAACTCAAACCATCAAATGAAAATAACGAATCAGGTTGTCAAAACATGGTGCTCAGATAATATTTTGAACCGATTCCTCATTGAAAAGTTCTCATGTTTTCATTCTCTAAAATATGGAACCTTCTGTGTTTTCTAATTAGTAACTTCATCTGATCCCCAAACTTCATCCCATCAACTGAAAATAACTATTCAGTTATAACTCGGTGCTCAGATAATATTTTTGTCCAATTTATTTTTAAAAGTTCTTATACTTTCATTCTCTACAATATTGTACCTTATGTGTTTTTGAAACAGTAACTTTATCTGATCCGAGAAATTCATCCCATTAAATGACAATAAGGTTTCAGGTGGTCATACTTGGTGCTCAGATAATACTTTAAACTGATTCCATTATGAAAAGTTCTTATACTTTCACGCTCTACAATATGGTACCTTCTGTGTTTACTATTTACTAACTTCTTCTAATTCCCAAAATTCAACCCATCAATTGAAAATAGATATTCCGGTTGCCAAAACTTGGTGTGTAGATAATATTTTGATCTGATTCCTTTTTGAAAATTTCTTATACTTTCATTCTCTACAATATGATACCTTATATGTTTTCTAATTATCAACTTCATCTGATCCACAAAATTCATCCTATTAAATGAAAATAACTATTCAGGTAGTTATAACTTGGTGCTCAGATAATAGTTTTGACCAATTTCTTTTGAAAAGTTCTTATACATACATTCTCGACAAGATGGTACCTTTCGTGATTTTGAAATAGTAACTTTATCTTATCCCAGAAATTCATCCCATTAAATGGGAATAACGATTCAGATGCTCATACTTGGTGCTAAGATAATACTTTGGACCGATTCCATTTCGAAAAGTTCTTATATTTTAATGCTCTTCGATATCGTACCTTCCATATTTGCTAGTTAGTAACTTCTTCCAATCCACGAAATTCAACCCATCAAGTGAAAAAGTGATTCACGTGGTCAATACAGGAGGCTCATAAAATATTTTGACACGATTCCTTTTTGAAAAGTTCTTATATTTTCATTCTCTACAATATGGTCCCTTCCATGTTTTTTATTTGTAACTTCATCTGATCCCTGAAATTCAACCCATCAAATGAAAATAACGATGGTGGTCAAAACTTGGTGCTCAGATAATATTTTGAACAGATTCCTCATTGAAAAGTTCTTATATTTTCATTCTCTACAATATGGTACCTTTGGTCTTTTTAATTAGTAACTGCATCGGATCCCCGAAGTTCATCCCATCAAATGAAAATAACTATTCTGGTAGTCATAACTTGGTGCTCAGATTATATTTTATGTCCAATTTTTTATTAAAAGTTCTTTTAATTTCATTATCTATAATATGGTACCTTCTGTGTTTTCGAAACAATAATTTATCTGATCCGAGAAATTCATCCCATTGAATGAAATTAACGATTCATGTGGTTGTACTTGGTGCTCAGATAATAATTTGGACCGATTCCATTTTGACAAGTTCTTATATTTTCATGCTCTACAATATGGTACCTTCCGTGTTTGATGTTTAGTAACTTCTTCCTATCCCTGACATTCAACCCATCAAGTGAAAATAGAGATTCATGTGGTTAAAACAAGGGACTCATAGAATATTTTGGCACGATTCCTTTTTGAAAAGTTCTTATATTATCATTCTCTACAATATGGTACCTTTCATATTTTTTTATTAGTAACTTATCCGATCCTTGGAATTCAACCCATCAAACGAAAATAACGAATCTGATGGTCAAAACATGGTGCTCAGATATAATTTTGAATTGATTCCTCATTGAAAAGTTCTTATGTTTTTATTCTCTACAATATGGTACCTTCTGTGTTTTCTAATTAGTAACCTCATCTGATTCCCGAAATTCATCCCCTCAAATGAAAATACTATTCAGATAGTCATAACTTGGTGCTTAGATAATATTTTTGTCCAATTTGTTTTTAAAAGTTCTTATATTTTCATTATCTACAATATGGTACCTTTCGTGTTTTTGAAATAGTACTTTATCTTATCCCAGAAATTCATCCCATTAAATGGGAATAACGATTTAGATGCTCATACTTGGTGCTAAGATAATACTTTGGACCGATTCCATTTCAAAATTTTTTTATATTTTAATGCTCTACAATATCGTACCTTCCGTACTTGCTATTTAGTAACTTCTTCCAATCCACGAAATTCAACCCATCAAGTGAAAAAGTGATTCACGTGGTCAATACAGGAGGCTCATAAAATATTTTAGCATGATTCCTTTTTGAAAAGTTCTTATATTTTCATTCTCTACAATATGGTCCCTTCCGTGTTTTTTATTTGTAGTCCGATCCCTGAAATTCAACCAATCAAATGAAAATAACAAATCTGGTGGTCAAAACTTGGTGCTCAGATAATATTTTGAACAAATTCCTCATTGAAAAGTTCTTATGTTTTCATTCTCTACAATATGTTACCTTCGGTCTTTCTAATTAGTAACTTCATCGGATCCCTGAAGTTCATCCCATCAAATGAAAATAACTATTCTGGTAGTTATAACTTGGTGCTCAGATAATATTTTTGTCCAATTTGTCATTAAAAGTTCTTATATTTTCATTATCTATAATATGGTACCTTATGTGTTTTCGAAACAATAACTTTATCTGATCCGAGAAATTCATCCCATTAAATGAAATTAATCCCATTAAATGAAATTAACGATTCATGTGGTCGAACTTGGTGCTCAGATAATAATTTGGACCGATTCCATTTTGACAAGTTCTTATATTTTCATGCTCTACAGTATGGTACCTTCCGTGTTTGATGTTTAGTAACTTCTTCCTATCCTCGACATTCAACCCATCAAGTGAAATTAGAGATTCAGGTGGTCAAAACAAGGGACACATAGAATATTTTGGCATGATTCCTTTTTGAAAAGTTATTATATTATCATTATCTACAATATGGTACCTTCCATTTGTTTTATTAGTAACTTCATCTGATTCTTGGAATTCAACCCATCAAATGAA
Source organism: Rubia yunnanensis (assembly GCA_037428765.1). Classification (NCBI taxonomy): domain Eukaryota; kingdom Viridiplantae; phylum Streptophyta; class Magnoliopsida; order Gentianales; family Rubiaceae; genus Rubia; species Rubia yunnanensis. The sequence goes on along the minus strand of CM075061.1, from coordinate 74,699,134 downwards.
AATAACAAATCTAGTGGTCAAAAAATGGTGCTAAGATAATATTTTGAACTGATTCCTCATTGAAAACTTCTTATGTTTTCATTCTCTACAATATGGTACCTTCTGTGTTTTCTAATTAGTAACCTCATTTGATCCCCGAAATTCATCCCATCAAATGAAAATACTATTCAGGTAGCCATAACTTGGTGCTTAGATAATATTTTTGCCCAATTTGTTTTAAAAGTTTTTATATTTTCATCATCTACAATATGATACCTTGTGTTTTTGAAACAGTAACTTTATCTGATCCGAGAAATTTATCCCATTAAATGACAATAACAATTCATGTGGTCATACTTGGTGCTTAGATAATACTTTGGACCGATTCCATTTTGAAAAGTTCTTATATTTTCATGCTCTATAATATGATAACTTCCGTGTTTACAATTTTGTAACTTCTTTCAATTCCAAAAATTCAACCCATCAAATGAAAACAGAGATTCTGGTGGTAAAAACTTGGGGCTCGGATAATATTTTAGATTGATTTCTTTTTGAAACGTTCTTATGTTTTCATTCTCTACAATATGGTACCTTCTATTTTTTCTAATTAGTAACTTCATTTGATCCCCGAAATTAAACCCATCAAATGAAAATAGAGATTCCGGTGGTCAAAGCTTGGGCTTAGATAATATTTTGGCACGATTCCATTTGAAAATGCCTTATATTTCTATTCTCTACAATATGGTACCTTTCAAATTTTCTTATTAGAAACTTCATCTGGTCCCAGAAAGTCAGCCCATCAAATGAAAAAAATGAATCTGGTGGTCAAAACATGGTGCTCGGATAATATTTTGATCTGATTCCTTTTAGAAAATTTATTAGATTTTCATTCTCTACAGTATAATACTTTCTATGTTTTCTAATTAGTAACTTCATCTGATCCCCAAAATTCATCCCATCAAATGAAAATAACTATTCTGGTAGTCATAACTTGGTGCTATGATAATATTTTTGACAAATTTCTTTTGAAAAGTTCTTATATTATCAAAAGTCATCCATGTTTGCTGTTTAGTAGCTTCTTCTAGTCCCTGAAATTGAACACATCAAATGAAAATAGAGATTCTGGTGGTTAAAACATGGGGCTCAGATAATATTTTGGTACGGTTCCTTTTTTAAAAGTTCTTATATTTTCATTCTCTACAATATGGTACCTTCCATGTTTTCTTATGTTTAACTTCACCCGATCCCTGAAACTCAACCTATCAAATGAAAATAATGAATCAGGTTGTCAAAACTTAGTTCTCAGATAATATTTTGAACAGATTCCTCTTTGAAAAGTTCTTAAGTTTTCATTCTCTATGATATTGTGTACCTTCTGTGTTTTCTAATTAGTAACTTCATCTGAACTATTCAGGTAGTCATAACTTGGTGCTCATATAATATTTTAAACCAATTTCTTTTGAAAAGTTCTTATATTTTCATTCTCTACAATACGGTACCTTCCATGTTTTTGAAACCATAACGTTATCTAATCCAAGAAATTCATCCCATTAATTGACAATAATAACAATTCAGTTGTAGTACTTGGTGCAAAGGTAATACTTTGGACCGATTCCATTTTGAAAATTTCTATTTTTTAATTCTCTACAATATGGTACCTTACGTGTTTGCTGTCTAGTAACTTCTTCCAATCCCCAAAATTAACCTCATCAAATGAAAATAGAGATTCCAGTGATCAAAACTTGGGGCTTCTATGCTTTTGGCACGATTCCTTTTTGTAAAGTTCTTATATTTTCATTCTCTACAATATTGTACCTTCTGTGTTTTCTATTTAGTAACTTCATCATAGCATTATTCGTTGACGTTCTAAGTCCGGCCTTCTCTTCCACCAACGTTTCTCTTCCACCTCTGAACACTATTCACTGTCGACAACGTATCTATTTCCGCTTCTTCTATGGCGGAGCCACCGCAGGACCGCGGTGGCACGGCTCCGATTCGTAGTTTCCTTCAGGCCCTCAACACTAAACCAACTCCGCTCCTCTCCTCACTCCCCTCCACCCCCTCCATTAAACCAGTTACGGAATACAAGGGAAAGATTGCTTGTATAATCACCCCGGAGGAGGTCGCGCAACTGTCGGCTCACTACCAAAATGCCTTGATTGGGAAATTCGCCAAGCTCAAGCCATCAATGGAATTCCTGAATGAGGCTTTCAAATCGGTGGGTTTTAAAGGAAGATTCCAACTCGGTTCTATCGACTACCGACATGTCCTAATCCGATTTGAAGACCCAGAGGATTTTCAGCGGTGTTGGATGAAATCACAGTGGGCTTTCAAAGGTGCTTATATGAAGGTATTCAAATGGACCCCTGATTTCTCTCCTGAGGCTGAAACCTCCATAGTCCCTGTTTGGATTACACTTCATAAAATTCCCCTATTTTGGTATAATTCTGCCATGCTAGAAATAATCGGGAATACAATAGGAAGGTTTATCAAAACTGATGCTGCTACCTTAGGTGTTACGAGACCCTCTGCTGTTAAGATATGTGTAGAAATTGATCTAATGTCCAAGCTGCATACTTCTATCTCACTGACAAATGGTATTGCTAATGAAGTTGCTGAGTATCCAATTGAATACGAACAGCTACCATTATACTGCAAACACTGCAAAAGACTTGGTCATGAGGTTGTTGAATGTAGGATCCTTCACCCTGACCTTAGGCCCCTCACAATTAGGAACAATACTCCCAAACACTCCAACCAAAAACCCCCTCAGGTTAACTCAGTTTGGAAAGTAATCCCAAATAAGGAACCCAGTTCTTCTGGTGTTACTCCCTCAGAGAAAGCCAATACAATCCTGGCACAAAAAGAAGACAAACTCCCTAATCCATCTTCCACAGTTCAAAATGGTGATCATCCTTACTTAAGCAAGGATATAGTGGGGCCTGGTTCTCCGTCTAAGAATACTCAGGAAAATATAGCTCCTACACATCAAGCTCAAGTATTCTCACAAGATAACCAGGGTCTGAATATTCCTAGAATTTCTGATCCAGTAATTGTCCTGATTGAAGAAGAGACCCTCCCTATGGTTTCTTTAGACTCCTCTGTTCAATCAGTTCCGGTACCTTTTCTAGAGGAGCAAAAGATACCTGACTCTCAGACCTCAACTCCTCAAAGAGTTCAAAAATATGCTGCTGATGACATTTCAGTGCATCCAGGTAAATTGCCTATCTCTCCTGATAATCCTTTTAATACTAACAGGTTTGCTTCCTACTCTCAACCCAGATCCTCAGGAAATAGGTTTCTACCATTAATTCATGAAGAGGAGGAGAACTCTGAGCAGGCTTGTGTTCATCAATCCCCGGAAACTGAGGTACAATGTGACATATCCCAGGTACAAGTTGACTTCCTACCTGAGGACAGTCCTCCTCCAATCCCCCCCATTGTTATGACTAACACTTCTCAGATCACTTCTCCTACTCACAAAAATGCTGAACCCACTCATGGGAAAGTTCCAACGTATTTCAATCAGATAAATAAGATTCTCACTAGAACAACCACAAAAAGCCTTAAGCAGAAAAAATAATGATTAGTACAACCTTAGGAATTAACATTTTAGTCTGGAACATTAGAGGCATGGATACTTCAATTTTGAGACTAGCTAGACTTATCAGAATACATAATTTGGAAATGATTTGTCTAATTGAACCTCAACATAACAACAGGGAATGTGATTTTTATAGACAAAAACTTCATTTTGATCACTGCTTGTATGCTGTCAATTGTAATATCTGGCTTATGTGGAATTCTAAGATTGACATTGCTCCTAAGGTTGATCATAATCAATTCATCTCAGTACTGATAACCAGCCATACACTTAATTCCTCTACTGAGGCTATTTTTGTTTATGGTTTGAGGACAAGAAAGGAGAGGAAAGACTTATGGTCTGATCTTAAGACAATGACACTGGCTGATACCCTCCTGATTGGTGATTTTAATGCTATGGCCTCTATTAATGAGTATAAGGGATCTTATACCCCTAACCTTGGTAGCATTAATGACTTTAGTGGGTTTATTGATTCTATGGCTTTGCTCCCTATCAATACTGTTGGGAATTTTTTTACTTGGACTAATGGTAGGAAAAGTAGTGGAGCTAATAGACATACGGTGGAGAGGTTAGATAGAGGTTTATGCTCCTCTCAATGGATCTCTAAATTTCCACAATCTTCTATTCAAGTTCTCAATAGGAATACCTCTGACCATTGTCCTCTCCTACTCAGAATCAGTAACAATTGTCCCTCTGTCCCTAGACCTTTCAGGTTCATCAATACCTGGTTCAAGAGGAAGGACTTTATGGATTTCATTAAATTCCATTGGAGTTCTCCTTTTCAAGGTCAAGGAATGCTAATTTTTTTTCTCAAGCTAAATCACCTTAAAAAACACCTTAAACTGTGGAATAAGGAGATTTTTGGTGATATTAATGCAAATGTTATACAAGCAGAGGAAAATCTGAAAGCTCAGGAAATTGAATTCGATCTTAACAGCACTCCTAGTGAGCTAATTAAGTTAAATCATGCAAAAGCTATGCTTACTAGGGCTCTTAAAGAACAAAATAGTTTCTGGAAACAAAAGGCCAAATTGAGATGGTTTAAAGAGGGAGATGAGAATACAAAATTTTTCCATAATGCTGTAATGGAAAAAAGATGTATGCTTAATATCACAAAAATCAGAAATTCTGATGGTACTTGGTTAGTTAATAGCTCTGACATAGAAAATGAAGCAATTTGTTTCTATCAAAAGCTTTTGACTGACCAACCACACTCAGATCAGGGACTTTTCTACTCTCATTTCCTGTCCCAGATTCCCAATCTGATTTCTGAGGAAGAGAATGCTTCTCTCATTAGTCCAGTGACAATTGAGGAATTAAAAAAAGTTGTTTTCAGTCTGAACAAGAGCAGCAGTCCTGGTCCTGATGGCTATACAGCCAAATTTTTTATGAAAGCATGGGATATTATCTGTTCAGATTTATTAGAGGCATCAAATGATTTTCTCTCAAGGTCTATCATTCCTAGAGGCATTTCTAGTACTTGGATCACAGTGATTCCAAAGAAACAAACTCCTACTAGTTTTAATGATTATAGACCTATTAGTCTTTCAAATGTGACTAATAAAATTTTCTCTAAATTACTAATGGAAAGACTCAAACCATTGATGCCTAAATTAATTAGTCCTCACCAATCTGCTTTCCTCCAAAATAGAGACATCTCTGACAATGTCATCTATTTAAAGGAAATGGTCAGATTCTTGCACAAAAAATCTAGAGACCCTAATTGCATTCTTAAACTTGATCTAATGAAGGCTTTTGATAGGGTTAGTTGGGCTTTTTTAAATAGTATACTTCTCAAGTTTGGTTTTCATGGGCAATTTGTTCATTGTATCATGAAAAATCTTGCAAATGCTTGGTTTTCAGTTCTCATAAATGGCAAACCTGTTGGTTTTTTTACTGCTTCCAGAGGCATTAAACAAGGGGATCCTTTATCACCCTTTCTGTTCAACATATTCTCCGAAGCTTTTACTAGAAGTCTAGCCTATATTTTTGAATCTGGAAAGCTGCATTATTATGCTCTACCAAGGAATGCTATACCTATTTCTCATTTAAGCTATGCAGATGACACTATTGTCTTTCTCAAAGCTTCTAAAAGGAACCTGATCAGAATCAAAGCATTCCTAGGTATTTTTGAAGAGGTCACTGGGCAGAAAATTAACTATGATAAGAGTGACTGTTTTGTTAGTAAGAATGCCACTCAAGCTAAACTCAGACAAATTAGGAATATTTTGGGTATGAAATCAGGTATTTTACCTTTTAAATACTTGGGTGTTCCTATACACAGTGGTAAAATTCTCAATCTTCATTTTCAACCGGTTATGGAAATGATTGATAGGAGACTGAAAAACTGGAAAAATGTGTGGCTATCTACTGGAGGTAAGCTGATCCTTATAAAGTCATGTTTATACTCTATACCTCAACACATTTGGGCAGTGATGGAACCCCCCAAACAGATTATTAAGAAAATTGAAAGAAAGTTTGCTATTTTTTTTTGGGGGGAGACAGATTCAGGTCCAAAAAAATCTTGGAAAAAATGGGATTCCCTTTGCCACCCTACTGAACAAAATGGATTAGGACTGAGATCTCTAGCTGCAATTATTAGAGCCTTTTCCTGTAAACTATGGTGGAAATACCAATTAGGTGTAGCTCCCTGGACTGTTTTCCTTAACTCTCTTCCTGAATCTCATAAAAAATCTCAGAACTGGAAGAGGATCTGTAAAATCAATCAATTTGCAGAATCCAATTCCAGGGTGATACATGGTCAGGGACATTGTAATTTCTGGACTTCTAACTGGACTGGTTTTGGCCCCTTGATGGACTTCTACTATCCAAATGAGTCCCAAAGTCAGTGTACTGTTGCTGATTTTATTAGCAACAAGGACACTCTTCTCCCACTCCTGCAACTAGTGCTCCCTGACCCCATCATTACTACTATCCAGTCTGCCTCCATCCATGAACATAGACCTGATAAACTAGTGTGGAAGCCGGACTATATTGGGAACTTCTCTGTCAAAACAGCATACCTCAAGCTGAGACCCCCTACTAATGCTTTCCCTGCTCTTAGAAGTATATGGGCTACCCATATTCAAAACAAAATCTCAGTCTTTATGTGGAGGCTTTTAAATGCACTATTACCATTTGATGATATTCTTGTGCATTTTGGCTTCCATCTCCCCTCCAAATGCTGTTTTTGCAATAATACTGATTCTCTGCACCATTTTTTTCAATACATGTGCTATCTCATCCATGGTCTGGAAGAAAGTTCATCAAATCTGTGGTATTTCATATTTTGAATCTGAAAATTTATGGGATAGACTGGCCAGTTTCTGGGCAATTACTGGTCTATCAAAAATCCATACAAGACTGATCCATACTGCACCTATCTTTGTCTGCTGGTCTTTGTGGAAGGCTAGAAATAGAAAACTCTTTGATAACCTCAATCCTCATTGTCATACTATCATTAAAGAGGTCAAAGACAACATCTATTTATCTTTTTCTGCCTTCCCCATTGACATAACAAGACAGATTGACTATGAACTTGCTTCAGAAGGCTATATTCCACAGATTTTTAAGCCTCCAAAACCTCCCATTATCACTGTGACTTGGCAGAAACCTGAATTGGGCATAAAGATAAATGTTGATGCCTCATGGCATCATTCCAAAAAGGCTGGTATTGCTGTCATCATAAGGAATAAGCATGGTTTTGTTCAAGCCAAGGGGTACTTTGTTACTGCAGTTTCCCCTTTGCATGCTGAAATTTTAGCTATCCAATGTGGGGTACAGTTAGCATTACTTTATGCAAATCAACAGGTTGTGATTGAATCTGACTGTCTAAATGCTATTAATATGATTTTACTACCTTCGTTTAGACACTGGAAATTCCTTAATCTTCTGGACAGCATTCACATCTCTTTGGGGAATACTAAACTGATACACACTCTGAGACAAGGAAACCAACCTGCTGATGATCTTGCTAAGTTCATGCTACTTACTAAGACTCACCAATCTTTCAGCTGGTCGAATTTGCCTGCAAGAACTAAAGGGCTTCTCTGTCTTGATGACTTAGAGATTCCTACAGTTAGACCCCTTTCTTAAGAGAATTGATGCTACTAACTGTTTTTGTTTCTTATGTTTTTCTTTCACAGGATTTTAAGTTGATGTTTCACTGCCACCACTATCAATTTGAGGACTTCTATTTGCTCCTTCAGCTCAGTTCTGGATGCGGCCATTGTTTCAGAAATCAAAACCACTCTCAGCTGCACCCTCACTCCTGCATTTGATGCTGTAGTACTGTTCTGCTGCATTTGTTTTGATGCTGTTGTACTGTACTCCTGCACTTGGTCCTGTTCTTTTAGGTTCCATTCTTGTCTTCTGCTCCTATTATCCTAGAGATATAGGTGGCTAAGTGGTGTTTCGATTCGTTGATCACCGACCTGCTCCTTATTATCACTAGGTATAGTGAGATAGTCGTCTCCTTCACTTTGACTTTTGGGAGCAATTGTTTTGCTTCGGGCTCTTGGCCTCCTTTAGTTTAGGAGTTATTTTGTACTGACTGAGCAGTCATGGCTATTTACTGCTTTTCATTATTTTAAAAGGGTTTAGGGTGCCCAATAAATATCCCTCCACCGCATGGTGGTCTTCATTTAAAAAAAAAAATATTTAGTAACTTCATCACATCAGATCCCCGAAATTCATCCCATGAAATGAAAATAACAATTCATGTAGTCATAACATGGTGTTCAGATAATAATTTTGACCAATTTCTTTTGAAAAGTTCTTATATTTTCATTCCCTACAATATGGTACCTTCGATGTTTTTGAAATAGTAACTTTATAAGATCCGAGAAATTCATCCCATTAAATGACAATAACGATTCGGGTGGTCATACTTGGTGCTCAGGTAATACTTGGGACCGATTCCATTTCAAAAAGTTCTTATATTTTTATGCTCTAAAATGTGGTACCTTCCGTGTTTGTTGTTAGTAACTTCTCCCATCCCCGAAAATCAACACATCAAATGAAAATAGATTCTGGTGGTCAAAACTTGGGGCTCAGATAATATTTTGGCACGATTCTCTTTTGAAAAGTTCTTATATTTTCATTCTCTACAATATGGTACTTTCCATGTTTTCTTATTAGTAACTTCATCTGATCCCCAAAACTCAACCCATCAAATGAAAATAACGAATTCGGTGGTCAAAATCTTGGGCTATGATAATATTTTGATATGATCCCTCTTTGAAAAGTTCTTATATTTTCATTCTCTACAATATGGTACCTTCTGTGATTTCTAATTAGTAACTCCATATGATCCCCGAATTTCATCCCATCAAATGAAAATAACTATTCAGGTAGTCATAACTTGGTGTTCAGATAATATGTTTGATCGATTTCTTTTTGAAAAGTTCTTATATTGTCATTCTCTACATTATGGTACCTTCTATGTTTTTGAAATAGTAATTTTATCAGATCCAAGAAATTCATCCCATTAAATGACAATAACGATCTTACTCGTTGCTCAGATAATACTTTGGACCGATTCCATTTCAAAAAAAATCATATATTTTCATGCTCTACAATATGGTAGCTTCCATGTTTTCTAGTTAGTAACTTCTACCGATCCCCAAAATTGAACCCATCAAATGAAAATAAAAAATCCAGTTGTCAAAACATAGTGCTCAAATAATATTTTGAACCGATTCCTTTTTGAAAAGTTCTTTTATTTTCATTCTCTACAATATGGTACCTTCTGTGTTTTCTAATTAGTAACTTCATCTGATCCCCAAAATTCATTCCACCAAATGAAAAAAACTATTTAGGTAGTCATAACTTGGTGCTCAGATAATATTTTTGACCAATTTGTTTTGAAAAGTTCTTATATTTTGATTCTTTACAATATGGTAACTTCTGTGTTTTTGAACAGTAAATTTATCTGATTCGAGAAATTCTTCCCATTATAAGACAATAACGATTCAGTTGGTCATACTTGGTGCTTAGATAATACTTTTTACCATTCCAATTTGAAAAGTATTTATATTTTCATGCTCTACATTATGGTATCTTCCTTGTTTACTGTTTAGTAACTTCTTCCAATCCTTGAAATTCAACCCATCAAATGAAAATAGAGATTTCGGTTGTCAAAACTTGGGGTTCAGATAATATTTTGGCACGATTCCTTTTTGAAAAATTGTTATGTTTTCATTCTCTACAATATGGTACCTTCCATGTTTTCTTATTAGTAACTTCATCTGATCCTGGAAATTCAATCTGTCAAATGAAAATAACGAATCCGGTGGTCAAAACATGGTGCTCAGATAATATTTTGATCCGATTCCTTTTTTAAAAGTTCTTATATTTTCATTCACTAAAATATGGTGCCATATGTGATTTCTAATTTGTAACTTTATCCGTTCCCCGAAATTCATCCCATCAAATGAAAATAACTATTCAGGTAGTCATAACTTGGTGCTCAGATAATATTTTTGACCGATTCCTTTTTGAAAAGATCATATATTTTCATTCTCTACAATATGGTAACTTCTGTTTTTTATAATTAGATACTTCATCTGATCTCTGAAATTCATCCCATTAAAAGAAAATAACAATTCAGGTAGTCATAACTTGAAGCTCAGATAATATTTTTGACCGATTCCTTTATGAAAAGTTCTTATATTTTCATTCTACACAATATGGTACCTTCCATGTTTTCCTATTAGTAACTTCATCCGATCCCTAAAATTCAACCCATCAAAAGAAAATAACAAATCCGGTGGTAAAAACACGGAACTCAAATAATATTTTGAATCGATTCCTTTTTGAAAAGTTCTTATATTTTCATTCTCTACAATATGGTACCTTTTGTGTTTTCTAATTAGTAACTTCGTCTGATCCCCAAAATTCATTCCATCAAATGAAAATAACTATTTAGGAAGTCATAACTTGGTGCTCAGATAATATTTTTGACAACTTTGTTTTGAAAAGTTCTTATATTTTTATTCTTTACAATATGGCACATTTCGTGTTTTTGAACAGTAACTTTATCTAATCCGAGAAATTCATCCCATTTAATGACAATAACGATTCAGGTGGTCAATACTCTGGACTGATTTCATTTTGAAAAGTTTATATATTTTCATGCTCTACAATATGATACCTTCCATGTTTTCTGTTTAGTAAATTCTTCCAATCCTTGAAATCCAACCCATCAAATGAAAATAGAGATTCCGGTGGTCAAACCTTGGGGTTCAGATAATATTTTGGCATTATTCCTTCTTGAAAAGTTCCAATATTTTCATTCCCTACAATATGGTACCTTCCTCGTTTACTTATTAGTAACTTCATCTGATCCAAGAAATTCAACCCGTCAAATGAAAATTATGAATTCGGAGGTCAAAACTTGGTACTCAGATAATATTTTGATTCGATTCCTTTTTGAAAAGTTCTTATATTTTCATTCACTTCAATATGGTAGCTTATGTGTTTCTAATTTGTAACTTCATCCGATCCCCAAAATTCATCCCATCAAATGAAAATAACTATTTAGGTAGTCGTAACTTGGTGCTCAGATAATATTTTTGTCTGATTCCTTTTTGAAAAGTTCTTATACTTTCATGCTCTAAAATATGGTATCTTTTGTGTTTTTGATAAAGTAACTTCGTTTGATTCGCGAAATTCATCCCATTAAATGACAATAACTATTCATGTGGTCATAGTTAGTGATCAGATAATATTTTGGACTGATTCCATTTTGAAAAGTTCTTATATTTTCATGATCTACAATATTGTACCTTCCATGTTTTCTGTATGGAAACTTCTTCCAATCCCCAAAATTCAACCCATTAAATGAAAATAGAAATTCCAGTGGTCAAAAGTTGTGGCTCAGCTAATATTTTGTGACGATTCCTTTTTAAAAATTTATTATATTTTCATTCTCTACAATAGGGTACATTCCATGTTTTCTTATTCGTAATTTCATCTGATCCATGAAATTAAATCCGTCAAATGAAAATAACGAATATAGTAGTCAAAACATGGTGCTCAGATAATAATATAAATTGATTCCTTTTTGAAAAATTCTTATATTTTCATTCTCCACAATATGTTACCTTCGTTGTTTTCTAATTAGTAACTTCATTTGATCCCCAAAATTCATCCCATCAAATAAAAATAACTATTCAGGTAGTCATTACTTGGTGCTAAGATAATATATTTGACCAATTTCTTTTGAAAAGTTCTTATGTTTTCATTCTCTACAATATCCTACCTTCCTTGTTTTTGAAATAGTAACTTTATCCGATCCGAGAAATTCATCCCATTAAATGACAATAATGATTCATGTGGTCATACTTGGTGCTTAGATAATACGTTGGACTGATTCCACTTTGATAAGTTATTATATTTTCATGCTATACAATATGGTACCTTCCGTGTTTGCTATTTATTAACTTTTTCCAATCCCTGAAATTCAACCCATCAAATGAAAATAGAGATTCATGTAGTCAAAGGTTGGGGCTCAGATAATATTTTGGCACGATTCCTTTTTGAAAAGTTCTTATATTTTGATTCTTTACAATATGGCACCTTCCGTATTTTTGAACAGTAACTTTATCTAATCCGAGACATCCAATTAAATGACAATACCGATTCAGGTGGTCATACTTGGTGCTCAGATAATACTTTGGACCAAATCCATTTTGAAAATTTTTATATTTTCATGCTCTACAATGCGGTACTTTCCATGTTTCCTGTTTATTAACATCTTCCAATCCTCAAAATTCAACCCCTTAAATGAAAATAGAGATTCCAGTGGTCAAAACTTAGGGTACAGATAATATTTCTGCACGATTCCTTTCTAAAAATTTATTATATTTAAATTTTTTACAATATGGTACCTTCTATGTTTTCTTATTAGTAACTTCATCCGATCCCTGAAATGCAACCTGTTAAATGAAATAACGAATCCGGTGGTCAAAACTTTGTGCTCATATAATATTTTGATCCAATTCCTTTTTGAAAAGTTATTATACTTTCATTTACTACAATATGGTACCTTCTATGTTTTCTAATTTGTAACTTCATCTCATCCCCAAAATTCATCCCAACAAATGAAAATAACTACTCAGGCAGTCATAACTTGGTGCTCAGATAATATTTTTGTCTGATTACTTTTTGAAAATTTTTTATATTTTCATTCTCTACAATATGGTATCTTTTTTGTTTTTGAAATAATAACTTCATATGATCCGTGAAATTCATCCCATTAAATGACAATAACGATTCAGGTGGTCATACTTGGTGATCAAATAATATTTTGGACTGATTCCATTTTGAAAAGTTCTTATATTTTGATGCTCTACAATATGGTACCTTCCATGTTTTCTGTTTAGTAACTTCTTCCAATCCCCGAAACTCAACCCATCAAATGAAAATAAAGATTTCGGTTGTCAAAACTTAGGGCTCAGATAATATTTTGGCATGATTCTATTTTGAAAAGTTCTTATACTTTCATTCTTAACAATATAGTACCTTCCATGTTTTCTTGTTAGTAACTTCATCTGATCCCTGAAATTCAACTCGTCAAATGGAAATAACGAATTCGGTGGTCAAAACTTAGTGCTCAGATTATATTTTGATCTGATTCCTTTTTGAAAAGTTCTTATGTTTTCATTCTTGAAAATATTGTTTCTTTCATGTTTTCTTATTAGTAACTTTATCTGATACGAGAAATTCATCCCATTAAATGACAATAACGATTCATGTGGTCATACTTAGTGCTCGGATAATAATTTGTACTGGTTCCATTTTAAAAAGTTCTTACATTTTCATGTTCTACAATGTGGTACCTTCCGTGTTTGCACTTTAGTGACTTTTTCCAATCCCTGAAATTCAACCCATCAAATGAAAATAAACATTTCGGTAGTCAAAGCTTGGGGCTCAGATAATATTTTGACACGACTCCTTTTTGATAATTTCTAATATTTTAATTCTTTACAATATGGTACCTACCATGTTTTCTTATTAGTAACTTCATCCGATCCCTGACATGCAACCCGTCAAATGAAAATAACAAATCCAGTGGTCAAAACTTGGTGCTAATATAATATTTTGATCCGATCCCCTTTTGAAAAATTCTTATATTTTCATTCACTACAATATGGTACCTTCTGTGTTTTCAAATTTGTAACTTCATCTGATCCCCGAAATTCATCCCATCAAATGAAAATAACAACTCAGGTAGTCATAACTTGGAACTCAGATAATGTTTTTGTCAGATTCCTTTTGAAAAGTTCTTATATTTTCATGCTCTACAATATGGTTTTTTTTGAAATAGTAACATCATATGATCCAAAATTTATCCCATTAAATGAAAATAACGATTCAGGTGGTCGTACTTGGTGATAAGATAATATTTTGGACTGATTCCATTTTGAAAAGTTTTTATATTTTCATGCTCTACAATATGGTACCTTCTGTGTTTTCTGTTTAGTAAATTCTTCCAGTCCCCAAAATTCAACCAGTTTAATGAAAATAGAGATTCCGATTGTCAAAGGTTGGGGCTCAGATAATATTTTGGCACGATTCTATTTTGGAAAGTTATTATATTTTAAGTCTCTACAATATGGTACCTTGTATGTTTTCTTATTAGTAACTTCATCTAATCCCAGAAATTTAACCTGTCAAATAAAAATAACGAATCTAGTGGTCAAAACCTCGTGCTCAGATAATATTGTAAATTGATTCTTCTTTGAAAAGTTTTTGTATTTTCATTCTCTAGAATATGGTACCCTCTATGTTTTCTAATTGGTAACTTAATATTATCCCAGAAATTCATCCCATCAAATGAAAATAACTATTCAAGTAGTCATAACTTGGTGCTTAGATAATATTTTTGACCAATTTTTCTTGAAAAGCTCTTATATTTTAATTCTCTACAATATGGTACCATCCATGTTTTTGAAAAAGTAACTTATCTGATCTGAGAAATTCATCCCATTAAATGACAATAATGATTCATGTGGTCATACTTGGTGCTTAGATAATACTTTGGACCGGTTCCATTTTGAAAAGTTCTTATATTTTCATGCTCTACAGTATGGTACCTTCCGTGTTTGCTGTTTAGTAACTTTTTTCAACCCCTGAAATTCAACCCATCTAATGAAAATAGAGATTCCTGTGGTCAAAGGTTAGGGCTCAGATAATATTTTGGCATGATTCCCTTTTGAAATTTTCTTATATTTTAATTGTTTACAATATGTCACCTCCTGTATTTTGGAATAGTAACTATATCTTATCCGAGAAATTCATCCAATTAAATGACAATAACAATTCAGGTGGTTATACTTGGTGGTCAGATAATATTTTGGATCAATTCCATTTTGTAATTTTTTTATATTTTCATGCTCTACAATACGGTACCTTCCATGTTTTCTGTTTAGTAACTTCTTCCAATCCTCGAAATTCAACCCATCAAATGAAAATAGAGATTCCAGTGGTCAAAACTTGGGGTTCAGATAATATTTTGGCACGATTCCTTTTTAAAAATTCCTTATATTTTAATTCTTTACAATATGATACCTTCCATGTTTTCTTATTAGTAACTTCATCCGATCCCAGAAATGAAACCCGGCAAATGAAAATAACGAATATGTTGGTCAAAACTTTCTGCTCATATAATATTTTGATCTGATTCATTTTTTTAAAGTTCTTATATATTCATTCACTACAATATGGTACCTTCTATGTTTTTAATTTGTAACTTCATCCGATCCCCGAAATTCATCCCATCAAATGAAAATAACTTCTCATGTAGTCATAACTTGGTGCTCAGATAATATTTCTGTCTGATTCCTTTTTGAAAAGTTCTTATATTTTCATGCTCTACAATATGGTATCTTTTTTGTTTTTGAAAGAGTAACTTCATATGATCCGCGAAATTCATC